>OX371260.1:46189023-46566198 GCA_947311025.1 Lypha dubia | reverse complement strand
AGTGGATCCTTGGCTTTAATTTCCCATTGGTCCAAATGAGCGACAAACAAATTTTATAGAAAAATTCTCAAATACAATTGAGAAATCGGACTAACATTGTCTATAAGTATGGATCCTTGGCCTTAATTTCCCATTGGTCCAAATGAGTGACAAACAAATTTTATAGAAAAATTTTCAAATACAATTGAGATATCGGACTAACATAGTCTATAATTATGGATCCTTGGCTTTAATTTCCCAATGGTCCAAACAAATTTTATAGAAAAATTCTCAAATACAATTGAGAAATCGGACTTACATAGTCTATAAGTATGGATCCTTGGCTTTAATTTCGCCTTGGTCTAAATGAATGACAAACATAAATGTGCCCACAAATAGCCAAATACCCGTAAAGCTGAACAAAATTTACACAATTTTAATCTTTATAATTTTATAGAAAAATTCTTAAATATAATTGAGAAATCGGACTTACATAGTCTATAAGTATGGATCCTTGGCTTTAATTTCCCATTGGTCCAAATGAGTGACAAACAAATTTTATAGAAAAATTTTCAAATACAATTGAGAAATCGGAATAACATTGTCTATAAGTTTGGATCCTTGGCTTTAATTTCCCCTTGGTCTAAATGAATGACAAACATAAATGTGCCCACAAATAGCCAAATACCCGTAGAGCTGAACAAAATTTAAACAATTTTAATCTTTAAAATTTAATAGAAAAATTCTCAAATACAATTGAGAAATCGGACTAACATTGTCTATAAGTATGGATCCTTGGCTTTAATTTCCCATTGGTCTAAATGAATGACAAACATAAATGTGCCCACAAATAGCCAAATACCCGTAGAGCTGAACAAAATTTAAACAATTTTAATCTTTAAAATTTAATAGAAAAATTCTTAAATATAATTGAGAAATCGGACTTACATAGTCTATAAGTATGGATCCTTTGCTTTAATTTCCCATTGGTCCAAATGAGCGACAAACAAATTTTATAGAAAAATTCTCAAATACAATTGAGAAATCGGACTAACATTGTCTATAAGTATGGATCCTTGGCCTTAATTTCCCATTGGTCCAAATGAGTGACAAACAAATTTTATAGAAAAATTTTCAAATACAATTGAGAAATCGGACTAACATTGTCTCTAAGAGTGGATCCTTGGCTTTAATTTCCCATTGGTCCAAATGAGCGACAAACAAATTTTATAGAAAAATTCTCAAATACAATTGAGAAATCGGACTAACATTGTCTATAAGTATGGATCCTTGGCCTTAATTTCCCATTGGTCCAAATGAGTGACAAACAAATTTTATAGAAAAATTTTCAAATACAATTGAGATATCGGACTAACATAGTCTATAATTATGGATCCTTGGCTTTAATTTCCCAATGGTCCAAACAAATTTTATAGAAAAATTCTCAAATACAATTGAGAAATCGGACTTACATAGTCTATAAGTATGGATCCTTGGCTTTAATTTCCCATTGGTCCAAATGAGCGACAAACAAATTTTATAGAAAAATTTTCAAATACAATTGAGAAATCGGACTAACATTGTCTATAAGTATGGATCCTTGGCTTTAATTTCCCATTGGTCCAAATGAGCGACAAACAAATTTTATAGAAAAATTCTCAAATACAATTGAGAAATCGGACTTACATAGTCTATAAGTATGGATCCTTGGCTTTAATTTCCCATTGGTCCAAATGAGCGACAAACAAATTTTATAGAAAAATTTTCAAATACAATTGAGAAATCGGACTAACATTGTCTATAAGTATGGATCCTTGGCCTTAATTTCCCATTGGTCCAAATGAGTGACAAACAAATTTTATAGAAAAATTTTCAAATACAATTGAGAAATCGGACTAACATTGTCTATAAGTATGGATCCTTGGCTTTAATTTCCCATTGGTCCAAATGAGCGACAAACAAATTTTATAGAAAAATTTTCAAATACAATTGAGAAATCGGACTAACATTGTCTATAAGTATGGATCCTTGGCTTTAATTTCCCATTGGTCCAAATGAGCGACAAACAAATTTTATAGAAAAATTCTCAAATACAATTGAGAAATCGGACTTACATAGTCTATAAGTATGGATCCTTGGCTTTAATTTCCCATTGGTCCAAATGAGCGACAAACAAATTTTATAGAAAAATTTTCAAATACAATTGAGAAATCGGACTAACATTGTCTATAAGTATGGATCCTTGGCCTTAATTTCCCATTGGTCCAAATGAGTGACAAACAAATTTTATAGAAAAATTTTCAAATACAATTGAGAAATCGGACTAACATTGTCTATAAGTATGGATCCTTGGCTTTAATTTCCCATTGGTCCAAATGAGCGACAAACAAATTTTATAGAAAAATTTTCAAATACAATTGAGAAATCGGACTAACATTGTCTATAAGTATGGATCCTTGGCTT
This sequence comes from Lypha dubia, assembly GCA_947311025.1. NCBI lineage: Eukaryota > Metazoa > Arthropoda > Insecta > Diptera > Tachinidae > Lypha > Lypha dubia. The sequence continues at coordinate 46,563,756 of OX371260.1, read as the reverse complement.
TAATTTCCCATTGGTCTAAATGAATGACAAACATAAATGTGACCACAAATAGCCAAATACCCGTAGAGCTGAACAAAATTTACACAATTTTAATCTTTAGAATTTTATAGAAAAATTCTCAAATACAATTGAGAAATCGGACTAACATTGTCTATAAGTATGGATCCTTGGCTTTAATTTCCCCTTGGTCTAAATGAATGACAAACATAAATGTGCCCACAAATAGCCAAATACCCGTAGAGCTGAACAAAATTTACACATTTTTAATCTTTATAATTTTATAGAAAAATTCTCAAATACAATTGAGAAATCGGACTTACATAGCCTATAAGTATGGATCCTTGGCTTTAATTTCCCCTTGGTCTAAATGAATGACAAACATAAATGTGCCCACAAATAGCCAAATACCCGTAGAGCTGAACAAAATTTACACAATTTTAATCTTTAAAATTTTATAGAAAAATTCTCAAATACAATTGAGAAATCGGACTTACATAGTCTATAAGTATGGATTCTTGGCTTAAATTTCCCATTGGTCCAAATGAGCGACAAACATAAATGTGCCCACAAATAGCCAAATACCCGTAGAGCTGAACAAAATTTACACAATTTTAATCTTTATAATTTTATAGAAAAATTCTCAAATACAATTGAGAAATCGGACTTACATAGTCTATAAGTATGGATTCTTGGCTTAAATTTCCCATTGGTCCAAATGAGTGACAAACATAAATGTGCCCACAAATAGCCAAATACCCGTAGAGCTGAATAAAATTTACACAATTTTAATCTTTATAATTTTATAGAAAAATTCTTAAATATAATTGAGAAATCGGACTTACATAGTCTATAAGTATGGATCCTTGGCTTTAATTTCCCATTGGTCCAAATGAGTGACAAACATAAATGTGCCCACAAATAGCCAAATACCCGTAGAGCTGAACAAAATTTACACAATTTTAATCTTTAGAATTTTATAGAAAAATTCTCAAATACAATTGAGAAATCGGACTTACATAGTCTATAAGTATGGATTCTTGGCTTAAATTTCCCATTGGTCCAAATGAGTGACAAACATAAATGTGCCCACAAATAGCCAAATACCCGTAGAGCTGAACAAAATTTACACAATTTTAATCTTTATAATTTTATAGAAAAATTCTTAAATATAATTGAGAAATTGGACTAACATAGTCTATAAGTATGGATCCTTGGCTTTAATTTCCCATTGGTCTAAATGAATGACAAACATAAATGTGCCCACAAATAGCCAAATACCCTTAGAGCTGAACAAAATTTACACAATTTTAATCTTTAGAATTTTATAGAAAAATTCTCAAATACAATTGAGAAATCGGACTAACATTGTCTATAAGTATGGATCCTTGGCTTTAATTTCCCATTGGTCCAAATGAGCGACAAACAAATTTTATAGAAAAATTTTTAAATACAATTGAGATATCGGACTAACATAATCTATAATTATGGATCCTTGGCTTTAATTTCCCCTTGGTCTAAATGAATGACAGACATAAATGTGACCACAAATAGCCAAATACCCGTAGAGCTGAACAAAATTTACACAATTTTAATCTTTATAATTTTATAGAAAAATTCTCAAATACAATTGAGAAATCGGACTTACATAGTCTATAAGTATGGATTCTTGGCTTAAATTTCCCATTGGTCCAAATGAGTGACAAACATAAATGTGCCCACAAATAGCCAAATACCCGTAGAGCTGAACAAAATTTACACAATTTTAATCTTTATAATTTTATAGAAAAATTCTTAAATATAATTGAGAAATCGGACTTACATAGTCTATAAGTATGGATCCTTGGCTTTAATTTCCCATTGGTCCAAATGAGTGACAAACATAAATGTGCCCACAAATAGCCAAATACCCGTAGAGCTGAACAAAATTTACACAATTTTAATCTTTAGAATTTTATAGAAAAATTCTCAAATACAATTGAGAAATCGGACTTACATAGTCTATAAGTATGGATTCTTGGCTTAAATTTCCCATTGGTCCAAATGAGTGACAAACATAAATGTGCCCACAAATAGCCAAATACCCGTAGAGCTGAACAAAATTTACACAATTTTAATCTTTATAATTTTATAGAAAAATTCTTAAATATAATTGAGAAATCGGACTTACATAGTCTATAAGTATGGATCCTTGGCTTTAATTTCCCATTGGTCCAAATGAGTGACAAACATAAATGTGCCCACAAATAGCCAAATACCCGTAGAGCTGAACAAAATTTACACAATTTTAATCCTTAGAATTTTATAGAAAAATTCTCAAATACAATTGAGAAATCGGACTTACATAGTCTATAAGTATGGATTCTTGGCTTAAATTTCCCATTGGTCCAAATGAGTGACAAACATAAATGTGCCCACAAATAGCCAAATACCCGTAGAGCTGAACAAAATTTACACAATTTTAATCTTTATAATTTTATAGAAAAATTCTTAAATATAATTGAGAAATCGGACTTACATAGTCTATAAGTATGGATCCTTGGCTTTAATTTCCCATTGGTCTTAATGAATGACAAACATAAATGTGCCCACAAATAGCCAAATACCCGTAGAGCTGAACAAAATTTACACAATTTTAATCTTTAGAATTTTATAGAAAAATTCTCAAATACAATTGAGAAATCGGACTAACATTGCCTATAAGTATGGATCCTTGGCTTTAATTTCCCATTGGTCCAAATGAGCGACAAACAAATTTTATAGAAAAATTCTCAAATACAATTGAGAAATCGGACTTACATAGTCTATAAGTATGGATCCTTGGCTTTAATTTCCCATTGGTCCAAATGAGTGACAAACATAAATGTGCCCACAAATAGCCAAATACCCATAGAGCTGAAAAAAATTTACACAATTTTAATCTTTAGAATTTTATAGAAAAATTCTCAAATACAATTGAGAAATCAGACTAACATTGTCTATAAGTATGGATCCTTGGCTTTAATTTCCCATTGGTCCAAATGAGCGACAAACAAATTTTATAGAAAAATTTTCAAATACAATTGAGAAATCGGACTAACATTGTCTATAAGTATGGATCCTTGGCTTTAATTTCCCCTTGGTCTAAATGAATGACAAACATAAATGTGACCACAAATAGCCAAATACCCGTAGAGCTGAACAAAATTTACACAATTTTAATCTTTAGAATTTTATAGAAAAATTCTCAAATACAATTGAGAAATCGGACTTACATAGCCTATAAGTATGGATCCTTGGCTTTAATTTCCCCTTGGTCTAAATGAATGACAAACATAAATGTGCCCACAAATAGCCAAATACCCGTAGAGCTGAACAAAATTTACACAATTTTAATCTTTAAAATTTAATAGAAAAATTCTCAAATATAATTGAGAAATCGGACTTACATAGTCTATAAGTATGGATCCTTCGCTTTAATTTTCCCTTGGTCTAAATGAATGACAAACATAAATGTGCCCACAAATAGCCAAATAACCGTAGAGCTGAACAAAATTTAAACAATTTTAATCTTTAAAATTTAATAGAAAAATTCTCAAATACAATTAAAAAATCGGACTAACGTAGTCTATAAGTATGGATCCTTGGCTTTAATTTCCCCTTGGTCCAAATGAGTGACAAACATAAATGTGCCCACAAATAGCCAAATACCCGTAGAGCTAAACAAAATTTACACAATTTTAATCTTTGGTATTTTATAGAAAAATTCTCAAATACAATTAAAAAATAGGACTAACGTAGTCTATAAGTATGGATCCTTGGCTTTAATTTCCCATTGGTCCAAATGATCGACAAACAAATTTTATAGAAAAATTCTCAAATACAATTGAGAAATCGGACTTACATAGTATTTAGTATGGATCCTTGGCTTTAATTTCCCCTTGGTCCAAATGAGTGATAAACATAAATGTGCCCACAAATAGCCAAATACCAGTAGATCTGAACAATGTTTAAACAATTTTAATCTTTAAAATTTTATAGAAAAATTCTCAAATACAATTGAGAAATCGGACTTATATAGTCTATAAGTATGGATCCTTGGCTTTAATTTCCCCTTGTTCCAAATAAAAGTTTAGAAAATATAAATTACCGAAAGTATCAAAATGTTTAGCTTTCCTTATTTTATCTCCCAAATAAATTATCTACATTGTAAGTACAAAAGTACCAAATTTTACAATTTGTTCCGTTTTTAGTCGTTATAAATTATTCTCTTTTTGAATCTGGTCCACATACTATCCATCTACCAAAGTTCATCTAAATCCATTAAGAGAATTTCTTAAGAGAAAAAGTACTATAAGTTAAAAAATATCATAAGTAAATAAGTACTATTTTTTTCTCATTTCAGCCTCCAGAAAGTGTGTTATTAAAAAAAACTTTAAAATATTAGTAAAAAATTAAAATGTACCAAAACTACTATTTTTACCTTTTCTTACCAAATTGAGCAAAACGCCAAACATTCAAACTTTCAAATTTATAATTATTAGTTGTTCCAAAGAAAGAACGCCTTCGATATCGGCGAACAGGCACTAAACTGTTGAAGATATTTTTATTGTACTTTTTGTTGCCACATGGTGGCTACTAAATTTATTGTTTTCTTATATTATTATTTGATAAAAGAAAATTATGCTATTTTATATTTCTTCTTTACAATGAAACAAAATTAATTTTTGTGTATGTGTGATTTTTTTTAATTATATAATATTATGCTTGACGTCTTTAACATAAAATCTTTCATTGTAATATGGCCTTCTTCTTGTGCTGTCATGTACATATAAACATATGTACATATGTATATGTGTTAATACATACATTCGTACTGGTATGTATGTATATGAACGATTCTATTAACGATTCTGATTATTCAAAAATGAAAAAGTAGGGCAGCTTATCTTTATTCATTCCTTCTATTATTCTATTGTTCGCACAAGACTCTGCTCATAATAAAACTTGAAAGGTTTCGGAACTTTAACCGACATAATATGCGAGTATGTGTTTTCAGTTTTGAAGGATTTTATAACATTCTGACATTTAAGGCACCTAAAGTGAACTGCTCACGTCAAAAACAAAACAAAATACTATAAAAAAATACTTAAATTGCTTTCTTCTCTATAGCTCGTTTCTGTATTTCTCGCATCTTAAAATTTTCCGCATGAAACGATTAAATTGCAACAAAAACAGTGTAAAATGAAAAAAAAAGCTTTTTCTCACACAAGTGTTTCTGTACACTTGCTTTGCGAGAATGATCTGTCATTTTAATAATTTTACAGTAATACAGTAAGTATGTGAGAAACTTTCTCACAAAAAGTGTCAAAATAACTAACATTTTAAATTGGTGCGAGAAAATCAAAATTTAAATAAATATACATACATATTTTTTAATTTGTATTTATAAATGTTGAACACAATTCAGCACACAATGTATATATGTATGTAGCAAAAATTTTAAATAGACACAAGAATATGTTTGTAAATATTTTTTTTTTCATTTTGAATGAAAACTAGCACTACACTATACATTTGGGTTTTTATTCAAATAGAAAAAATAATAATTTGTTTTGTCAATTTTAAATTTTTCAGCCTTTTATTGTTTTGGTTTTATTATAATTAATTTTCCTCTTTGACGTTTCGGTTGCATTTGACACTTAATTACTGGAAATATTCCAGTAAGAACAAAATCATAGCTGCCAGTTTTTGCATTCAAATACAGAAACACTTTTTGCTCACAAATCGAGAAACGATGGAATTTTTTGTTTCACACTTCATGTGAAAAATTTTACGATGCAAAAAATACATAAACGAGCTACTGTATATAATTTATTATTTCTTTATACTATAACTTTTTTTTCAATTGAAAAAGAATTACTAAAGTATAAAAATTTTTAATATGCGGAAATATTACTTTTGTCCATAAAAAAATTATTTTTATTCGATGTCCGTTCTATTTTTTTTTTTTTAGAACCAGCGCCCAGGAGATGGCCCACAATTATGCCTTGCAAGGCACTGGAACCAGGAAAAATTTGTTTGTTGGAAGTTGGGTAGAAAGAGTAGTGTTTGAGGACATTCGATTTGAACCTTATCATACTAAAGGCAAATAGAAAGGCCTCGGTGGAAATTTAATTTCAAATGCGAAAAGTTCGGCTAATGTAAAAATTTTCTCAGTAATTATTAGTGCAATTCACTGGCATATCGATCACAAACGGATGTGGCAGCAACGGAATTAATAAAAGACGTGTGGCACTCGGGGACTGCAGCGGTAAAGCTGTTGCATAGCATTTTTTTATTAACTTATGCAATTTCAATTTCAGCTTTCTAGCTATACTGGAAGTGCCCCACACAAATAAGGGGCACCCTAGTCCCCAGGTCAAAATGCCTTACCTTAGTATCCTATGTCCTTTTCCTGCCAATTTTCAGCCAAATCTGTTCAGCCGGTATTGAGTTATAAACTTGCTTATTCGACGACACTTGCTAGTTTGGAAACACTTAGCCAAGACATACTTGTGTTTAATCGAGACACAAAGTCTTAGCAAAGACAGAAACCTTAGTCAAGAAAAACCACCTTCGAAAATTCCCAAAAACTTGGACTCCGCCCAAAATCCCAAAAATCCCGGGGAAAGTGGCAACACTGAAAATTAAAAAAATTCCCAAAGCGGCAACACCGTATAGTCATCATACATAGACTATACAAAAAAGAAGTTTTCACTTCAAAAAACAAAAGACTTAAGAAACAAACTTAGTGTCAGGTTTTTTTCGTTACGGAATTTCTTGATTCGGTCGTCACGCTTATGCTCGGAATTGACTGAGGAAATTGTGTCCCAACTTAATGTTATTTTAAATGGTTCTATGGTTACTGCAATATCTGCTAAAAAAAAACCAGTACATAATCATGTATGTATATACTTACATAGTCAAATATTATTTTATAAAAATAAATATGTATTGTGGCATATGCTAACGACCTAATATCAATTAAAATATAAAACTGTTTATCGTGGTTAAAAAGAGGTTGTGAAACACAAATCAAAGACCTGCTAAAGTGTTAAAAGTTAGAGAATCGCACACAGGTGTATGTCTTACACCGTCATAAAATAAAACAAGGAATTGGAATGATTCTTTTGGGGCATAAAAAATGTGATCAATCCAACGAACAGCACAGTGGATTTTCATGACAAGAACATCTAGAGCTTCTGATTCCACAATAGGTACATGGGGTTGAAATTTTGACATAGAAGATCATTAAAAAAATAATAAATAGGAAAGAAGCTTTGTTAAAGCTTTTCGAAATTTTTACAGGTTCAGCAAGAGAAGTACATTTCGACAAATCGAAATAATCAATTAGATGTTCAATCTGTCTGGCAAAAAGCGCTCAACACCCAACACTTTAAACTTTTTTCAAAAATTCGTGCCTGATTTAAAAAATTCTTTATATTAGAGCAAAAAGCTTTTAAATTTGGCATAAACTAAGCTTTTCGGCAGAGTGACATCGGTTCTCAATACGGAGATTGAAAAAAATTATTTATTTTTAACTTTTCGCCATTCTTAATGTTCTATAGGCTTTTGCTAAAATTAAACAAAAAAAAAAATGGTTTTCTTCTTTTTCTCTATGAAACATGTTAGCCTACAAGAAATATCATAACTTCAAATATGTATCAAAAAATCGCAATTTAAACAAAATTTCGAAAGAGAACTCCATATGAAAGCAAAAAGCTTAGCTTTTCTGCAGAATAAAATCCATTTTCAATACGGAGACATAAAGAGCGAAAAATGAAAAATTTAAATTTCTGATGGACTTTAATAATCTGAAATCTAATTATTTGAAATGAGTACACGATCAGATTATAATCGAATGTTAATCATGCGTGTGTGGTGTTTATTTCTTACCTGGCATTAATTAAAAACCATTTAAAAGCTTATTTTAAAATTAACATTTCTTTATTTGTTTAGTTTCATAATTTTTATCATTTAATAGTAAGTTTTACATTTTTGTTTTTAATATAAATTTATTTTATTAATTTACAAAGTTTTATTTAATTTTTAATTTACAAATAATAAATAATAATAATCGTTATTTGGTTTTTTTCTTTGACATTTAATATGTTTTGATTTTTCTTTTTATTATAAGAGGATACGTTTATTATAATTTTTTTTTTTGCGGAGAGGGGGGATTTTATGTTACCACTTAATTTAAAACACAAATTTTATTTATTTTTATTTATAAAGAATGCGTTTTTCATTTTTTTATACACATTTACCCTCTTTAAACTTTTATCTTTTAAAGCTTCTTAGATTTTTATTATTTATGCTAAATGCAATCAATTTATGTGAAAAAATTAAATGTATAATACAAAAATTTAATTTATAAACAAAACGCCGAAATCTTATGGTTTTTCTTTTTAGTTTTTGTTGTATTTTTTCTTAGTTTAACTATAAAAATATAATTAATAATAAATCTACAAAATGTTGATTTTGTTTCATTGTTTTTATACTCTCCAGCTTACGGTTGCATACATTTATAACATTTTTTTTATAACTAATTATAACACATCCTTTTTCGCTTGATTTTATAATTCTTTTGCTTGAGTATATTTTACTAAATTTGATTTATTTTTGCCATTTATTTACTCAAAAGTATATAGAAACATACATGCAATTTATTTATTTTAGTAATTTATTTGCAAGCCTGCAAGTTATCTTTGCAATAGTAAAGTTAGACGAAAAAATGCACGTACATTTCGGGAATGTTGTTTGAAATTAAAAATGAATTTGTACCTTAATAGTATTATTTGCACAATCGATAGGAAGTGTACGATCAGAGTTCCTATTGAAGAGACATGCCAGATGCCATTCAGTAAAAGTAAGTTGGAAATATTTTTTGTAGATATCCTTGATGTGCCGGAAGTAAAAAATGAGAAAAAGTTTCCCACTGTTGAACCGGACGACAAGGTCACTAAAAGAAACAAATAAAAATTTTAATTTGTTTTGCTTTGTTTTCTTTTAAATAATAAATTAAGGAAAAGAAACTATATAAACACTTTTGAGTAAAATTAATATATTTGTTGCTTGTATGATGTATTTAATTGGCTCCTAAGTATCATCTCATCAGTTAATCTGTACTACCATGCTTAAAAAGTTGTCAAACACAAACTCCCTAGTAAGAAATAAAAATTACTAAAGCACAAGCACACTGGTTTAAAAACTTATTCAAACAACACAATAAAGATGGACGGTTCAATCGTCCATGAGAGAGGTGTAGTGGCCTTGAAATCGGTATTGATAAGTTGTGCTAAACTGATTGGATATAAAAATAATATTTTTCAATATAAAAAAATAACTCTTAATAATTTGAATTTTTATTAATTCAATAAAACTGAATTTGAGCCTGATAATATTACATTTCACATGAACACAATAAATCATTCTTATTTGATATTTTTATTTAAAAAAAAAATTACTTAGGGCCTTTCTATGTGTATTGTAAGTAAGTAACGAAATATTGCTATGAAACAGTTCCTACTTTAAGATTTTATAGCGTTTAACGCAAAATTTTTTCTTGTGGTATTTCAAATTTCATTTGTCGGAAAGCAATTAGCTTTTACTTGCTCAGGCTAAAGTAAATTTAACTCTGTGCTGAAGGTTTTGGAACATCACGACGTAACTAAGTCCGCTTGACCAGACTGTTTTAACCCTAATCATACCGAAATAATATACTACAAATCATACCAACATTTGTTGCTAAAAGACACATACTCGTACAAGATTAAATAAATAAAAACAAGAAAATTTAATGAAATTGTTTTTATTAAAAAAGTTTGTTTAATTACAAAAGTTCTTACACCATGTTCTTTACAAATATTAATTTTATATTTTTGACAGCATTCTCTAACTATACGATTTTTTTTAGAATCACGTATATAACATCTTTTAAAGTAAACATTAAAATGTGTCTCACAGACACATGTTGGTAAGATTATGGTTAAAGTACTGATAATGAAGAAGTGGTCTCTGACTCCAGTAGTCAATTGTCGACCTTGTTTTTGTCATGCTTGTCACTTGTCATTATGCTACGAGTTTGCCAAGGTAACGCCAACCAACATATGAAAACTATTTTATTCAACTCTCGTGTACGCTTGAAATTCTTTTTTAAAGAGACTTAAGCAGACGACGAAAAGAGTAATCGGCAAACGCTGATTAATTTTTACAACAATTAAATAGTGTGCTGTAATGACATGTAAGCTTTGTTTTTTGAACAAATGTTTTTTTTATTGAAAACAGACCCATGTCGTTTTGGATACGACATTGAATCGTAACAGAATGTGTAATGAACTACCTGATAAGGTATTTTTAATAAATTTCCGTGTTGGAAATTTTATACAAAATAAATAAATACAAATGCCTCTTTACCCATTTAATAACCCTTAATGATGCTCAAAAAAAAAAAAAAAAAACAAAAAAAACAAAAAGATAATTTTTAAGAATGAATATTTCTTTAACAAGAATTTGTTTTTTATTTCTCTAAATTTATTGTTAGGCTGATGACGTAATTAGATATTTAATTTAATTTACAAAGTTTTCCCAGCATAAACAACAAAAACTTTCCCTTTACAACTTACCTCTTGCAGGAACTGGATCCTTTTGTGGTGTACCCAATTCAATTTCCTTATATTCCTGATACAATTCACCAATTGTTGCTGCACACCGTAAAACTAGGCCGCCGCCGTGCACTGAATTCATGCCATAAACACTATGGCCGTAAACTGAAGGATTAACGCTACTAAAATGTATTCCCTGCAGTTGTAATTTCAAACTAATTCGTGATGCAATCAAATTATCAATGGTACGTATATATTGCGCTTCAACATTATTAACCTAAAAGTAAATAAAGTTAAGATGATTTTTTAAGTAATTTTCGTAATTCCAAAGTTTTGCTTAAGAAATTTCAATTTAATTTAAGAAGAGCATATTTTGTTAAAAGTAACTTAAAATAAATTTTTTAGTAAACAAACAATAAGTATTTTTTATATTCTTGTTTTTTCTTTATATTTTTTTTTTTTGCACGTTGGAAGTTGCAATCTGCAGGCGAAACTGCAATGTTGCAAATTTTATCAACAAAGCCGTAAGCAACAAAGGTTTAAAGCAAAAGAAAAACAGTTACACTCACACACATACACATATATCGAAGAAGTTAAAACCTCAACTCTTGCAGGGCATAATAAATGATAAAAAAAATAAAATTGTGTATAATTCTACTAAAACGCTAGAAGACTTAAAATCTTAAAAAACCATACACACACTACTTTTAGTTTTTTTAAAAAAAGATGTATGAGAAAAACTTTGGTAAACACAAACTCACACCGAAAATACTTCAGGCATTTGCTTAAATAATGTGTTTGTTATATACTATTGCAACTGCTACAGCCAGTCGTTGTTGTACTATAATTCAGATAGCAGCACACTGTCTAAATCTACTACCACTTCTACAGCTCATAAAACGTAACACGTTTGAAGAGTATGCATTTCAGTTTTTTAAGCAGGAGAAATAAATTTAACAGGTTTTCGCTGAACCAAAACAAAAACAATAAGAACAAAATGGATACGTGTAAAATATTCAGTGTAAACTGCTTAAGGCATTAGCTAAAATAGTTTATTTACATACAACATAAAGTAGTCAAACAGTGGTTTTTTTTTTTTTTTTTGCAAGAGTAACTCATCTTGTTGTTATTGTGATTTAAAAACAGTTGTAATCCATCAACACACATCCAGTGATACAAATACAGAGACAAACGCATAGCGAAAAAATAATATGACCACCTAATAAATAAAAATAATTTTTTCAATATTCCTGACTATTTATTTATCACTTCAATCTTACCGTTAAGCAGTAACATTCACACGTCAACATTTGCTGATGATACAGCTTTTCTAAGCGTTCATGAAAATCCTGTAGAAGCTTCCCGGAATTTGCAAGTGTAAATATCAAAACGGGAAACATGGCTAAAACAATGGCGGATAAAATATAATGAGCAGAAATGTGTACACGTCACATTTACGTTGCGGAGGGAAACATGGCCGCCTATACAAATCAACACCGAGACTATACCGCAAAACACTAAAGTCAAATATCTAGGTGTTCACCTTGATCGTCGTTTAACATGGAAATCGCACATAGACGCACAGTTGTCGCAAATAAAATTAAAAGCAGCCAAAATGAATTGGCTCATTGAAAGAAACTCTATGCTAATTAAGCCTAGACTGCAAACTTATATTATACAGCGCGATCCTAAAAACAATTTAGGCCTATGGAATCCAGTTATGGGACACTGCCTCAGCATCGAATGTAAAAAATTCAAAAGCTACAAAACAAAATATTCCGGAGTATAGAGGCCACACCCGGCTTAGGAGGAGGGATACTCTTTCTCTCAGCCCTACACTAGAGATGTAAAACAACAAAAATCAACCGTTGATACTAATAATTTTGTTTAACATTGGCTAAACATATATTTAACATTTTTAGATCTAAGATTTGAAAAACTTATTGATGTTTCTCAATTAATATTGAAGATTCAATAAATAATAAAATTTATCACAAAAAAAAAAAAAACTAAGGGTAGCAATCCGGGAGTGCCGACAGAAGTGAAAACGTGTTGTGATTACAACAATACACGTGCTATTGCCAAAAAAAAAAAATATGCGTAGATATAAACAATTATATAAATACATGCAACAAATTTAACCACTTATCAAGGCGTATGCAACAGGTGAGCTTACTAGCACAGCTGACTGAGCTCGCTTTATAGCAAATTTTCATACAAACTGATATAGTTTGAAGAGAGTACATAAAAAATAGTTACAGTTTGGTCCTCATACGTATTAAAATGCTTTAAATTTGTTTGTGTGCTTTGATATGAAGCGAGTGCTTTATGACAACAAAATACATGTTGTTTTTGGATTGTTGCACTTGTTTTCGAATTGCGCATATCTGCTAGTTTTGCCATGCCACTTATTGTAAACGCAAATGCAACTGCGCCCGAGAAGTTAACAACCTAAATTTTTTTTGCTCATAATGAAGAGAGTGGCATTTTTGTGTACTCTTTTAATCAGTTTCGCTCAAATTGAAGAGTGTGCCCTCTTTGGTGCACCAAAAATTGAGTGTTTTTCTCATATATGGCAACATCACCCACAAGAGAGGGAGCTCTATTCAATTTGAGCGAAAAAAATTTAGGTGTTATCTGTAGGTTGTTAACTTCACTAACATCTTTAGGTTGTTAACTATACTACAACTGTCAAAAAGCGTGACGATGTCGCGAGTTTTGTGATTTTAGCCCACACAAAACCTCCGTACCGCGCCAATAGAAGTTTTCACTTCAAAAACACTTAGGCTAAAAAACTCCGAAATTGTCTTCAAGAATTATATTTTCATTTCTTTGAAAGTACTGATAAGAATAGAATATTTAATTAATTGGCAAAAGTACAAAAAGAAAATTTATTTTACACAGAAAAAGCTCTTGTCCAATATTTTTACAATTAACTGTCAACTCAGAAAAACAATAATATTTTGCTTAATATTTTAATTGAATTAACAAATACTTTTAGTAGTTTTATATTTCACTTAAAGCAATATTATCAATAGAAGATGTATATTATACCTGTCCTAAAAGTATGCAATAGTTTTTTTCAAAAATTGTTAGACAAATTTTGTGTGACTTTTACCAGCACTTCAAAGTTTTCATCCTGTTTCGGTTTCGAAAGAGGACACTCCCACATTTTATTTCATTTTATTAAAAGAAGATCTTTGGGGTAAAGTGGAACTACTTGAATTTTTTTCCATGGAAAAGCAAAAATAAGTTAATTTGTTGAAGCTTTTAAATTTGGGCATATCTTCTTAACAGTCTATGATATCGTCATAGTGTTTTTAATTTAATAATAAAGGTAAATTTATTTTATCAGGAAAATTATACATAAGTGATTGTCGGAAAATATGTATAAGTAAATTTTTGGTGAACAAGCTTCAATGGAAAATACAATTTTTCTAAAAATCAAAAAATGCACATTTCATCTTTAAACATTTCTCTACAAAACTGTATCATTTAATATATGAATTTGAGTGCTCGAAAAATAGGGGTTGCGGCACCAAAATCCCTCTGTGCGTCATATTGAATGTCAGATAATATGTTACTTACATAAGTTAACAGATGAATATATTTTGCAATAATAGAACAGCACTAAAATTATGATTTCTTCAAAAATTATTAAATTTATGCGTACGCTAATTTTGTTCTTTTGACATACTGTAGCTATGAGACACTAGAAAATTCTTGTCTCATTAGTTCTGGCATCTACATGTACGTCAGTGCTTTCATCTACAGCAATCTCAGTGAGCAGATAGCAGACATTGACAGTCCCCAATAGTTCGTGCTACCGATGTCTCGATTACTAACGTTAGAAATTTTGTTTTCGGGCGTGTTTAGTCTTACGCTTGTTTATCGCGGTAGTTTCACTGAATTTTGATTTAAATTTAATTAAATTATAAAATTTGCAATATCTTTTACTTTATTCACCATTAAAACATTGTATTGGTCACAACTCTAACTTAAATAAATATTTGTATTGTGTTTTATTTTTTTTTCATTATTCTGTTTTATTCTATTTTACAAATTGAGTTTTAATATCAAATTAAGGTTGTAGTTAATTATTCCGTTTGCATTTAAGGATATCCATGTTGAAATTTATTTGTTGATGTACGAGTTTCGATGAGTGTTATTTCGCTAGTGTGTCAACGAATTTATATGGCCGTTGTTCTATGTTTTTATGTTCTTTCATTTCAGGCATGCACGTTTTATTTTTTAGAAGTATTTTTTTGTTTGTATATGAGAGTGGTAGTGTTTAGTTGCAACCAATAATTACCTGTGATTAATTTGCAGTTGTTTAATCACAGACTTGCGCGCAGTTACATATGCATGCAAAGTCTCGTACTGTTATATCAGTATTATTTTCATGCACGCATGATACATTTATAGGGCTACAGTTTTTAAGGTGGCTTAATATTTCAATAGAGCTTTACAGAAAAAAAAAACCATTTGCTTATTAAAATTATATCACATACATACGCTTTAAGTTAATCACTATGGATATTTTAATACAGTAACTTCTTTCAGTAACATAAGCGTGATAAGCGAAGGATATATTAAATATTTGCATTTTACAAGAAAATGAAACGAACATAAACGACTCTGAAGTTTTCGTTGCCATTTTGGATAACGACATGAACAATTTTCAATATTAATATTTCGAGTGAACACCGTAACACCTGCAGTAACACTGATTCGCATTGCAAAAGAATAGAGAAAATAAAAATAATTTTTTGGCCTAAATTTGAACAAATGCTATAGTCTTATGAAAATTGCAAAAAATGGCAAAAATCCATATTTGATCAATTTTTAACTGAAAAAATTCGTGGAGTTTCAACATTTGGTGTGAACTATTGATTTCTGTAGTAACACCGATTAGCATTGCAAAAGAATAGAGAAAATAAAAATAATTTTTTGGCCTAAATTTGAACAAAGACTATACTTTGTTTCGACAGAAAATTCAATGGTCTTTGTAATAGAAAAACATTATTTTTTTTTTTAATTTTTTGTATCGGCAATCGATGTTACTACAGAAATCATTAGTTCACACCAAATATTGAAGCTTTACGAATTTTTTTAAGCTAAAAATCGATTAAATATGGATTTTTGCCATTTTTTGCAATTTTCATAAGATCATTAGTTCACACCAAATATAGGGGCTCTACCAGTTTTTTTCAGCTAAAAGTCGATAAAATGTGGATTTATGCCATTTTTTGCAATTTTCATAAGACTATAGCATTTGTTGAAATTTAGGCCATAAAATTATTTATATTTTCTCTATTCTTTTGCAATGCGAATCGGTGTTACAACAGAAATCTTTAGTTCACACCAAATATTGGAGCTCCACAATAAGGATTTTTGCCTTTGTTCAAAATGAGAGCAAAAATTTTTTTTGTTTGTTAGAGGATTCTGTAGCATATCTTTTGCAGTTTTAAAAACAACTAAACCCTGGAGAGCAGTCCGTGGATTTTAGTTGAAAAATTTAGTTAATGTAAATATTAGCGGAAGCAGTACATATTTTACATGTGGAAGTGGAAAAACCTTTATGTGACTTCTATAG
The DNA here is from genome assembly GCA_947311025.1 of Lypha dubia. Lineage (NCBI taxonomy): Eukaryota > Metazoa > Arthropoda > Insecta > Diptera > Tachinidae > Lypha > Lypha dubia. The sequence goes on along the minus strand of OX371260.1, from coordinate 46,547,538 downwards.
ATATTAATTTGTGGCCTTAAATTGCACCACATATAATGACACTACTCCAACTTCTATTTTTGATACTGTTGAGATTTTTAGCCTATTTCGAATAACTCATCAATCAGTATGATATACTTATTTATCATCCTGTAATAAAAAAAAACCCTTTTTCGCGTAACGTGTTTGTTCTAGAATTTAATTTTATAGCTTTTAATTAAAATCGTTTTATATGTTAGACTCAACACAAAAATTTCAATGAACTATCAATTGGTGCCACAGCACATAATTTGTGGTATTTGATGATTTTAGCCTTCAATACCATTAGTTAATTTTTTGTTGTTGTGTTGTTGGTCTAGTTAGTTACTGTAACATTATTTGTTTATTTTTTTCTTATATTGGTAAATCCTGCATTATACTTAACATGTTCTGTTTTGTTTTGTTATGCATTTTTGGTAGGATAAAACAGGGTTCGGCTTAGTGATCCAATTTTTATGTTACAGAAAATTATATAGTCGTATGTAAATTTTAATTTGAAACAAATTCTCTTTTAGTAGTTTTTAGCAACTGGCTTACAATTTGGCATTTGTTAAAAAGTAAATAAATTATTATTATTTTAATTCTATATCAAAATTTACAATGTTTGAGGTAAATTGCAATTGATAATTAATGTATTGAAAGTAATTTCATTTAGTATAGAATGAAATTATTTTTGATATTGTTGAAGAGGTTAACATGTACATGTGTATGTAACTGGTAAAGTGTTGTAGCAAATTAAAAATTTGGGAAAAAATTGATTAACTCGTACATGTTAAATAAAAGAAGAAATTTATAAATTAATTTCCGGTATAATGTTTTAAGTATAAAAACCTTTTGTATAGTTCTTTCTGGCAATAAAGTGTAAAATGGATATTAGTATTTAATTACTTTTATTTTGTGGAAACATATGCTGAATATACATACAATATATGTATACTGCATTATGTAACTACAACGTACTCAAATAAGAGGATGTAGTAAATAGTAAAATATTTTTGGCAAAAATTTATATTTACACTCTATACTATGCAATTGGTCACTGGCTTAGTTGTTTGTCTTGAGATACATAAAATTAGTTAGTTTGTTTTAAGATGAAATATATGTATTGAACATTTCGATAAAGCAACAACAAAAACATAATATTAAGCGCATACTTTTTTATTTCAAGGAACCAGTGAAGAATTGAATTTTCCATAAAAAAAAGTTTTGACAGTAGGAGAAGCAAACACTTCTTATTACATACCAAATTGTAACAGTATTGACACCTTCCACTTGGAATCTTAATGTTTTTCGAAAATTGGAAATTGAAAAATACAAAAAACCTGTGTCTAAACACTCATAGAAACGTTAAAGCTAAAAAATAGAATTTTTAAATGTTGTTCATAAGTAGAGATATCTAACGAAAAAAATAAGCAATCTATCATGTTAAATGTATTTATGCCATCCCTAAAACTTTCAGCTAATAAAATTCATACAATCTTGCGAGTGTTTTAAGACAGATTTCTTTTTAACATGATCGATAATGGCACAAAAGATCCAATAGGTGTCGCAGTGCCGGTCCCTGGACCAGATTTATCCACTTTTTTATTCTAACATGATCGATAACCTTGTCTCTTAAATCTTTTAACAGACAAAGATCAACTTATAACAATATCGTAATAATCACAAATCTATTTGACGGTAAATGTTTAAGTAATACGAAATAAATTATTATTAAAAATTTGCGCACAACAACATGAATCGACTTTAGTTGACAATTGATATAGTTTTTTAATGTTGTTCGTATTTCAGCTACAATCAAAGCTGTGGCTAAAGATTTATTTAAAAAAAAAAAAAAATATGCATTGTGCTTAGAGAAAGAGGCGTAATTCTTGTTATGTTCCATAGTGAATTACCACGAATATTTTTACTTCATCATTAAAAATATTTAACTTTAAATAGAACTTCAAAATCATATTTGTTGTTTTTAGTGTATATAAAATCTCCAAAGAACATTATTTAAAGTAAATTTTATGTAAATATTTGTCTGAAAATAAAATTTTTCTAGCCGGCTTGAAACTGGTATACTGATAAGTACTGCTATTTGTCTGCTTGGATATTCTAATATTCTCAAGACTCTTACAGGAGTATGTAAAGGCTGTTTTTTATAGAGTGTCACATCTTTGAGTTGGCATCACTGTTTTATTTCAGCACCCATTTAACAGCTGATAGTTGCTTTTTGTTTAGTTTGCTTTAAAATTTCATTATGAATTGACTTGCCCCAGAAAGAAACTTTTGATGAAAAAATAATTTCACGTAATGGCCTAATTAATTGGCAAACCAAGATCGTGTGATTTAACCCCATTAGATTATTTTCTTTAAAGTTATGTTAAGTCACTTGTCTACGTCGATAAACCAGAAAACAATTGAACACCTGGAAATCAACCGACGAAGCAGGGCAATTTTGTGTAAATTAGCTTGTAACAGCATCAATCGCTATCGGAACAGTTGCGCCTTCATCACTTAAGTAGTCCGACAAAAATTAATACAATGTCTCACTAATGATGTTGATTGACTTGCCCGGATTTAAACGCAGGCCCCAAGTCATTATTTCCTTAGTAGTCAACGCGCTAACCACTTCAGCCAACATCACCCTCAAATATTCAGTTTAATTTCGTCACTTATGCCAAGTTTTCATTATACATACTGATGTTAGTAATTTGAATTTTTACTAATTCACAATGTTCATATTTGATAATAAAATTAAAAAAAAAAAATTTCAGTGCAGTTGAATTTTCCGTTTTTTTAAAGCCATTGGTTAGGTTAGGTTAGCAGGCTGCTGGTAAAAAAAGGTTAGATTGCAGCTCACTTGGGTCCTGATGTGGTCCCATTGTGCTACCTGTAGTGAAGGAGAGTGATAGAGGAGAGGAGATTAGAAGAGTCGGAAGAAGAGTAGATGAAGGAAGGCCATAGAAGAACAAGAGAAGAGCAGAGCAGGTGGGAAAAATCTGAGGCAAGGGTAGTCTTGCAGAACGGTCAGCATGTCAAGCCCCTATTGGACGAACCATCCACTGCTCCTGATGAAGGAGCTAAGACAACCGAGTTCCGTATTTGAGAGCTCGGAGAGGGTACTGAAGTATCTACTGAAAGTCATTGACAAACTAAAAGATTTTATGGAAACCATTTTTTTACATTTCCGAACGTTCCAGTTTTTTTATATTTTTCGAGTATTAAAAGAAATAATTTCAACATCCACTACGATATTTTTTTTTGCAAAACTGATTTTAAATTATTTTTGGGTACTTTTTCAATAATTATTTACGCGTATCGTAAATAAGATGTGAACATTTTGTTCACGTGAAATATTTTCCATGTACAAAAATATGGGAAACAAAATAAAAAAGGATCTTTCATTAAGCGGTTCCAATCTTTAAACAGTGTGTGAGATATCATCGAAGTTTTTATTTGTTTGACACTGGCTCATAATTCAGGCTGTATTTGACCGTTGGATAGTCTATTTTGGCTTTGAGGACCACTATGGTTTGTGGCTTATTTGCATACACCTGCAACTTAAGAAACATCCACAAGAAAAAGACTTACGGGATCAAATCGCACGTTTTACACGGCCAGTTATATCACTTTCATGCAAGATGAACTCGCCGCCCTCAAATCGTTCATGCAAAATGTCCAATGTGGCAACGATACTCGGACCGATGACTTCGCCAGCCCAAAATACACACTAAAAAGTGAGTTTTTCCCGATGCATTGGATAGAAATGGGCCTCAATGCTGAATATGATTTTTCGCGGTGTACATTAGCCAAACAGAATACCCATTTTAATAAAATAATTTTGATATTTGCACGATTTGTGGAATGCCATATCTGTCCTGGTGATTTAGATAGACTGATTTAATGACAACTAATTTGACAGATGTAGCTTCAACAGCTTGGCCGTCAATGTTTGGAAGTCTCTGTTTATATAGTGATGCAACAACAACGCAAAAATTGGCGATTACAGTCATAGGGAAAGGGAACACATTTTAAGTGAACTTTTATTCCCGATAAGGGTGATTATGTTGACTCACATACAAAATTTTAAAAATTAAACCATAAACCCAAATATAAAACCACTTTTTTTTGTAATATTTGCAATAGATGTTGCAAGTAATATACAAATAAAACATACGCAGACATATGTTTGTACAAATATCCTTGAACTGAACTGAAGAGTCCACTACATGTCGATGTTGACCTATTTGAATTCCCAAAGAATATTGCATGAGAGTCTCTGTGCTTCAAAAAGCATAAAGTAAATTGTATGTGAAATACATTCAAGCAAAGTAGAGTAAACTCTATATAGGAAATATAATATTTCTTAAAGTTGTATGTATGTTAAGGAAACGACAAAAGTATTTTTCATACTCATGTTTAAGAGTGTAAGTTTATATGAGGACAGTTTATGTCGCCAAAACACCATATATTTTATGTGGGGATTTTAGTGTTAGATTTTTTTTATATTTATTTTTTACAAATATAAACGGAAAATAAAACTAAAACTCTCAAAACAACAAAGAATAGTTGTTTTGTATGGTTGGCTGCTTGTTGGTGGATTGTTGCATTCTATATAAAAAAAATATAAAGAAAACTTTAGAAATTCTGGCAACTTGTAGTTTCTTAGGATGTTTTTTTTTTTTTTTTTTTTTTTTTTTTTTGTGAAAAGTAGTTTATGTCTTGCATGCGTAGTCATTCAGTACTCTCTGATAACTTTGTATTTTGGGACAAAATACTCGTATAATGTCGCTTTTGTATTTTTAGGCCTTTTAAATCTCCAAGTGCTGGAAGAGGAAGTTAAATTTGTCGTAGTAGTTTTTTCAGTTCTGTTGGATATGCGTACATTGGAATTTAAGACTGAAAGATTTTCGTAAACGAAATGAAATTTTTATAAGAATAGTATCTATTTACATTATGAGTAGCTAAGCAAAAAGCTCTTGCTGGATCCAATCACAAGTAAACCAAAACATTATTAATACATTGATATTTTATTGTTCGTTAAGGTTGGTTTTTAAATACTGTGCCGGCTGTTAAAGTTTGAAGAGTCTTTCTCTAATGATTTTGAGGAAACAGCGCAATAACCGATAGAATGAATATCTTTTAATTTTTATTTTATTTAAATTTTGAAAAGAAATATCTAACACCCTTTTGTGCAAAAATGGGAAACAATATTTTTCAGAAAAATTAAAAAAAATGTATTTTGTAAGATAACAAGTTTTGTTTCATATTTTTTGTAATCTGAGTTTGATTTGGGTTACGCAATAGTAAAACAGTGGACCAAGGTATTTAAAAATTTAAAATCTAAATTTTTATTTTATGTGGAAGCCTATATATATATCCCGCACATGTTTTATCTCATGGGTAAGGAAGTCTACTGGTGCCACCGTGGCCGATAGGTATCGATCATAGCCTATTAGTTCAGTGGTTACCGGTTCTTCAGGGTGTTTTAAGCTGACAACCTAATCGCTTCGGTGGAGGGGGTTGTAGATCAAAAATATTACCATTTTTTATATAGTAGAGGTAATCCACTTTGGCACACACACATTTCGAAAATATAGTTAAAAATTTCCCTAAGAAATTCTTTAGAGTTTGGAGAAAGATCTATTAGATTTTTCGTGTTAAATTTTAAGATTTTCTTAGACACAAAAATCTGATGGTTTTCGGTACGCTTTTTGAGGAACTTCTGGTGGGAAAATAACATCTTGTGGAAAGTTTCTAATCGAGTTTGGAATAAATTACGGCTATAAATGTCGCTGGGTTATTTTATTAAATTGATTGCAGATATTGTGGTATAGGCGGGTAATGTGGTATGCAAACTTTTTTCTTAAGATACCCACATGGAAATGACGGAACAACAGTAAAATGATTGTTGCTATTGGGGAATGCTTTGCGTGTATAATTCTTATAAGACACGCAACGATTGATTAAAAAAATCTTATAGCGTGTGTTCTTTTCTTTTATTTTTAGTTTTATACCGAAACAAATATTTTCTACAGCCTAAGTCGCAGTGTGGAATATCGCGTCAGCAACAGGGTGCATATTTTAAAAAAGTTTTTTATCTTAAATTATGCTGTAAAAACTTAGACTGGCATCAAGGCGATACTCCACACTCTGATTCAAGTTGAGCTGTTATAAAAGTATATTAGCGCAGATATTTGTATTTGTCCCTATTCTACGTGCACGCAAATGTATTTTCGAAGCTTAGAAACATTCGATTATGTCTATGTAGTTTTATGTACTCTTTTTAATGGGAACCATTTCTTTTTTACTATTGTATTTGTTTAGTTTTTTTTTATTGCCACAGTTTTATTCAAGCTGATATATATAGATATGTATGTATGTAAGCAAACTCTGTGTGTGTGAGTGAGTATGTACTCCTTGCGATTGTATCTAAGTCCACTTGATTGCTACTACTAATACCACTACTACTGTTATTCTAAACATAAGATGCTTAAACATGCATTTGGCTTAAAATGCTTTAGAAAAATCTTTCATGCGAAAACAGCTTTTATGCTTAATGGCTGTTATTTAGTGCAATTCACTGTAAAATAGTAGTCATAATAAAACAAAAAAAAAAACAAATCTACAACCAAGAAAGAAAAACAAAATTTACAAAAACAAAATAAAATAAATGAAAAAACAACGAAAAATTTTAGTTTTATTTCGAAAGCAGCTCTTTGGCAGTAGTTAAAAGGAATGAAGTTTTTAATAATGCATTTTCTTATGATTCTATTGAACATAAATTTGTATTATTTCGATCATTATTAAATTTTAATTAAATCAAAAGCAGCATCTACACTATTCTTCGTTGAAATAAGACTTCAAAATTTTTCTCTAAGATGAATTTATCTATATTACAGTTCATAGATAAATTATCCCAACAAAGGAAATCATCTTAAAAAATAGTCATACAATATACTGAATTAAAAATTAATGAGTTGATTATTTTCATAAATTCATGTTTATTTCAAATAAAACCGAATATTTAAATCATTTTTCTCTTTTGATTCTAAATTAATTCCATAAGTGTGCCATATAAATCTTTGGAGAAAAGCTTTTATTGCACTCATTCATATATTGTTCGATTTTTTTCTAATAAAAACATTCATAAATAAAACAAACAAACAAGCAATTTCTGCTAATAAAAAAATTAAAAAATTATTAAAAAAAAAACAAAAAGTACCAAAAGTACCAATTTTCCCAGTTTCATCCAATTCCATTAAGAGTATTTCTCAAGAGAAAAAATGCCAAAAGTAAAATGGTACAAAAGGTAGGCAAGTTTATAAGAAACTTATAAAATATTACTAAAAAATAAAAAGTACTAAAATTACCAATTCGTTCTTTTTAGAATTTAAAAATTACCCTTTATTGTACTCTGGGTCACATGCAAAATTTAGTGCAAATTAACAGGAGACTTTCTAAAGAGAAAAAATACCAAAAGTAAGAAAGCACCATAAGTTAAAAGGTACCATAAGTAAAGAAGTACCAATAATACCAGTTTTTTGTTTTTTTATTTCTGCACCTAGAAAGTTTATAAAAAATTATTCAAATATTAGAAGAAAAATAAAAAGTAGCAAAACTTCTAATTAAAACCTTTTTTACCCCTCTTTCAAATTTCATCCAAATCCATTGAGTGGTTTTCGCGTTATAGTAGAACAAACATCCAAACTTACACATATATTGGATTTCAGAAAATATTTAATTTAATTTGCAGTTCATCAGGCTGCAGAAATTTAATTAAACCAGACAGTGGCGTCCTGATATAAAAGCTATGTATGTAAAGATTTTATAGTATTAACTTTATCCTTGAAGTTTTATGTTACATAAATTGATCAGTCACTGGCTTTCGAATCCCACGGTACTAGTATTTCGGAAAAAAACAATAGATCGCAATTTGCAACGATAAAAAAGAGTTTAACACAAATATACCATCCTTTCCGCAAAATGATTAATAATTTTTATGGCAGATATTTTTAAACAAAAATCAAATCAATCTTTTATATCTCCTTAAATGAACATGTAGTTCAGCTTGTATGCACATAAAATAAATGGGGGCTGATTGTATTCTTTTTATTCTAATGTGTAAAAGTATGTGTTAAAGGATTTACGCTTGAATATTTTGTATTTATTTAAAAGTGAGTAGTTTTTTTTTTAATTTTTTCCTGCATTTTTTTATTGACAAAATTTTACACACACATATTTTTTTTGACCATGCATACATGTGCACAACTGAAAATGTATTTTATATTTTATTTTCATATTTTCGTTCTCTGATTTAGTACTAAATAGGATTACGTAAAGTATGTATAAAAATATTTGTTTTGTGTTTATCTAAACATCACTAACTGAAAAAATATATGCAATATTTTTATTTGAGTTTATTTATATCTCATTTTTAATGGAATATATTTGTAAAAATATTTAATCACAAAAGGATTATCTTGGACTGAATATAAAGAAACATAAACATAAAAATTAAATAAATGACAATATATGTATATTAATTGTAATTTTTTTAAATTACTACGAACTTTTTATTATTAATATTTGTACAGGCTAAAGTTCGTAAATGTTTATATGTAACAATATGTTAACAATGTCTACCTAATATTTTTCTGATTATAAACATTTACGAACTTTAGCCTGTATAAATATTAACAAATGACAATATGTTTAACCTTTATATTCGAATACTGCAAAAACTTATAAATCAAATAGGCTGACTTCCAAAACGTCAATTGCTTTGTGTTTGAACAAAGCATCACATTTCATAACGCCGCAGTACAATACTTATACAATGTATACCATTTCAAAACGGCGCCGCAAAGTATTTTTAACACAGTAAGAGAGCAAACAAGGCATCGGTTTTAAAGTTGTTGCATTGTTTCCGTACTTTGCATATGTATGTGATTTAAATATAGTAGCAATACTGTATACAAACATTGTATACGAACGTTTTGGAAGTCAGCCATACTGTGCAACATTTGCATCATATCTTACGATTTCATAGCTACCGTAACTGGAACCGTTTCGAATTTATAACAATACCAATTTTTGTTTTAGAGTGCTTTGGTGGTTTGTTTGTATTATTTCGTGACAGCAGCTTGTCGCTTAAGCTAAACTATTTTTGTCGCTTAAGATATTTTTGAGGTTATGACTCGATATGTTTACTGAATAAATTTCATAGCATAACATGGCAAAACTACATTTGATATTTTAAAAACGTAATTTACTTTAGTATACAAAAGCTCTAACTCATTATATTATTTTGAAATCACGTTTTTGTCACATTTCGATAGGTAATCCTATAATTTATCGATAAAAACAAACAAAAAACACACGATTTAAAAAATAACAATTTGGGTCTTTCTATATTATGGTAGCGATATGTATGTACATACTAGTGATGTTACGAATACTCGTATTCGTATTCGACTGTTAGACTATTCGCCTGTTTTAAGATATTCGTATTCGTATTCGTATTCGCCAAATTCAAGCGAATATTTTTCGAATAATTTTCCCATACATTTTCCAAAAAAAAATCATACAAAAGTTTAAAAAAAGTACATAAAATGTAAAAAAATATATTAATTTTTATTAAAAAACCCCATTGTATTTCAAGCAGAGTAAGAAAAACAAAATCTGAAAGTATGTAAGTAAAATAATTAAAAAATGTTCTGTAGAGGTTTTCAAATTCGGCATCTTAATGCAATAATAATGTTAAATCACTAAATTTTTTTTTTCATTTATAGTTACTAACGCAAAGGCAGGGATTTTTTCCAATAAAATTTGAAATATAAACCTCAAAAGAAATATTCGTATTCGTATTCGTATTTGGCGAATACTTTTTTAAATATTCGTATTCGTATTCGTATTTGCGAATACTAAAAATTGATATTCGTAACATCACTAGTACATACATACATTTCTATTAAATATGTCATATAAAAACATAATGATCCAAATATTAATATACGAATATAATAGTAAACTTGATTACGTATACTTAATATGTATATAATTATGTAGTATGTTTCTATTAAGTATACGCCACCACAATGACTATTAAATTCTCTGCGTTTATTTTGTACGATTTGATTGTTTTCCTCATTTTACAGCTTAGGTAAAATGTAAATTGAAATGTTAATTTTTTTTCGTCGCTTTGTATAAAAATACTTACAACGAATTACATTACATGCAATGGATACGAATGACTTGTTGTTTGCACTAAATATTTGTATCAATTGACTAACAAACAAACGAACAAACCAGCAGACAAAGAAAATATGCAAATGAGCAAATAATCATTGGATCATTGTTAAAAGTTTAGTTTTTAAATTTAGAAATATTTTAAGGTATCAAATTAAAGCCAATGGGCCGCGTGAATAAAAAGTTAGCTAAAGCTAATACTAGGAAATTTTAAGTTTAAACTAGATTTGAGGTGAATAAAAATTTAAGTTAAAGCTAGTACTTTTTGCAGTCTAGCACAAGCTAGTTTTTCCAGCGTTTGCTGAAAATATGTGTGATTAAAAACTAGTAAGTACTTAAAGATACTAGTTTTAACTTGAATTTTTGTAAGCATGTCATTGAGGTGCTGGAAATAAGTTTATTGTTGGTTTATTTGTCATAAAGTGCTCTGTCGTTTGTTTTTATTTAAATATGATGGCTGCATTAATGAATTACGATCATTCCTTATGTTTTGAATTTGTTTTTTCAATTGAGAAATTGTAATTTCCTGGTCGAACTGTTCTAAATACTCATCATGGAGTAAAAAAAGGGCATTATTTTTTGCCACTCCCACTGACGGCACTTGCGAATTTTAAAATATAATTTTATGCTTTTGGAGCATATCAAACAATTTCGCGCTTTTTTTTGTCGCCCATCGTGATAATAAATAATCAAATAATCAAAATATACTTACGGCCTATTTCACTATGTCGAAAGAAAATTTCCATATGTTTTCATTCGTATAATTACATTTGAAGCAAAAACAAATTCTAAAATTTTGTTTTTGTATCAAATGTATTTGTACGAATGAAAATAAAATTCAAAATTCTTTCGACATCGTGAAATCGGCAGTTAGAGTGTTGCTAAAATGTTTTACCACAAGTTTTGCTTAGAACTTATAAGAAAAATGTTTTTTTTTTTTTAACAGAGGCAACTCTTTTTTCAGCCGCATATGTTTATTTTTCCAGTACTAGCTATCACTTTTCAGTACTAGCTACGTAGTACTAGTAAAGATTTATTCACACTTTTTGTAGTTTATACTTTTCAACATACTAGTACTGAAAATTTAAAGCTAGTGCTAGTACTTAGTACTATGTAGTATAAACTACCTTTTTATTCACGCGGCCCAATATTTTTTATGTGTATTAACAATGAAAATATTTATATGTGGCATTTAGAACAATTGATTATGAAGAAGTAGATTGTCGCTAATATGATAAGACTTATGGTAGGAGCATCGAGCAGTTTTTTCTATTTGTGATTCTGTTTAATATCCTTGTGCCACTGTTTATATTTTAACGCTCCAAAAGCATGTTTTTTTAATCTTAACACGGTATAAAATTTTTAAGTCTTATTGACCTTTAAGAACTGATATATTAGCGTCATATTCGAGATATAAAAACAAAATTAACAATAGAAAAAAATACGATAAGTCCATGGTTTTCTTCTACTTTCCGTCATATTAACCCAGAAAGAAAGACCATAAAAATTACACTGCCAAACAATATATCTGAACTGAACAGAATTTGCTAGAGGACACGCACATACGTACCGCAAAAAATTAAAATTTTAGTTGTAGATCTGCATAATTTAAGAAGAGTTAAGGATTAACCTTTCTTTCACATTTTTATAGTGAATCGGCGTATTAAAACTTGAAATCAGTTTCTCGGTAGTTGTTCTCAGTTGAGTCATAAGCCACCTTTTCATAGACCGGGTCACATATCGTGATATAACTTTTATAAAAAAACTTAACTCTATATTTTAACACACAATAAATTTTAAATGTGTTGAAATGACTTGAATGCCAGAAATAACTCAAGGATACAATGTGCTTCATATACTTACTGCCTGTTTTTAGAAAATGAAAACAAAATAGTGAGTGAGAATTTATATTGAAAAGAAAAACAAATTTTCGTATCTTATTGTTGTTTTCAATATAAATTCTCACTCACAATTTTGTTGTCATTTTCTAAAAACAGGCAGTTAATCACAATTAGGGATAAAATACACATTGAGACAGGATTTTTATATAAAGAAATTCACTATAATTTGCAAATTTTGCAACATTTTCAAATAAATAGCAATTGACTTTATTTCACGTCGAATATTTTGATGCACTTTAGTGGAATATGTCAATTACAACTACAGTATATTTTTCATCAATTATGAGTAACATCGCAGCACAGACAAGCATCTAGGTCAAAAAGTAAACAAAAAATACAGTATTTAATTTCAATATATTCAAAGAAATAAGTTCACAGCTTGAAAGGCAACACAGCTCTACATGGGTTCCTGTCGATTCGGAATATACCATTTACATCGGTTTTGGAATATAGCATTTACATAGTTTTATTTTGAAGGCTCATTAATGAACTTAAGTCGTAGCTGTCACAGTACGGAGATGATTCAAATATCTACAAAAAGTCCGATTAAATGGTTGTCTTGAACAAATTCGATACACAATGAAACCATTTGCAACCACTATCCATTTCTTTATTGAATAATACAAAAAAAAACCCCCATAAATGTAGTAAATTTAATTTTTAATCTACTTCTTCAATTTAATAAATATTATTTTGCACACAATACCAACTATTTTATGAAACATTTCATGATGAAATTTCATTTATTTATTGACCATAATTGTTATTACTGCTCCCATTTATAAATAAATTATTCTTATACATAATTTATATAATTTTTATGTTAAAGTATAACGTTTGCTAGACTTCACACAGAGAATTGTTCTTTGAACTAAATTTATTTCAATTTCTATCAATATGAAAACTCAGTTATACGAGTTTTTCTTTATTACTTTCAAGCAATGATTTTCGTAATGTTTTATTTAATGCAATTAAATCAATATTTATGTGAATGAAAATGTTCTTCAAAATCAAGTACCATTTAAAACAAAGTGAATGAATAAATAGATGAAAAAGAAAAAAAAAATCCTGTTGGTTTGTTTGGAGTACCACAATAATTGCCGTAGATAATAAAAACTGAAATGAAACCGTTATTAGCTGTCATTCATACGGTCAACAAAAGACTGGCTGCTTAATATGGCTGGTATTAAGTAAATAAAAATGTTTGGTATTGATGTTAAAAACGTATAAAATATCAAACGAATCCTTTCAGCAAATACAACATAAATTTAATGTTGGCATAAATGCTCTCTTTAGTGCTTTTAAGAAGGCATTAGCCCCATATACAGGGTTTCTTTTAGTTTACATATTTAATAGAAAACTTCTGTAACAAAAATTTCTTTTTTCGTATTTTTAGCAATTTTTCGCGAGCTAAAATTTTTAGACAGCTTTAAATAGAAGCTTGAAAAACAAGATCGAATTCGTTACTAATAAGTAAATGATCGATATTATTCGTTGTCATGTTCTCTTTTATAGGTTACGTAGAAAACCAATACAAATTAAAAAACCGATAAAAAATTATGTTGCAAAATAAATCAGTATATGAAATCACATTCAATTGGAAAGATTCCTTTAATTCTTTAGTAAATAATATTATTATTTTTTTAAAAGAATCCGGAACTATTTCTATACCTCAAAAATTTATAATATAAATATTTATTTTTTCTATTTATATTTTAAAATTTTTAAAAAATATACTCTTAAATTATTAAGGATATTATTATTACAAAAAAAGGGTATTTTCATTCATTCTTACGTTTTGATATGTATTTTTATACTTTAAAACAATTTTCAAATTGCTTGTTTTTATGTCACTTTATCTCATTTTGTTTTAAAAAACATAGAAATGTATTGCAAAATTTTTTAGTCTAGTCTATTGTTTAATTTTGTAGAAAAATAAAAAGAAGATATTTACACTACAACATAATTTTTTTCTTATTAAATAAATCTTTAAATATTTGAAAATATTAGTTGGAAAATATTTATATGGATGGTATTTGCCAAAAAATAATGAAAAAAAACATGGAAAATTCTTAACATTAGATAAATATGAAAATATATTTCTTTTTACACACATTAAAAAGCTTTTTTCAATTTTCCACTAAATTTGGCAACGAAAAGTTCAACTATTTATCTTCGTTAAGGTTCTTTGACGCCACAAGAATGCAAGAAGCACCAACAACAGCAAACAAACAATAATATAAAAACAACAGCAACAACAGAAAAATTAAAACAAATACAAAACACAGAGCAAAAAAAAAAGAATACAAAAAGAGCATAGAAGCTCACATGTGTATATGTATGGGTATGTTAGTTTTTTATGTACAAATGTATATGTATACACACTTGTGTGCATGAGTGTTAATGGCAGTGTAGCTAAGGAGTTAAGTCTTTTCTTTTTACAAAAGCAAAGAGATCTCTCAAAGTTTGAACAACTGATACCAGGGGAATAATACATTTTGTGGTTCACATTTTTTGTACTATTATGAGAATGACAAGACAGGTAAAGTTAATTGTTTCCTTCGATTGCTTAAAAGTTTTGAAGTGAGAGTGTGCGTGTGTGTGTTCAGTGTAAAAATTGGTCTTATCCCCTGACAACATATGTGATAATTTAAACTTCAAGGAATTTATTTTTCAATTAAGTCCATTCCTTAACATATCTGTTAAACAAACAGATGATCTAATATTGAAAGATACGAGGGTTAGCTAAAACTGATGATTATTAAAGGGGTGTCACTGAGATAGTATATATATCTTTCTCAGGCAATTTAAGCAGGATATATTCACTCAGCGAAGCCACTGTTCGACATTTTCATTATATAATATTTCTTAGTCCGACTGGAGGTCGATAAAAACTAAAAAATTTTAAGGAACGAGGAAACATTATAAATAAGTTTTCTTATTTAAATGATTGGACGCTATTGTATAGCATGCTATGTACTCAGAAAAATTAATGTATTTTAGATTAATAATCTGATCGTAATTATCAGTATTCTTAGTGTTATTTTGCCATAATCTGCTCTTTATACGAGGAAGAATTTCAAAATTATTTATGAATTTAATTTTGTTGATGAAAGGATATTTTTGGAGTTTTGTAGTAGAAAATAAAATTTTGAATTTTTTCACCAATCATAAAACAGGATCCTCAAATAAAAAGTTTTCTTAAAAAAAATAGTTAAATCTAAAACAAAACTAAGCAGAAAATACCATTTTAGTACCATCAAGTTCTTATGCTGTAAGGGTATTATTTTTATATAAATTTACAATTTATTCAAATATATTTGAAAACTTAACTTATTTTCAAAAGAAATATGGTCAAATCTACTATACTTGAAAATTTAAAATATTTAAACATAAAATATCAATGGAATAATTACTTAAGCATATTAAATAGTTAGACATTCATATCTACAAGATATGGAATAAGAACTGAAATTTCACGATATTCTCAAAAATATTTCATTAAATTTTGAATAAAATTTAACTTTGATAAAAACTCTTTTTTAATGTAATAAAAAATCGACGCTGTGTTAATTTATTTCTTTAAATTTTTGAGGCTAACATTTTTGTCAATGTTAAGTTAAAATAGTCACTCCTTAAAACCCTTGAAAGATTAAAAAGACATTCCGATACTATCAATGGAAATATTACCCTCAAAGGAAAGATATGACTCCGTAGCCTGAACTATTTCCAAACAAAAAATTTCTTAAATTTGGGTATAACAATTAACACAAAAAATATAGTATATGAAGTGATTATAAAAGCAGCAATATAATAAAAAACGAGGGCTTTCTTTTAACACCATTAATTTATAGTATTCAAATTTCATCAATACAACTAACAAAAACATCTATCTTAAATAATACTGAATACTCATTATTAATTTCTACCCTCGCATTCCCACACAAACAAAGCACAAGCAAAAACAAAATACTTATCAAACAGAAACTAATTTATTTATTATCAAACCACAAATACAAACTCTTGTCTTTGTTTTTATATTATTTCTGTTCTGATGTTGTGCAAAGTTTTCTTGTGTGTGGCAGGAAGGTGGGAAAATTGTTCATAGAATGAAAATTTTTGCTACTGGCATATGTACATTAGGGATATAACTTTTTGCAATTTTTTGCAAATATCATAATGGCCCTAGCATAGTCGAATAGGCCATTGAAAATTATATAAAAAAATGCTATTACTTTTTCGCAGTTGTCAAAAAAGTTCACCCACCAAACGCGGTAAAGTTTTTAAATGATTTTTTTTTATTTATTTACCTAAAAGGCGCAAACAAGTTTTTTTATCAATATATCAACCTGCATTTAACATTTGTGTAAATACTTAGGAAGCTGAATGTATGTCATTGAAAATTACGTTATGTACCTTTATTTTTTTTTAATTATTCAAAGAAAAAAGAACGCGGTATTAAAGTAATACAGGACATTTATCCATTATGCAAAACAACGCGCACGTTAAATTTGAAGTTTATGTCTTTTAATAATTAAACAAAATTTTTCAGTTCACTATTTTACTTTATTAATAAAATAATTAAAAATTTTTATTTAAAATGAATGTTTTTTTTTGGGAGATTTTAGAAAATCGTTTTCGTGGGTGAGGTTTTTTATCCGAAATGACCCCAAAATTATTTTTTCGTAAATAACACAACCTTCGCCATCGCGTGGTGCTAGGGCCAAAAATTGGTTATACCCCTAATGTACATACGAGTACATATACATAATTTTGTTATTTAAATACTTTTACAGAAGTTGTGTTAGTCAAAGTACATATGTGTGATATATGCATGCATGTCTGTTCATATAACACATATTCATACACAAGTTTGTATTTATGTTAATGGTTTTGTGTTAAATTAAAAACGTATTTTCTTAGATTACATTTCCCAAAAGCTATGTGCTACTTTTCATTTAAATTTTACTTCGAGTTGAACAAACCAAACTCTAAATTACTTTGATTTATATGTGCATCTAGATGTGAAAATACGAAAATTCTTTGAAATTCTTTCGTATTTTTTTTGAATGTTTTTTTACCTTTTAAAAATTTTTTCAACTGTTATTAATTGCCAATTTACAAGTCAAATGATTAATGTTTATATATTTTTGTTTGTAGAGTTTTTATCAAAACTTCTAAATTTATGAACATTTCTGCTTTCTTTAAAACTTTTATAAATGCACAAAAATTTTAAAATAACTAAAAAAATATTTCCACAAAAAATTTTAAATTCCTCATAAGACTTTGAAACAGCTAAAATGGCATTCAGAACTACTTTTTGTTTTTGAATTGTACAGTTGTTTAGGTTAGATTAGGAAGGGTAGTGTGAAATACACTTCCACTCGGAGATCCATTGTGATTCCCTTCATTTATAATTTATTGACTAATTAGTCTCCTTACTGTCCAAGGAGACACAAACATCCGTTATCATCCGTCATTCAGCCATTTAATCCCCACGATAAAGCCCCTGATATCCTCAAGTTTGCACTTCGCGATATTACTAATGCCCTAATAGAAACGTCTGCTCAGCCATCTTTTCCAATGTCGTTGCAGCCTTGGGCAATGATAGTTTCTGGCTCCTCTTCATCCCCACACATCCTACAGAAATCCGGAGTGCCATTTTCCCATATGCTGGTCTTCGCTCTAACAGAGCAATGGTCAGCCAAGGCGCCTACTAAGACTCTCAAAACCTTTCTATTCATACCCAGCAGTAGATCAGATTTACCTGAGTCTAGTTGTGTCCATATGGACCCCGAGACTCTACAATCTTCTTTATTCCTCCAGGAATGGTTAGTTTTGCTTATTACCAATTTACTGAGTTCCCTATAGTAGTGACCGATTGGAGGTTTAACCGACCTGTCACTAACTGCCACATCTAATGCTGACCCTATTCTTGCCAGCTCATCAGCGATTTTGTTTCCCTCAATATGTACTGGTACCCAACATAGCCTAACGCTAAATTTGTCCATAAGCAAGTTGAGAGAGAGCCTACACTTGCTGACCAGCTTCGATTTGACACTATGCCTCTTCAAAGCTTTCAGCGCCGCCTGCTTCCTATGGCTTTCTTTCCCCAACGCCTCCCACCATACGACACATCCATAAGAAATCACCGGCCTGACAACCGATGTATAAATCCAATTTACCACCTTCGGTTGCTGACCCCAGTTCCTCCCAATGGAATTCCTGCATGTATAGTAGGCATTGAGCCCTTTCTTGAGCCTTTCTTCTATGTTTCTTTTCGAAGAAAGTTTGCTATCTAAGAAAACACCCAAGTATTTGGCCTCCTTTGCTAGTTTTAACTCCACCCCGCCTATCCTACGTAGCAAAAAACTGTCTATTTTGTATCTCCTGGTGAAGAGAACTAGCTGCCTTTTGACCGGGTTGATCCCTAGTCCCTTACTACTACCCCAGAAAGACAGTTCGTTAAGCGCTGCCTGAATGACCTCACTGCTAGTGGAAAGAAATTTCCCTTTTACCAGTAATACCACATCGTCAGCGTAGGCGACTATCTTCCGACCGTTCCTCTCAAAACGCCTGAGAATAACGTTTACAGCTATCAGCCACAGAAGGCATGTTGAGAATCACTGATGAAATAATTGTACAGTAAGTGCTTCATATATAGTTTGGAGTTTTGCTTTTTTAATCCTAGTGAATTTTTCACTTCGAAAATATTAAAGAACTAGAATTTAATTTTTAATTAAACCCTAATCTTACCAAAAAAGTGATTATGCGATATACTTCTATGTTTATTTCAATGTATTAACGAAAATATTCGGCATATCGCAATCAAACTGTTTGACGTGTATTTAACATATCTTTTCTATTGTTTAACAAAAAACAAATAGTTAATATATCTAATTATTCCAGTTTTTATAAGTCAAAACAGAAAATGCAACATAAACTAATTTCTATAATTACAACCCAAAATACGCCAAAGGTCACGAAATAAATTCTCTAGTACCTACTTGTTTAAGGGATAATTTCCGCAAATTTCTCTGCCATTCAGCCTAATTCAATGTATTTAAAGCGGCATATTGTGCCAAACCTTAGGATGTGTTCAAGATACATAGGAGTTGGCAAAATTGTCGTTTTCGTGCGTATCCTAAGAACTTTTGCTGTTCAACTGTTTATGTTCTGAATGATAATTTACATATTAATAATTTTACACAGAAGTGAAGTTATTCGGAATTATTCTATTATGCCAAACTTTTTGCTTCAAATTTTTTTATGAAAATTAAAAAAATTTTATGAATTAGCATCAAAAAAATGCCTTACACAACACGTTTCATAAAAAAAAATATTTAATATTGGAGATTTTTCATAGTCTAACGATTTTATTGGTTTCATCACTACTGATTAAAAAAAACTTATAGTCATCGAATATCGTAAATGTATGAATAGCGTAAAAAGTTTTTTTCTTTTTGACACTGAATGGAGTTTAAGGCCCTACTTTTGTAAAACGCATCACCGAAGTGACTTTTATATGGAAAGCAAAAACAAAAATTCAAATCTTTAAAAATTTTGTTCATTGTTTTCATTCAAATTTTTTAATATTTTGAAGGCAAAGCAACGCCTTAATTTCTCTGCGTTTGTTCGGTGATGATATTGTATATTGCTTTCCATATAAAAGTCACTTCAGTGATGCGTTTTACAAAATTGGGGCGTAAATTTCAATTATAAGAAGCGATTTACGTTTCTAGATTTTATTTTATAAAAAATATAAATTTCATAATTTCTACGTTGGTTTATTCCCTAACAACATTTCTGAAGCTACGTTCACATTTATCAAATATTTGTCAAGAAAAATGTAACCAAGAAAGAAAATAGTAATTAAATTCCTTTAATTCCAATAATTTTTTAATTATGGGTTCGCATATTTTAAAAAACTATATCAAAATACCTTTTTGTAGAATTATTAGTTTTATTTTGTAATATAAAAAGGAAATTAAATGACACTATTCATAAGAAAAACTAGTGGTTAAGTTTTTTTGGACAAATATTTAATAAATGTGAACGTAGCTTAACATTTAAATTAATAACAGGAGTTGTGGCACCAAGAAATTAATTTTGCTCACTTTATACTATGTTCACACGAAGAACTGAAACAGTAGGTTCGCTCCATGAACCACGATGGCGAACCTATGTGTTCACACGAAACATTCTGGATTGGTTCGTACTTCGTTATTTAATATTATTTATTGTTTTTCTATTTTATTTAATTATTTACATAAATATAAATATATGCTTTTTATTTGTTCAATGTTTTTATTAAAATTTAGCACTTATCAATTGTTTTTCTTTGTTAAAATGTTTTTGGACAACTAGTTCAGATAAACTAGCGATAATTTGTTATCAAAATTAGGGATGATAGTAAATTATACGGGTTCGCAACAAGGTTCAAAATGAAACATGTAGTTTCGCTCTCAAAATTTTGTATGGCGAAACATGTAGGTTCAATCAAGGTTGGCCCGCGAACCAAGAATGACAGTGCGAACCTCTATAATTTCTATCCGTGTGAACATAGTATTAGTTTGAAAAACATGATAGTGTGGTTATAATAGAGCTTAGCCTACACTCTTTTACTTAATGTAATTGATTCGAAAAAAGAAAAGCATATGACTATAATCTTTTCTCAAAAATATTGATTTAAAATAAACTGAAATGTTATTTGTGTTTGATTTATTTTTATGGAATATATTTCGGGTATAAGTTGTCCTTTTTTTTGTGGCATTAAACTGACCATTTTTTATACATACTCGTATGCATGAGTACAATCAATCTACATGTACACTTATAATACATACAAATGAAGAAACCAATATATAAATGTATATGTTTGGTTTATTTACCATGTGAGTATTTTTTTTTTGTGATTTTTTTTTTTTTTTTTGAAAAATATGTTTGTGTCAGTCCATGGCTGGGTCTTTGTGTGTGTGGGTGTGTGGGTGGGTATCTCTGCTAAAGTCAACAGTCATCTATAAAATCGGTTGTCATATGTATGGATGGGGGGCTTCATTTATACTTTGCTTAAAGTTTGAGTACAAGTTACGTTTGCGGTCCTTATGGTTTGGATGCTTTCAAAATCATTTATCATTCACTTCAATGTAAAGCTCTTCTAATATTGAGTATAGAAAAAACTGGATTCTTTTTAGTTTTCTATTTGGTTGCAAGAAAAAAAAAACATTTTTATAACTAATGTAGGATATAGTTTTTCTTCTTTCATAAGAATTTTCTAGGAAATAAATTTAGTTATGATCAGAGACTACTACTGTTTTATTTCGAATGTTATAAATGGTTCTTGATTTTTTAATGTTTTTTTTTTTTTTCGAAAAAAATACCAACATTATGAATAACGTTTATTTCATTTTCAGTAGGGCTAACATTTGTGCATTCAATCAGTTGGTCAAGATTTATGAAAATCTGTTTTCAATATTTTGAAAAGAAAAGTTAAAATATTTTAAAACAAAATTTAAACGAAATATTAATGCAGAAAATTATATGCTCCGATGCACCGAGAGTTTAAAGTGAACTCACTAAAAAAGCGTATATTTCGTGGTTTTGTGCAACAGCATAAATAATTGCTCGACAGACTCGGATGGTCAGAGGTAGAACGTTTAATTTGTTGAATTCCATAAAACTAAAAAAGGTGACGACTGGAAAACAACTTTTGACAGGACCTAATGTATCTCCAGCACTCAGTGACAACAGTAAATAACCACGTTGATACCGAGACACTGAAATTTTAAGCAGCATCTTGCTAACATGAAACTCTTGCAGAATATCATTACCTGTATGTGACTGGAAGACTCTAAGATATCAATAGTTGCTGTTTGTGAATGTTCAGCTTTGTCTATCATTAGGACTTTGATATGAGGGAGAAACTCGTCCAAGGACTTGGCTAGCGGTTAATAAGGGTGTTAAAAATTAAAAAGTCGATAATTGTCTGCCGATGACTAGAAATAATAAAAGTATAGAGTCAAAGCAGATCATGAGGTGAATTGGACTGATTGAATGGATGATCCTATATCAGATGTAGTTCCTAACCATATTAGTGACAAAAGAGGCTTGAGATTGCATATAAGTTCACTTTTTTACATTATTGTTCATTGAATTTGAGTTCATGTTCTAATAATAAAACTAATGATTTTTTTTTCTGTACATTTTATGTTATTTGTCTCAAAAAATATGGAATAGATAAAAAGAAATATTTTCATTATACTCGTAGCTAATTTTTGTTATTATAATTTAAATTTTGAATAGATATTCTTGTCAAATGGCTGACTCAAACTCGGAAATTTGCGGTATTTGTAACTTGTAAGTGTATGCAACAATTTTTATGATTTAAATTAATAAAACTCGATTTTTTTTTTTCATACAAACTTTGAATGTCTGAGGAGCTGTTTCCACAATACCGACGAATGATTTGAGTAGAAAATTTATATGGGAATCACTGAAAAATCTCATAGATTTTTATACAAAATTTCTAATCAAATTATTTCCATGTATTGTAAAAACAGCAGCACGTTTTATATATCTTAAGTTTTTTACAAAAACATATCAACAGTTAGAACCAAAAACAAAACTTTGTAACATAAAAAGTTATTGCAATACAAATAGTGATATAAAATCCAAAAGGACTTAACTGATAAAAAAAACTAAAAATTTTGTTGATGTCATTAACAAAAAAATACGTCATTCCTTAAAATTTTGCTCGTATATTTTCAGAAATATTGATTTTATTTACAGAATTTTAATGTCTAAATACTAAATTTTTAAAGCACAATTTTGCTTTTCCTGTAAAATAATAAAAAGTGCAGTAAGCCAAAGTGCATTAGGCCAATGGATTTAAGGTGACGAAATGTTAAAAGTTAACAAAAAAAAAAATGTTTGTCTTTTCTCCATTTTTTAAATAAGTTTTTAAAGTCCACTTAACTTTCAATCAGTAGAATAAACATACGCACATATTTCATTTCTAATATATTTATGAACGGAACTATAGTTTCATGATATTAAAAAATTTAAAAATATCGCTGTGCAAAAAAAAAATTGATTTTCCAAATACTTCGCTAACCAATGAGCCACATGTAGAAAGAACATTGACAGAAGCTTCCCAGCAAAGAGTCTTGCTAAATATCACAGTGAAGACGATTAAATTTAAAATGTTGTCATGAAAACTACGGAATATGGCTAAAGTGAAGAGGTACATATGTACATGCACACACAAACATATTACGTGAACATCTGCTGAAATCTCGATTTTTGAAAATCGGGGTATCTTCCTATTTTTGTTATCGAAAATAAAAAAAAATATATACGACTATATATATAAGGTTTTCCAATAAGATGATATGATTTTGAAGTGACGTTTCGGCCATTTGTAATATGTCATGATCTGTCATTTGTTTTTCATTGTATTCAGTAGTGTTTACAAGACGGGGCTACGTGCCACTCATCAAATGCACCAATTGAATTATTGCGAGAAAAGTTTGGAGATTCGATTATTTCAAGAAATTGTGATATTGAATGGCCTCCAAGAAGTTGTGATTACACTATTTCTTGTGGGGTTATTTGAAGTCACTGGTCTTTCGAAATAAACCAGACTATCTTCAAGCTTTACAAATCAATATTGAACGTGCCATTCGTGATCGAAAATTGGGTTCATCGAATTCGTTCCTGCAGATGAAGTCGTGGAGGCCATATGAATGACGTTTTATTTAGAACTTAACTGTATCGATTGTACTTCACATTAAATAAAAAACTTTTTGAATTTCCTTAACAATAAGTGTGTTTTTTTTTTTTTTTTTTATTGGAAAACCTTTTACAAGGTGGTGTTGGCTAAAGCAAGCTAACGTACACAACATTGTCCTTCTTCGTCGGTTAGCTGATACGTCGGCCAAGTAAAAACAATTAATAAAATGCCTGTTCACACAGCTTAAGAAATGCAATGCAACAACTTAACACCAGAGGTGCTACAAAGCTACTTTAAAAATTATCACAAAAAACGCACAACAGCGGAATTGCAAATAGTCAAGTATTCTTTTAAATTTTCACCATTTATCTTCTGCACACTGCCCTTTCTGCATAGTTCTGACAGTTGGTTGGGCCAAAAAAAAATTAAAAATAAAAATAATTGCTTATAGTCATCGAATTTAAGATTAGCCAAGTGAATTTGTTTCAATCTGTTGGCAAATTATTCATGTGAAACTACTTTTAGGCAGAAAACTAATATTTAATATCTACCTACGAATGTATACATATTTCGAACGTTATGTTTGTTGGGATATATAAATCATAATATTCCACAAAACTTAGTGTACTTAACTTTAAGTTTTGAAGAACAACTACACACACTCTCTAACAAGCTGCTGTTCAAGTTTTTGAAATTGAAAACTGGTAATACCTGCAATAATGTTTACATAAATTCTAAAACAACTTAACAAGTTATTACCATTAAATCGTAAGATCTATTTTTTCACAACACAAATACAAACAAAAACAAGTATTTTTGAGAACACATAAATGTATATGTATGTATGTGTAACACACAAATCCAACTCACATGGCTTAGTAGTGATGATATAAATAGGAGAAGAGTACGAGTAACAAACGATTTTTCGATTTATCCTTTTTTTTTTTGTAATTTTATGAGCAGAAATTTATCATCTTAACTTTTAACATCACACCGCTGCATTTTACATTCAATTCCTGTATTACATTATATAAGATTAGTTTTATGAAAGTAAGAAGATTAGATGTTTGTGAAATTGCGAGAATTGCGAAAGCATGATGAAATAAAGGTACACACGCTGTAAGCCAGAGTGTGGTTGTAATAGTAATAGTAATAGCTAAATAAAATAAAATAAAATAAAATAAAATCTTTTCTATAATATTTTATCAAGTTGGTAGTTTAGTTACTTGAGTGTATTGTGGAAAAGATTGTAAAAGAGCAATCTTAAGATTTATATGTAACAACTTTCAAAGAAATCTATATTTGTAGATAATATCGTTGCTATGATTGCACTAATGATGTTTAGGTGAAAGAAGATATAGTGAATATTTTGTTATATTTTTCAAATAAAGTAAGTTTATATATGATAATGGTATAGAAATATGAAATGTGAATAAAAGAAAATCTATAAATATGTATAATTGTACTTTGTTTTACTAAGTTATGACGTAGGAAAGTCTTAGTTTGCGTAAGAGAAAATATGATTTTCAAAATAATTTTATCTATTTATTACATTTCCTGCCCACTGAAAATTTATTAATAAGTTCGTTAGCATTTCTAATTAAAAAAAAAAGAACTTAAAAACGCTTTACGAAATCACTCTGTTAAAACTTATTTAGAAAAAGTCTTTAAGATACATCGAGTCTTTGCTGGGAAAACGAATTTAAAGTTATTAAAAGAAAATGTTATTTTTCTCTCAAAAGTTTAGTATATCAAATATTTTAATGATATTTTTACACATTTGCTCAATTTACAGACTTTTTCTACCAAAATACAACAGTGTAAGACTGTTGATAGTATTTTCATTAATTTCATATGTTTTGCATAAATCGTATATCATACGATACTCAGGGAGTATTTGGCCGGTGATTTTTAATAGATAAGATTTTTAAATTTAATCTAATACAGGAACACACATGAGCGCAATGAATGCTTGTATTAGTAGCCCCCAATTACTATGTTTATGAGTGACATGTTCTTGATCCAAAATTTAGGATACATATTCTCCGGTTGATTTCTAATAATTTGTTTGTTCTACTTTAAGTTTTTACAAACAAACTGTACACAAAAAGTGTCCCAAATTATGTATAGTGTCCCAAAGTACAAAGTGAAAGACAATAATTAATTTGAATCATTAAATAAATCATTAAATGTTAACTTTAATTAGGTATAATCGGATCAATTTAGTCTAGAAATTAATAAGTAGTCAGGCAAAATATAAACTATTATTAAAAGACTATTCTAAAACAAATATTCCAAACAGACAAAAATAATAGGAACCCAATATTATCAAAGCGACTTTTATACATCCATTAACCATTTTTCTGTCTAAGCTTACCGGTCCACCAAAAAATTACATATATTCTTACTTATCAAATCTTACTTTATTTATGTTTCAATCTTCAATTGTAAAATGTAAACTGATATATAGATCAATACACTTACTATATCTTTATGGTTAATAATGCGCTTTGCTTCTAAAGGTGAAACTCTTGCTCATCTCTAACACCTAAAACCTACTGGTAGCCAACTTACGAGTATCTTCTAGAGTAACCACAAGTTCATTTTCTTATCTTTCTATCACTTTATACACGTTCAGTTGCCCTTTACAAAATTTTTATATTTATTATTTTTATTACCTTGAAATCAACAACGCAAGGATTTACAATTTATTTTTGCTTAAAAAAAATATATAAATACATAAATGTGTTAAGGAACGCAGTACTGGGAAAAATAAAAATAAATCTAAAGCAATTGCAGATAATCTATAACAATTTATTTGCTTTTTCTATTTTGTTAACAAGAAAACTGTACACATTATTTTAAAAATATTACAGAATTTGTAATAATGGTAAATTTAGTTGTAAATAGAATAAAAGGCGAATTCTGTAAACAATAGCGTTTTACTTGTTAAAATCGCACATTTAAATATATAGTTTTTGAAAGAAATGTTACTGAGGCACCCACAATTCTATAACTAACATAAATCTATTCTAAACATAATATTTTTTAATGACACAATTATAATTGGATGTAAATACAATATGATTTCATCTAATCTTATCATATTTCTACATACAACAAACAACAAACAAATGAAGAGCTAAGAAGAATAACATTTAATTCATAGAAAATATTTATATCAAGTGTGCGAACTAAAAACTTTTATAAAATCTGTTTTCTAGCCATTTTTTGATTTAAGAAAAGTCAATATTATTATATTGTGTTGGTAGAATAATACTATAGTTGCATTTTTCAACAAACTTTAATAGTAGTGCAAAGCCTTTTTTACAATGCAACCCTGTTGCATTGTATGAATTTATAGTGAAAAATTCACAATCCTCTAAAATAACTACAAACTATAAATTCTTTCCCACATCCAATTCGCGAATTATGATAGTAATGATTCAATCATATTTTAACCAACTGTTGAGAAACATTGAGTTTTTTGCTTATTGAAATTTTTGATGTAAAACATTTAAATAAAAATTATTTATTGATATTGTCCGTTTACTTTTTTAAAGTTATGAAATTTTATTCGAACTGAGTGATGTTTAATCAAAGAAATTTTAATTTATCAGGCTTAAGTTCGTTTTCTCTAAATAAAATTTTTTATAAATTAAATTATTATTTTGAAAGAAAAATCTAGAAGCTCGTAATAACACACAACAATTGTAATGAAAATATTCAGTTGATATAAAGAGCTTTTGCTTTTATATAGATATGCTTTATTTTCTTATATTCTATCGGATGTTGTTTTTAGGAGCATGATAACTTAAAATGATAATACAAAAGAGAAATATTTTTGGAATAAATTTATTTTCATCAAAATCTGGTAGGTAATTAATGGCATTTATTTCTGGGATATGATTTCCGGCATACGAGTATGCCCGCCGCTGCTACGAGTTACATGGTTCAATCGATAGGTCCATTTCGACAGAAATTAGAAGCTATAATTCCGGCAGTAAATTTTAATTAATATAATTGAAATTCGTTAACGGCCTGAGAATTGTTTACGTCCCAATGCGCCAGTTTATCTTAATGACTTAGCCATTAAACAGATATGAGATTCATGACAAAACACAGTTTTTTGTTAAAAACTCTCTATCGAGAACAGATTTCTTTTCTCTCAAAATAAATTTCTACAATTTGAAAGCGTTGTTCTGGTCTTAAACTATTCATGATGACTTGCCAAACCTTAGATTATCAGCTTTCAAACCATAGGTATCGATAGATCTCATGCATCAAAAAAAAAAAAAAAAAAAAACACCCGATATAATAATATATTTTTGATCTAGCTGATAGCTTTACTAAGCCAGTGAAGTCAAATTTATTTACAAAAATATACACACATAAATTTTTCTTTGGCGCACGAAAACATATTAAAGAGGAAAAGATTTATACGCAAAAAAAATTTATATGTTCATACAAATTGTATCGAAAATAAGATGACGTGTATGGAACGTTTTTAAATTAGAGCCAAATGATTGAACGTTAATGATGGGTCTATGATGAGAAACTTGTACTAAAATGATGAATGTTCAATATACAGATAATGAAGCACAAACAACACTCTTTAGAAGCATATTAATATATATTCGTGTGTATGCATATAAAAAAAAACGAAATCAATGTGCAGTATATTTATAGAAAGCAAAAAAAAAATAAAATACAGAATGGATAAATCTTTTCAAACGAAGAAGGATATTTTTTTCCTTGAAAAAAAGCTTAAGCTTACTTTAGTTTTTTCAATAAATGCATAAGCAGTTTGAATTGTAAATGAATAATTTATCTTTGAAAGTATCAATAACGAAATCAAACAAAGAAAAAAAAAGTATTTTAAATATAAATATAAAATAAAGTATGTGTGTGTGTATGTTTGTATTTTGTAAAAAAATATTTTTATACCACATCATTCATCAATTTTTTTTAGTTAAATAAAAAGAAAATAAAAAAAAATTAATATAATCGTTTTCGGATCTCTAGAATATTTTTGTATAAAAATGTTTTTTATTCTTATAACTACATATATAAGAATTTACAGTAACAAACAAACATCAATGTGTACAACACATAACAGTTCAAATATGATTTGGGTAGTTCGAAAAAAATTTGGATCTCATCAAAAGACCCTAAAAAAATATTTCATATAACTGTGACATACATATATGAGCCATTTATTTTGAAAGTGGCATAAGTCAATTTTTTTTTCTATTGCAATATTTTTAAAAATGAAAAGATACCGTTCAATTTTATTTAGTGTTGCCATTAACTCGATTAATTTGAAAAAGTGACTTATGCCACTTTCAAAATAAATGGCTCATAAGTGTCTCGTTTTTAGTTTCTCAATCGATCATCATCAGCGAAACTCTTATTTATTATTAAAAATTAAGTTAAATATATAAAAAGCATTGAAAACTTAACTATAACTACAGTGTTTATTATTATTTATAATTTAATGACACAGTTACAGAATTGCATTAGTATGTATAATAAGGTTTTTTAATGAATTTATAAAAAAAAAAAAAGATAAATATAAAACAAAACTCTTTAACAGCTTCAAAAGCATTTATCAGATTAAAAAACAAGTAAGAGTGCTATATTCTGCTGTGCCTGATCGTATCTAGACAAATAGAAATATAATTCGTCCAGGAACTTTAGATGTTCGATTAACAGCTAATATAATTGCTGGACATCTTCTTTTAACACTTCTTGGAAATACTGACGGTAGTGCGCCAGGTCAAGTTCGGCCACACAGTGTGTATATTTACCCGAAACCAGCTGTTTTTACCCCCCTCATAACTTTGCTTCTCTTGATCATAATAATGAAACTTGAAACATAAGGTCTCCCCACAGATGTGACCTCAAAGGTTAAATTTGAAAGTTCTACCATAAAAGCTTCCCCTAGATATTAAGGTGTGAAAAGGCCATATTTTAGTACATATTCACTGACTCACTGACTCACTGACTCATCAATATTATTGGGCACTTCCAGTAAAGCTAGAGAGGTGAAACTTGGTACAGAGGTCTTGGTGATAAAATACCGAAAATGATTTTTTAACGGGCACTTTTCATCTGTGGGGACAATCATGCCCCTTCTTTGTATGGGGCACTTCTAGTATAGCTAGAAAGCTTAAACTTCGTAAAAAGGTAGGTCCTAATGAGAAATTAACAAAAATAATTTTTAAATAGGCACTTTTTACCTGGGGGAACTAGGGTTTCCTTATTTGTATGGGGCCTTTCCAGTATAGGTAGGAAGCTGAAATTTGGTACACAGGTAGGTCCTGATAAGAAATTAACAAAAATGATTTTTAAACCGGCACTTTCCATATGGTCCGACTATGGTTTCCCTTCTTTGTATAGGGCACTTCCAGTATAGCTAGAAAGCTGAAATTTTCTACACAGGTAGGCCCAGATAAGCAATACATATAAATATTTATACAAAAACAACTTAGAAAAAAGAAGTGAGATCCGCACAAAAACATAAATGTGAAAATAAGTCCAAGTTCCTATCCAAAAAATTTCGGCCGTAAAAAGTACTGAGATCAACCTTGCGGTTTACCGGACAAAAAAAAATACTTAAAAAGCAACCTCTGTTTGGCGTTCAAGGGTGATCAATTAGGTGTAAGCTTTGCGCGCTTATACTTTTGCAAAAACAGAAAATATTGCAAGTCAGACTAAGGTACGCAAAAATTAAATAATAGCAAAGACATTTAATGGAAAAATTTTTAATCCGAAAAGGTAATTTTAAGTGCATCGAAATACATATTGATATATTTTAAAGTTAATTTTCGTTTTTTTGAATTAGATGGTGTTGATTCCACCAACAGTCCTTGTGGAGAAGATATTGTGGTAAGATGTTAATTTTTGGCAACTCCAAATAAAAAAAAAAGTGTACAGGATTATAGAACGTGGGAAAAAATGACGAATATATTATATGCAAAAAGTTGGCTGAATGCTTAGTTTGCGAGTTATGCACCTATGAAGTTTTCATATTCATATACAGGGGGGTTATTATGTATTTCGATTCGAATCGGAAAATTTACGAATTCGTAGAAATGGGATTACATAGAACGATTTTCGAAAATTTATTTCCGAACGTTCGTAAATTATGGGAATTTTTTAATCCCTTTCGGAAAGCAAGAAATTCCCTTTCGAAAGTGCAATTATGTGGTACGAAAGCAAATGTCAAAAGTGTTATTAACGTACATATTTCATTCGAATGCCATTTTGATTGCGGAAATCTTATAGTTATTGTTTTTAAGTACTTAAAAAAATCAAAAATACACATGGTGCTTTTAACTGTCTATTTCACAATGTTGAAAGAATTTTTTAATATTTTTTATTCGTATAATTTCATTTGAAGAAATTTTTTTATTAAATGTATCTAATTGTACGAATGAAAAAAAAAATCAAAATTCTTTCGTCATCGTGAAATTGGCAGAAGTCATTATTAATGGAGTTTAGCTAAACGAAATATTTACGCTGCGTTCACATTTATTAAATGTTTTTCCAAAATAACGTAACTACTAGTTTTGCTTAGGGATAGTGTAATTCAACTTAGTTTTTATAATGCAAAATAAAATTAATTATTGTACAAAAAAAGTATAAAAATTGAAAGCCCTTAAATAAAAAAAAAATTGGAATTAAAAGAAATAAATTATTAGTTTATTTCTTTGGTAAGGTTTCTTCGATAAATGTGAACGTAGCTTCATTTACATACATACATATGTATGTATGTACATACTTACTACTTTTAAAAAATGTAATACTCACGAATTTTCACTGAGATTCATAATGATCCATGTATATTTTATAAATTTCCTTTAGAAACTCTCTGAATCAATATCCTCCACTTTCCCACAACAAAACACTATCCATTTGAGTTCTTGTGTATTTGTAAATGTGCACTTAAAATGTTTCAACATAATTTTGACATTTGTATTAAACAATGCAAAGTGCTACCAAGTTTTTACATATAAAATTTGTCATCACTTGAAAATTTCCCTTAAAATTATTAAAACAACTCTGCAGGCCTTTCGATCGTACTACATAATACGATTTTCCTCTTCATTCGGAAATTCCTTTCGAAAGCGTTTTCGATTCGAATCGAAATACATAATAACCCCCCAGGTTTTTACTCTCAAATTAACGGTTTTTCGATTCAAATTAAATATTTTAAAAAATCAAACTCAAGTTTTTTCAAAGAAAATAAAATTATTATCAAAACAAATTAATTTTTTTTGCATTTGAATTAAATAAAATTTTTTTCTTTTCAAATTCAATTTATTTTACTCTAAATTAATTTTTCTTGAATTAAATATAGGAAGCTTTAAAAAAGTATTTTTCCCTTATAGTTGTGGCAACCTTTCTCTCATTGTTATTAATTATAACGGAAAATATTTTCCAGTATTCTCCCGTGAAATGAATACAAGGATACACATAGCTCTGCTCTCGTCTAGCACATGCAAATTTAGAGGACGAAATGTTTCTCTCATTGCAGCTATGAACATACATGGCATTTTACACAAAAAAATAATAGCCCATTCCACGGTTAATACCAATATTTTTTCATCTTTCCTTCGGGGACGAATTCATACCTTAGCTGAATCCAACATCACAGAAGCTTGGCTGATCCTTGACAATGCACAGATACACAAAACATATATTCTCCATATTCTCATATGCTAAATACAATAGAAAAAGTTTTTTCAAAAACTAAACTTTGTGCTCGAAATTTGTTAGCTGATACAGAGAGCAATATGGATTTGGTAACAATAATTAAACAATCCGTGGAATCGGTAACACCTTTAGATTGCAACAATTATTATGTTGATATGACCATGAATTTGTCATTAGCTGCATCTGGAGAGCCGTTGCAATGAATATTTGTATAGCAAATAATAGAAACTTAGTTTTGTTTTAATGGTATAAAATAACAATCAGTTTTTAAATATTTTGCGTTAAATTAAAAAATAATTGAATTTGAAATTTAAAAAAGTTTATGTAAAATGAAAAAAAATTAACTTGAAATAAAAGATATTGAATGTGACTTTCAAAAAGTTTAATTTATGCTGAAACTAATTTAATTTGTTTAGAATAAAATTTAATTTGCTTTAAAAAAATTTGTGTTTTATTTTTAAAATGTTTAATTTTAATCAAAAAAACTTTAATTTGAAAGTAAAATCCTATATATAGGTACATATGTATGTGTGTTTAGTTAAGGTGGTTTTAGACTATATATTTTGCGGTGGGTTTTTTCAGCTGAACGATACATCTGTAATTGTACATGTCTGTCAAAATTGACGTTTACAGACAGTTTATAATTTTTGTTTTCACACTTTGGATTTTGGTTTCATCTGACATAACCTATAAGAGAACATAACAGCTGAATTTTTTTATAGTTTTGTTTATTTAATATAAATCGATGAAATTAAAGCAAAATACTTCTATTCTATTTAATTTAATATAGTTTGCCATTAAACAATTGACTTGCAAAACAGCTGGTGACAGGTGGTTTGTCAGTTGAAAATAGAACACGCTATAATTGAAATGTTTAGCACTGTATATGCAGGCTGGCTTTTGCAGAAGCCATTTATTTTTTGCTTTTACACACTATGTTTGCTTTCGGAATAGAATATTTGACAAGCACACTGCATAATACATATAGTCTAAAACAAAATCTTCCATAACTCGGAACCTAAGCATTTATCCAACTTTTTACATATTTGGAGGATTTAAACGGGTGTGCTATCAGTTATAATGTCATAAATTCTTCTATTAGCTTAAAAGTATTGTCGTAAGATTTCGGATGATTTTTGCTAATAAAAAAATGTATGGCAATAGTTTAATTTCACAAGGCGAATTTATTTTTATCAGGTGGCGTTGAAAATGCAGCTGCTCTACTTTTTTTCTCTCCATTTTCAATGTTTAACTGTCAAAAGCTGTATTTGCTTATATGATGTTTTTCTGTCAAAGTCAAACTATACAGATATAGGCATACATATCAAGGCCACCTGGCAGCGCTGCCAGAAGTAAGATCTTACCTTATTTTTTAAGATTTTTTAACCAAAAAAGATTTTAAGATTTTCTCCCCAAAAACAAGATTTTTTTGTGTGAAATTAAGATTTTTTACTGAAAATTTCTGGCATCTCTGCACGCAGCAGTTATCGAAGATAATATACAAGTGGATTTGACCTAACACTCTTGTATTAATATTTTTTTTTATACAATAATCCGAAAATGTATGTACGTAAAACTTTGTAAACATATGGAAAACTATTTAATATATAAAAACACGTTATATGATTATAAATAAATTCATAGCACAGACATACAACCATTCGTATTCCATTTACAAAATGGAATAGTCATAATTGTCCGCAAATTATTCTAAAAACTTTTTATTGGTATGCTTAAGAACAAAGTTTTTTAAAAAAATATATGTGAATGAAAAAGAAATCGTATAATCTTTCCTATTTATATTTACCAAATATTTTGTTTTGCATCGCATTATATTTTGTGAAATGCACAAATAACAGGATTTATATGCAATATTGGATAATGGAATCTGTGAAAGACAATTTTTTTTATATTAAATAACAAGAAGCTTTGTATTTAATTTATTATAAACAACTTATACCACAGCTGAATTTCGTGTGACCGAAATCTGTTTAATGTACAGAAGAAAACTTACTAAAATCTATAATTGCTTCTCTTACGTTGCCAACTAAAAAAAAAAAAAAAAAAAAAAAAAAAAAACAAATATTTAAGCCATGAATTAACATTACGTATATTCGAATAATATCAATTCTACTACTCTTGGCCTTTTCACCTTCGAAAACTGAAACATGATAATAAGAAAATGGCATACAAAGAAAACAAGGACAAACGTTTCAAGTGTCGTATTATACGACTAAAAGTAGTCCCTAGAGGATCTTAATTCATGGCGACACAACCGCAAACTTAAAAAAGAAGAAGAATATAGCGAAAGGCAAACGTAAAACAAAATTAACTAACAAAAGTATAGTTTTGTGTAAAATAATTTTTCCTATAAGTATTTGTACAAAAGGCTAAGAAATTTTATATATGAACTGGTTGGTTATACAGCAAACAAACAGAAAACGAAAGAGCGAACGTATATATGTATATATATATATATATATATATATATATATATATGTGTGTGTTAGTGCATACTTATTTATTTAAGTATGACCGCAAACATATCTATAAGAGAATGCAAGTAAATTATGTACTCCAGTGTAAATATTTATAAACATTTAAGCAGTAATGGTACTAAAAGTTACACTACTTTTAAGTTATTTGCAATTTCACACTCACACATACCTACGTATGTACAGTGTATACACTTGTACAAATACAGCTTGTAAAATATGAACCTTAATGATTGTCCCTTAAATGTGTTTTTCTTACCTCTAGTAGAGGTTGTGTTTACACAGCCAAAGTAGGATTAGTTCTCTAAGAGCACATGTTTCCAAGATTACTTTGTTTTAATTTTACCTGCAAGCTTCTGCAATAAAGTTGCTAAAAAAGAATTTATCTCAGGCGAGCCACAATTTATGTTATTCCAACGACCTTTAAGTGTTGTCACTTTTACTAATCGATTTCATGGTTACGTTGTTTTATTTATGTTTTTTTTTTCGTTCTATTTTTCTACTTCATCAGTTTGGATTATAGTTTGTTCTGTCATTTCTAACGCCCAAACTCTTAGCAAATGCAAGATAACGTGATAGCGGACGACAGCAGTTAACTTTTATGTTTGACCATCTAAACACATGTACAGGGAAATACACGTAGCTGTGGTCGGTTAAGTGTTGCTGTAGTACATATTTGTAAGTTGTTCTCATACTTGAAATACTTGTGCACTGCATAAGCTTTTCAAATATTCCTTATATTGAACCCATTCCCCATTGTGGTATTTGTGCAGGTGAAGAAAATAACTTAGCTGTGTGCTTATGTACACTTAAGGCATTAAGCTTTTTATCTCTGTATGTATGTTTTAAGTATGGTTGTACAATAGAGTTCGTCTATGATTAATACTGTTTTATAGAAATAAAATGAAACTTTAATAGATTTAATCAATTTATTAATTGTTCAATAAACATCAGAATTTTTTTATTCGTAATATAAAATTTTAAGTAGGATTTCGTAATCGCGGAAGTTCGCATTATTAGCCGTTTAGTGTAGTAATTTCTGTGAAATATTAATGCAATAATATTGGAACCATATACGCTGTACGAAATGATCGTCAAAGCTGACTTCCACTGTAAATAGGGTTTTCTATTTGTATTTTTTATTTACACCATGTCATCTTTACATAATGTCTCTTACTGCTTTTCAACAGAAATCGCATGTGAAAAGTGCTTTACACATGAAGTGTTTTTGATTGAGGAAAAACAACACATCAAGGCACAGATAAGAAACTATATGCATTTAAAATATATATATACGTATATACGTAACTATATATTTATTTATAGGTCGTCTTACACTCCAACTGGCTAGAAAACTACAACATAAATATGTTGCCCTCTGAAAGCTGCACAAAATGTTTTATCAAATTGTGTAGTTATTAAACGAAATGTAACACACGAGAATTCTAAGTCACGTATTAATGATACAGTAGATAAGAATAAATAAATACTTATGTATTTTCCCATCTCATTTTTATATTAATACAATTTCTTATATGTTTTTAGATAAATACGTTGATTTATTTAACGTTCACTAGGGACAAATATTTTCAATACAGCGATCATATAATAAAATTCATTTAATAGTAAATAACGAAGAATTGTGTATGAAGCACAGCCATGTGGCTAGTTATTTAAGGATTTAATAATATTAAGTATGTGATTAACTCGAAATATATAATGAAGTGGTTATCTACGATCTTTCAAAATTTTGCGATAATCACGAAAGGATGTCGATTGTAATGAGTGCACGTTGAATTCATTAGGAAATCAAAACATTTAGATGAAAGTGTACTGAAATGGAAATATAACGAAACATCACTCATAGTGAAACTGAAAAAATTATTTAGTAAATCTAATCCTTGACCAACAGGGTGTCCAAGTAAAGCGAGTATTGTAGCAAAATCCCCTTCAAATTAATTTCACAACTCGTTTGCGATAATTTTATTTATATTCTTAAGTGGCTAATATAAATTGATATTATAAGATTGGATGAAGTAAGACGAATATTTTAATGTTCTGTTACGTTTTAGACATTTTAGGAATTTTCTGAATTTAAACTTGAAAGTAGTAATTTCAAATTAAATTTTTTGAATTTAAACTTAAAATTCTCAATTTCGATTGCAATTTTCTGAATTGATACATGAAATTCACGAAGTTAAATTTTTGAAAAAAAAAAACTTCTAATAAAAAAAAGCTAACTTTGAATTTTTATGAACTTACAATTGCTTTGAGACTGTGTCGATCTTTCATTTGAATTTAAATAAAAGCGAACTAAAGTCAAATCACACTTTAACCATTTAAAACAATTTGAGTTATATATTCCCAATAATAGAGATAGTGTCAACCTTATTATATTTTTAAAAACTTCCATTTGCTTAACATAAAATAAATTTCAAACGTAAAAATATTTTTGAAAGCATACTTGAAACTACAATTTGTTGCTTAGTAAATCTTCTGTGTCCTTTAAGTTAAACATTTTTATTTAACTGTTTATCATTTATTTTTTACGATCTCTAAGAAAAAACAAATTTATTTTCTTCTTTCTTTCTATTTTTAATGATGCTTTGTGTGTGCTCAAAGTACTTGTTATCTTTAAACTCTTTTGCTTTGATGCATAAAAAGAGGTCACTTTTGCCAGAATATTTATAATACAATTCTTCAAAAAATCATTTTTATATTTTTTTATCATTCTTTCCAAGTAACGTGGAGTATCATCTGCTCGCTGTTCAGTTCGTTTATTGTTAAGACAACAATGTAGGGGTTTTAACGAAAAAGGAAAAAATTATATTGTGGGCTTTAGCAGTTGTAGTGGTGGATATACAAAATAATAAAAATAATAATACTCATAATGATGGTTGACTGAATCCAAATTACGGAAAGATGCATTGTTTGTTGTCCTTTAAAAATGTCATAAATGTAGGTTACCCTCTTATAACGACATTTTCTATTTAAATAACAACTGAATTTCTATGGTTGTCTTAAATATTTAATATTTAAAAGAAATTAATATATATATATTTTTTTTATATAGTAACAAACACCTGTAGGCGTGGGGGTATAAAAAATCAGATTTTATGGTTAAAATTGATCACACTACATCCACACTGATAGTAGGAATAGCACAGAATTTTCAAGTGTAACAAAAAACACACTACACTGCGATGAATGAAGACCCAAAAAGAAATACTTATACGTTTAAAAACTTTTTTAAAACTTTTAACATCAATTTTTTAGTACATATTTTTTTTATCTTGACATCATAATTTTCCAACTATACCACAAGCTTAGGAAATTTTCCGATTTTGTTGCATATTAACTTGCTTTTCCTTAATATTTTGATATATTTTAAACTTGAATATGGACTTTCACCAAACAAAAAAATATATATGTAACTGTGGCAATAAATAATAAGTCGAAATTTCATGTTTTGCGATATTAAGGGTTTTGACTAAAATAAATTGTGTTTGTTTTTTATATAAAATTTTTATCCAAAGAAAATGTTGCATATTTATTTAGAACAAAACTGTTAATTTTATAAAAAATAAATGATTTTTATAACTTAATATGTTATGTTATATGTTCAGCTTTTCTTCCAGTAAACAATTAATAAGTTAAATAAAATCGGTTATTAGTGGAACGCAAGATAGAATTTTTATGTCTAAAAATCAATCGATCGACATCGTTCGATATCGTGGGTTAGGCAGTAAATGTAAGGTATTTTTTTATTTAAAGATTAATTTGAATGGACTGTTAGTTATTTAACTTAAGTGTATACAAGTTTTAAAGCTCAAACATTTTAATATTTATGTATGTAGCTACGTTAAAAAAAATTAAGTTGAGTTAAGATATTATGGCTTATGTATTATTTTCCAACAAGAATTAGGTTAAAATATAAATGCGTATAGTTTAATTAAAAATTGCATTTTATACTTGAAATTTAGCTGAGTGATAGATCTTTAGAAGATTTAGAATATGTAAAAAAATTAAAAAGCACTTATGTAAGTTTTCGAAATTTAAAAACATTTTCTTTAGTGAATTTTAGAGGAGTTTCATTTATCGGGATTTTCCAGTCCATGGATGTACAAGAAGATAATCATCGACTTTTGCAAAAACTTAAAATTGATACGAGATCTTGCTCACTTATATAAAAAAAATCGGCTAGATGATATACGCCCGTGCTACGTCAAAATTAAAATTTTGTGGTATCACGAATGAATATCATAAAACATTCGAAGGAAATTATTTGTTACGCTGTTTTGTATGTTTAGAAGAATAATTTAAGATATTTTACACATAATTCCGGTTTCCCTGCTAATTACTAAACGTTAAGATTACTAATAAATAATTTACTACTTGATAACACAATAAATTAGATAATGAAAATGTTAATGTTGTCTTGATAATGTTTGCCTGTGATCGTCAGCATCCCCAGAAAATGATTCGTAGTAAATAGAATTACTTTAAATTTTTATATGTAATCGTGGACAACAAGTAATCAGAAACTGTTCACGAAAGAGTCATTATAGTTATTATGACTTCGTTTTAAAAATAAACTAATTAGTTCTTGAATTGTAATTAAAGTTTTCGGCCCGACCCACGATGTCGATTAATCGATAATGCTGAAATTGTAAATGTTAAACTTTTGGTTTAAGACCTTTTAACCATTCACTTTTATTATTTCGTTTAGTTGTTTTTGCCAAATAATTAATTAAATTAAATCAGTGAAAACCAGCGAACGACATCGTTCAACTTCGTGGGTCAGGTCAATCAATTAAATCTAAAATTACATTTTTTAAATAAAATATTTAAGTACTTACCACCATATTATTTATTGTAAATTTAAGCTCTGCTTTAGGTCTGGAGGGAGGAGTACTACAATTTGCTCTTAGTATATCGCCAGGTTCATAACGTGTATGCTCCGTAAATAATAGAGGACGTTTATCAGGAAGCTCTGAAAAGTTGAAAAATGTTTTCTATGTCAGAAAAAAGATAAAAATAATTGTTTTTCAATTTGAACATTTATTTTGTATTATTGCTTTGGCCCGCTGTTGTATTTAACAGAAAATAACTTATATTAATTTTAAAAATACACAGATGAGAACAGAACAGTCTTACAAGGAGTGATTTCAAAAAAATCTTATGCCTTCTATGTTTTTAACATACATATGTATGTATGTACATATGTACGTATGTGTGTATATCTTCTCCACCCTATCATTTTCCCTAAGTTCTTCAACAATACAGAAGTGCTCGTCCTATAAAAGATAAACCACCTACTTTCTAAACTGTATAAGCCGTTTCCATACCAATTGTGGCAGTGCTAGATTCAATTCAATACTCATTTAATACCATGTGTAAATTTTTACATAAAGAATACGCATTCATCAAAAATTACATAATTTGATTATATAAACAAAGAGCTTTCATTTCAAATGACTTTTATATAAAACGCAACAGTACACATTATAAACTTACATAATGTAAAGTAATTAACTTATACAATTGATAAAATTAAATTTATACAAAATATAAGCAGATCCTAAGACATTAGGTCATGCCAGCATTACAACAAGAAAATAAAGTTATGTAACGAAATCATAATTAATAATACAAATTAATTTATACTTTAAATATAATCTGAAATAAGTAAAATAGAAATACATTATGTGCTTTTTATATTTAATTCAATTGAAGAGAATTAACAATGCCAAATTAAATACGAAAAACATAACAAAGAGAAGTCACAAATAAAAATATCAAAAAATCAACGCATAAAAATAATGAGAAAGTCGGGAGGACCAACTTAAACTGGCAACCAGTACAAATAATAAAATCAAAAATAATGCACAATGACAAATCTAATTATACAAACACATACAAATGCGGTGCTTGCTAGAGCTAACGTATATTTGTATACAAACAACTCAACTGGTAAGGAACAAAGGAAAGAGACAGGAAAAGAATGAGAGAGATATCCGCAAGTATTTACTTCCAACTAAATAGAATAAAATTAAATTACAATTGTAATGAAAAATCTATTTGTTTACAAAGTGACCCACAAAAATTCACCAACACTCTCTAACACACACTCACCACCTCATTTAAAAGAGAATGGCGAGAACGAGGATATAAGCCAGACAAGCCAAGACCATCAACATTATAATTGAAAAAAATGTGGCATATTATTAGGGATAAGTAAATAAAACAATTACAACAAAATAATGTTTTTTGTAAATTCTTGATGTGTGCAATTGTGACAAGAATATTTGTGGTCGTCGCACAAATAGCTTTGACATGCCTGCCACATTATAATATAGTGTATTAAAGGTAAGCTTATTTTATGTGAAGCTCTACAAAGACTTTAAGAGCTTTTAAACTTAAATCTCAGTGATTTTAAGCTTGGATTTCATTTGGAGCGACATACAAACAGTTTTTGTAGCATTCATAACTTTTTCTTTTTAGTCAGAGTCAAAGTTGTAGTGTCGCGTATAAGTAACACTGTTGTTTTATTTTAAAAAATCCTTTTTTTCTATCTCAGATTATTATAGGTTGGCATTTTTGAAATTTTCAATCAAGGTCTGCTAATATGTTCACGTTATGTTAAAAAAGAAATTTTATTTCGAATCCAGATATGTCAGAAAAACAAGATCCGCACAAAAACACAAATGTCAAAATAAGGCCAAATTCCTATCCAAAATATTTCGGCCGTAAAAAGTACTGAGATCAAAATAAGGACCAAGTTCTTGATAGGTACAATTCCATCTCATTTCTATGCAACCTATAAGCTTGGTAAAATTTTTCCAAGAATTCTTTCCCA
Organism: Lypha dubia; assembly: GCA_947311025.1. Taxonomy (NCBI): domain Eukaryota; kingdom Metazoa; phylum Arthropoda; class Insecta; order Diptera; family Tachinidae; genus Lypha; species Lypha dubia. The sequence goes on along the minus strand of OX371260.1, from coordinate 46,505,574 downwards.
TATTAGCTATAGTGGAAGTGCCCCATAAATAGAAGAGGAACCCTAGTCCCCCCAGGTGAAAAGTACCCGTTTAATAATTATTTTTGTTAATTTCTCTCAGGACCTACCTGTGTATCAAATTTAAGCTTTCTAGCTCTACTGGAAGTGTCCCATACAAAGAAGGGGCACCATAGCCCCTCCCGGGTAAAAAAAAACGCGTTTCAGATGTTTCTGGTTAATTTCTCACCAAGAACTAGCTGTGTACCGAGTTTCAGCTTTCTAGCTATACTGGAAGTGCCCAATAATATTGATGAGTCAGTGAGTTAGTGAGTGAGTCAGTGAATATGTACTTAAATATGGACTTTTCACACCTTAATATCTCGGGAAGCTTTTACGGTAGAACTTTCAAATTTAACCTGTGAGGTCACCTCTGTGGGGAGACCTTATGTTTCAAGTTTCATTATTTTGATCAAGAGGAGCAAAGTAATGAGGGGGGTAAAAACAGAGTCGAATGGTTTCGTGTATTGTCTACCTCTTGCCACAAGACCTCTTCCAGAAGACCAAATAAGGACTTCTAGAAGACCTGCTTAGTGCTTCTTTCCGCCGATTAATTTATGTAATTTTTATTACTAAATTAGAAAAAAACATTTCTAATATTTTTCCATTGGCATAACTTCAGTAAAGGACAAAATTAAATTAATCCAATTTCAGCCACATGAAATGAAAATGTTGATGGCCTTAATATTGAATCTTGCACACAGTCTTTTTAGTGACATCAATATTATCAAAATATTAATTATGGTGTTAACAATATTTTTAATCAACTTCTTTATTTTCAATGTCTCGTGTTTTCGATATCTAAAGGGGATTAAATATAGAAAACTATCTGATTTAGTTGTCTGTTTATTTCGAGTATGTAGTCTGTTTCTTCATAGAGCTCGTTTAAAAGTGAGTATAAAGTCCTTAGGCGTTTTATATGTTAATAGATGAACGCCCCGCTTCGCACGGATATTTATTTACTTTTATAAATTTCAATTTAAACTTATAATGATTATTATTATAATGTCAATGTGTATGCGTGTATGCGCTACAACGTGTATTTACCGTGTGTATGAAGTCAGCACACAGTATACATGTTGTCATGAAAAGTCATAACTCACGAACGTGTCGACCGATTTCACGCAAACTTTAGATAAACCATCTACACGACCGTACGAACAAACCCTTAAAACTTATTCGAATTCGGTTTGACCGTTCGTGAGTTATAAAGTGAGAACACACTTGCAACAATTTTTTTATATATATAGATTAACATAAATCTTATATTTTTCTTTAAAATAATTACCTTAAAGGCCTAAATCTTTTCTCACACATACATTCTTATAAAATATACTAGCTTTCTGGGGATATTAAAAATGCATAAATACTACGCAACTTTAAATTATAACACAAAAATCGCTTAAAATTTGTTTCTATAAGCAAAGAAAAAAAAAATAACGAAAAAGAGAAAATCCTTTCAGAAAAGCGAAAAATCTAATGACATGTAATTTATGCCTTTTCCTTTGTGGTTGCGCAGTAAAAAATTTTATTTAATTTCATTTTGCTACTATAGTTTTTTTTTTATTAAAAAGGGCAGAATTTTTAAAATTTTATTTAATCATTTAATACCATTATTTAAGTGGCCACAGAAAAAAAGGGCCAACAAGAATATTTATATAATTACTTTTTCTTGATACACAAAAAAAAAAAGAAAAACTTGTATAATATAAAATTAAATAAACGTATTACAAACAAACTCATTTTTTTACGACAGAGATTTTCTTGAAAAGCAAATAAACAGAATAAAAGGAGACGAAACAAAATCAAACAAAATGTAAAAAGGGTCATGTTTATAATTTTTTTCTCATTAAACTAAATTCTAAAGTATTAACTTCATCATTCTCAGACTGTTTGTTAAACAATTTTTATCTTAATTTGTTATTATTTCAAGTTTAAAAAAGATGTGTTTTTAATTTGCATAAAAATGTCAGGTTGTATAAAATTGACTTTATTCAACTTATCTTGGCCTCTACAGAACCTTTCCTTTATACAAAAAAGAAAAGTTAAAAATAATACAAAAACTAATTGGAGATTTTTAACCTTTTGCCATACATCCTTTTTTAAAGGAAATTTTCCAACTTAATCTTATTGAAGCTTTCTGTTTTAAGTAGTTTTATTACTTTGCTTATACAGGGTTCAATTACGTTTGTTAAGAAACACATTAGTATGCCAGACCAAGATCAGGATGATTCATACATTCAAGAAATCATAAAATAATGAAACCTATATGTAAGTCACCTTAAAGGTAAAAGTTTTTTATGAAAGCTTCGCAAGATGGTATAAAGGCCAAAAGAGCTCTGCATATCTTCGAAGCACGGCTTCACAGAATCAAAATCAAAACACAGCGGGACATCCTACACTTTTTACACTAAGCGAATGAAGTAACTTACAGCACAGGCTACAAAGTTGGGCGAACAAATAGAACGGGTATTCTATAACACAAAGAACAATGTTCAGAGTTACGAAATTCCATCGAAAAGTATTGTGAAAGATAAATAACAAAAGAAAAAGTTTGGCTATTATTCATGTCATAGGATCTTTCTCTCCAAATAAGGCTGAAGGCTGATATTCAGGTTTGGTGTTCAAGCTTTTATGGGTTTATATATCACAAAACATTTTCACATTTGCTGAAGACTAAAAGCCATTTTCTTTGGCACTTATTATAATCGTATCGATGTTAGTGTTTTAAGAATAAAAAATAATGGTAGAAAATAGAACGGTCTTCGTGGAAATGCTGCAGATTTTATTTTGCTCTTTTTCTTTACAAATCTGTAGTGATAATTTTGTGCTAGTCAAAGGCTTAAAGCTTAACAAACGTCGTTCTTTTTTAACTTAGCGGTCCTTTTGTCATGGAAATTATTTTCTTCATTAGTTACTTAGCAAAGTCACTAATGTTGATTTGCTATGGTGTTAAGTTGAATAAGGGTTTTTTTTTCTCAAACTGTAAACTTTAACAATACTTTTTCTACTCATCCATTTTTCATTTTTTTGTGTTCGCCTTTTTGTATCCTTTAATACTCTTAAGATTTATCAATTTGATTTAGTAGTTTGAGGACGTTAATTAAATAGATTAAAAACAGAAAAATTATGGTAAAGAACACGATGAACAAAAATGTGTCAAATGATTTATATAAAGATGTAAGCAAGTTGACAGCTTAAGTTTAGGCAGAGTTAAACAATTTTCATATAATTGAAATGCAGTAACAGTATGAGGGGCAGACAGTTTAAAAAATTGTGCATTTGTGTTTAGACAACTCTTGAAAACTTTGTGTAAACAACAATCTGTGAGCTTCAATCATTATATTTTTATACCTATAGCAGTAAATAAATTCAATTCAGATCCTAAATACTTTATTTTAATTTCGATTGTGTATAAGTGTTCATGATACTACCGGAATATCCTCAAAACTATTTAGTGATGTTACACTTAATATTTCTGTTACACAATTTGAATTCTTTGTAATCATTGTTCATGGTTATTCAAATAAAATCATATCCTAAGCCCACTTACAGTGCAACAATAATATTTTTCAGATCTGATCCCATAATGAATTTAATAAATTCAATATAATGCCCTCAAATTTTTAAATCGAAAAAGAAATCTCTGTTAAAGTTTTTACAATTCAATTTACCATTTTGTTAATTCACATAGAAAAAAGTATTTTAAAAACTCCTTTTAAATTGAATGCCATCAATTAAAGTATCACTCAAAGAAGTAACTTTAGTATTGTACAATTCCATTTAATTGATGAAATAGACAAAGGCACTATGGTTTTCCTATATTTGAACAATGGATACACAAATGCATGTCACAGTAGCGTTTGGGTTACTATGTCGTATTGAAATAATATCAGTATTGTCGCATACAATTGAAAACATTCAAGTACTACAAACATATACTCAAACGTATACTCACATACATATTATTACAACAGGGACACATACATGCATACATATGAGATATGGTAGCAAGGTTTGTATGATTTTTTTTTTTTTTTTTCATTTATGTATTAAGAATGCCCTTCATTTATGAAAGCGAAAAACTTTTTTAAACTAAAATATTATTTTATGATGAAATAATAAAAATGTCGATTTTTCCAAGTGGTGTTAAGCACAAAATCTTCATGTCAAATCAATTTATTTCTAGGGTATATGCAAACGCGTATACGTTATATCGAATTGCTTACTGAATTATATAAAGTATACGCGCACTGATACATACTAAGCAGTAGATTGTAATGAATGCTGTTTAAGATTCATAAAACTGTATAGAATATTGTATTTTTAATTTTATTTCATGTACGTTAATAATGGTTAATTGGGTAGACACGTCTTAATTTAAATTTCCCAGCAGTAGATTTTCTGAATGTTGTTTCTTACCCATCATAAACTTGGTTATAGGTAAAGAGAAATTTAAAGGCAATAAAAACTTCATTAAACAAGTGGGTAGGACACTTGGTATAAAACATATTTGGCACATGTTCAATACTGAGTAGATACTTTTAAATTTTTTGTTATATTTTAAATATTTAAATGTTTAAGTTAAGTTGTTTTAACACAATGTGGCAACTACTTGCCTCCAATTACATCACCGTGTTAAAGTAATGAGCTAAGTTTACGAATAAGAAGTAGTGAAAATTATGTTTAATAGCATTTTAACTCAATACTTTTAATTTTTGCTGCGTAACTATGAGTTTAACGTATTTTTAAGCAGTCCTAATATGACTATTTTTCAGTTATTGTGGTGGTCCACTGATCTACAGTTTTGACAAACAAATCTCTACCATTTTTTTTCTTTTACGAATTATACCATATTGTATTGAGTGAAATGAAATACGAAAATATAAATGAGATACAATACAGACATTTATATAAAAACTCTGTAGCATTCTTTATTATTGTTTTTGTATTTGATACTGGTAGTTGTTAGCAAAATTATAGAAAATTTTTATTTACTTTTTTTTTTTTTTTTTTTTGGTAAGAGTACACCATACACGCATACTGAAGAGTAAAATATCAAGTGATTTAATGCTACATTCCAATTTCCCATCAAAAAATGAAAATACAAACGAAATAGAACTGAATTGAATCACATCTGTGTTAAAAGTAAATAGAAAAATATTTCCATTAAAAAAAGAAATTCAGTTGCAATTTTTATATAAAAAATGCTAAATGGTTTTGCAAATAGAAGTATTTTAATTGTGCTCAGAATTAATTCAAAAGCATCAGAATTAATTCAAATAAGGGGAGAAAATAGTTACTATTTTGATAGTAAATTATTTTTTTTTACTAAATATTCCATAAAAACTTTTAAAATAATCACCCAATTAATTTATGAGTCTGTTTTTTTTATTTATTTCAAAGTTATTATGTATATAATTAAGTTAATTAGGAAAACTTTTTAAAGCTATATTTAAAATTGCACAGCAGAAGCAAAGCATACATTCATGTATACTAGACTAGAAATTTGGATTAAAAGATATTGTGAAATAAAATTTCCGATAGTCTGTGTATGTAAGTATAAATTTCTGCATATTGCGAACACGGCAATAAATAACAGGACTCAACGACTGATTCTAGTAAAAAGGTAGCTAGTTGATGGAAAAAAATTATTATATCTAAGAATTGTAAATTTATTTTGACTTCATTTTCTAGTACATAAAATCAATCAAATAGTCTCCATAAACCGTTTTGCATTGAATTTAAATCAATATTTTAATTGAAGCCACATAGGCACACATTGAATATGCTTGCATCTAATTCATTAAACCCATTATGGAAATTGTTTTAACCAATCGTCATAGGAAATTGTGAAACACTTAAGTTTTTATATAAGGCAGTTAAGAGATTAACTTAAATATTAGACACGTTTTAAATCATAAAATATGTTTAAAGCTTTTTATTATTGGTATGAAACAAACAAAAAAAAATTATTGTTAAAAAAATTAAAAATCTACTATTGTATAATTTTAAATTCTACGATTTAATTAATCTTAAACATGATAAACTTCTTGGTTCTTTTTCGCAAATGTAGAGACACCTAAAGCACTACTAAGTAATATATATTTTTAATCATTCAAAATTCTCCTTTACCCATTGTTACAAATTTGGCTGTTTACAGTTTATTATTTTATACCACAGCTTGTGTTTATTTGTCATAATATTTTTGCATCAGTGAATGGATTTTTATATATGTATTTCTGTCGTACTCTATAAGTACTCAAAGACACAATCACACCATCACAGGCACATGTGTACTCGTATGCCTTTTATTATCTTTGTTAACATAAACATGCCAGATAATTTTTATTATCATCTTTTTAATGCCATCCCAAAACACCCCTTTTGATGTTTTAAAACAACAGCAGCATTGTAAATAAATACGTTTGAATACTTATAGGGTTTAGTTAATTTCTATACTGACAAGTGCCTGTTCATTTCCGTTTCCGTTTTCGTTTTTCATTTTTTTTTTTTTCTTTCTTTAAAAAATCTTAATTTTAGGATTTTATAATCTAAAGACTCTGTAGTATTTTATAGGCTTTAAGGCAGTATTTAAATCAAATTGTTTTTAATTTTGTAATCCAGAAAGAGGAGTACTTAAATGAAATTAATCAAGTACAAGAGACATGATAGTACAAAGCTAAAGGATATAAAGATATTTAAATCTCGTAAAATAGAGCAGCTATCTAAACATGCTACAAAGTATTTAGATGAAATTTTTAATGGAAAATTATAATCATGATATTTAAGGCTTTAGGCTTTTAAGGCTTTTTAAGGAAAATATCAAAATTATTATCTAATTAAAATGAAATGATTTAATGCCTGTCGGTATATAATTGCAATTCCTAACAATGGAATAAATTGAAAACGTTCAGCCTCTGATAACATACAACTGTTTAAAATTATATTCGAAAAGATTATTCATTTATATGAATGAGAAATATTTTGCCTTTGATAAAATGCATACTTATGTACGTAGAGAAAACTGAATTTTATAAATAAAACCATTAAAGCGAATACATTTAATAAATTGCTCAGTTCTTTTTTAATTTAACTAAAAAGAGGATAAACTTTTCTGCAACTTTAATCCTTGTAGAAACGTGAAACGATAATTGCAAACTACAAATAAATTTAAAACAAAATATTTATTTTATTTAGGTTTTTGTTTTTGTTATTAAATTTTAAATATTTATGTTCAAGCACAATATTAAATTTAAAAGCAACAAAACAAAAACGAAAAATAATTTAAAAGTGTTTTACAGGACAATAACTACTTAAAACTTTGTTAGGGCTAAACACAAGCAAGAGAACAACGATGGTTTACAAACGAACGCAAGTACAAACATTAACACGTATAGAAATCAGACACACGCAAGCATCCATACAAAAAGAAAAGGAAAACAAGAACAACAACAACAACAGCAACAGCAACAGCAACAGCAAAAATAAGAGGTAAAAATGACTAAAGAAAATTGTTTGCAAGAAAGCTTGTCTGTCTTCTTTCAACTATTAACCCCAAAATAAAAAGTGTTGTCTTGACTGGCATACAAAACGACATACATAAGTACTCTGCTCGTTCATTACAACTACAGCATCGCTACAAGGCTAAAAGTAAAAAAATAAAGAAAAAAAGAGGAAGAAAAATTTTAAGGAAATACCTGCTCTGAAAAGAAACCCAAGCACCTACAAAATTCATGAATGCGTAAAATATTCATCTAATAATCATAGTAAAAATATAAAACAGAAAAATTGTACTTGCGAAAAAATTTCACACTGAGAATGGACAGAAAGCACAGGCGGCCCTATAAAAATTGCAAGGGGAATTAAATCGTTCGTATTATTTTTTTTTTTTAAGTTGAATTTAAATATCAAGAACAAATCTGTAACGTAAAAGTCATTCAGCAACTTTAATATGACCAAGAAAAATTACATGGTGGTTTAACAAATTAATGAATTGATAATCCGTGCGACTCCTTTGACGGATTATTTATTGGATAAATTTTGTAAAAAGTAGAGAACATTTCATAAGTTTGAGCTACTTATAAAGCTTCACTTTGCCTCTTCCAAGAGCCCAGCTTAACTAATCGCTCAATCTGTTCAGAAGTTATCATTGGTACAAACGGACGTTCAGATAGACTTGTATGATGTTAGACGGATTCGCTTTATTCATTGCCCAACTTGTCTCCTTCACCTAAAAAGTATATTTTAAAAATCCAACACTACAGCGAAACATGCTTTCGAAATTCAAATAATTTTGTGAATCCTTTTTCCTTTAATTACTAAAAATCAAAGTAAACTAGTTTTACTAAATCAATATATAAAAAAAACACATAAATTTATGGAAAATAACTAAGTAGTCGAAAGATTTATTAAATCAATTATTTCATGTCAGTTCATTCATCCACTAAAAAGGATACAAAGTTGGAAATTGCACCTGTTGTTTCGTTTTGGTGGCTTTAAAACGGTTTTTGTGTAAACCTTAGATGGCTAAAAGAATAAAATAAATTGTAGTTCTGCTACACACACATAAACATATATTGTTCGTTTCCTTTCCAGCAATCTAAACATTCATTAATAGTAAAGGAAATGAAGTGTGGCTGTTATTTGCTACATAAAAACTTAAAAATAAATTTTAAAGCTGTAATAAATTTTATTTTCACTAACCCTTTTATGGCACGCAACTGTTTTACTAAAAAGAAGGCCACTATGACCAAGATTTTGTCGCAAAGTAACCGTGACTTAAAAGGGATCTGTATGAGAAGAACACAAGTTGTTTAGCAAGATGTGTAACAAAACGGCAACATGTTAGACGAAAATATTCAATCTACTCTTTGGTCTAACTGTCTTTTTTATTGTCTTTTTAGCTTAAGATGACTAGCAAGTTATGGATAAACACTAATTTATATGGAAGTGTGTGTGCCTCAGTTTCTCTTGTTTTTTCTTTCTTTATTTATGTGTCGCACCTGACGAACTATCAAGTATGCGCAATGACCTGTTTGTGTTATAAAAATGTTTTACAATTTTCCAAACCATTTTGCACCACTTGCTTATGATTACCTTGACATGAGAGCAAAAGGAAATATTGGCTAAAGTTACAAACGTATTCTTTTCGTTGTGTTAAAAGTATATCCGCTAGATGCAGATGTCCAAAAGCTGGCAATAATATAAAAGTTTTATTTGTTTCGACGATTCAAGAAAATTAATTATTAGTCAGACATGACAACACTAATAAAAAGTGTAACTTTTTGTAAAGGACCTCAATGTCACACTAAATACTTGTTGCTGTTGTTGCTAAATAAAAGTTTGTGATTTTCTATTAGAAATATTAAACACAGTTACTTTTGCTCTTTTGCTCATCAACAAGCACCGTGAACAATTAACGCTGCATAAATTTATGATTATCAGTGTACTAAGAATTGTTTGTTGAGTGTAAAATATTGAAATATTGTCAAACATTAATGACGAAACATATTTTAAGCCATAATGAAATTTTGTTTTGTCTATTAGCTGCAGGAGTTTTTCTTTTTAATTTTTTTTTTTTTTTTTTTTTTTTTTTTGTAATCTCTGCTGTCGCTATTAAACTTAATTAACTTTTATTCCAACTGATTTATATTTGTTTTTATTAAAAATTTTTTTGTAATGGAAATTTATATGCCAATTTTTTATTGAATAACGTGGCAAACTTGCAGAAAATATTTAATTTTTTATTATTTAATTGATTTTATTGGATACTCAGAAAGAAGTGGACATAAATCAGATAATTGTAAGATTAACGTCAGTACATGTCTCGTGGCCCAAAAGATTTCGCCCAAAAAGTTTAAGCCAGCTAAAATCATGGTTTATCTGTAGCGAACTATTGTTTAGCACTAGCACTGGTGGAGTATTAGAGTTATTTAAACAACACCACTCTCAGCGATTTTGCTAACAAAAACAGCTACCACATGACCCCAGACGATACCATACTAATAAGCGATCATAAATTCGTGTCACCATTGACGATGGCATGTCCCAATGGGACAGAGTATGCATCTTGCAGCACATCGTAAGCCGAGTTTAACATACGTATATCATTTCCCAGGTCTCGTGACATCGTTGTATGATTAATAGTTTAGCCTCGATATAGGATCCTTAGATAATTAGTTTCTATCGAATTTGGAGGCTTTAGATGATTATTGGTCTTTCACTAGACTAACGTAAATTTTTTTTTTTTGGTGTAACCAGCACTCAGTAGATGACCCCTACTTGTGCAATGGATCATTGTACCATAAATTAGAGAAAAATACCAGTGATATGCCTTCATCACTTAAATAGTCCGACAACAATTAATAAAATGTTACACTAATGTACATTAGAGAAATTTAATGATGTTAAAGTGTTGCTCTGCCCAGGAATTAAACCTAGGTCCTAAGTTATAGTTTTCTTAGTACTCAAGCCGGTAACCATACGAGCCAACACCAGCCTACTTCATTTAATATTTTATACGAACGACCACTGCTACATTGTTACAGAGATTGGGTTTCTTGTAGAACCAGCAGTCACCCCTACATATGCAATGTGCAGAAACAGAATGTGGTTAGTCACCAAGAGGCAGAAACGTGCACTACGGGGTAGTAAACTAAGTGTTATGGTAATCACTAATTGTTGAGGAGCTCGGTTGAAAGTAATCACAATTTTACAAACTAATATGAGAAATATTAAAAATTAAAGTTTATCAATATATTAAATTCTTATTTCTTTAATTGTGACCTTGCCAACATGTGCAGCTTTCTACTAGTATTTAAAGTCGATTAGACAACTTTTATTTATCTTCTCATACAATGTTGCTCCACCCTACTGTGCAGTAGTTTATATATGCCCTTTTTATTATTTTAATTTCATTTTTAATTCGGACTTTAATTAACTCCTTCACGCTCTATTGACATGAAGTTTTTTCTTGAGCTAACAACCATTGGCCTTATTTGAAAATTTTCTCTTTTTTACTTTTGTCAATTTATCATTGAATCAGCCGTAGTAGGTTATCTGTTTTGGCCGCGATAATGTTCACATCTTACTGTATGCATTTAATGGCCATTCATTTTGTGTATATCCAAAGATAAATGAACAGTTTTATGAAACAAACGTTTTCTTATAAACATACATATTTCATTTAAATAGAGTTTCTACATGCAACAGAATTTTGTAGGTAAGTGTATTTCAGACAATATGTATGATGCCAATTAACTACAAGTTTATTTTTTTTTTTTTTTTTGTTCTTAATATTTTTTCATATTTGCTGACTTTTTTTTCCTCTGATATTATTTGTTCACTTGTTTTACTTACCGACAACCTGCATAGCTCCAAAGGCGGTAGCTGTAGAAAATAATGGTGCGTCTGCAGTTACTTCACATGAAAAATTGCCAGATAAACCAAAACCCACATTGCGTATTAACACTTGTGTCGCATTCGAACTGGTGACCTAAGGGTAGAATACACATATACAAATTATAATTGTGTGTGTCTATATATAAATATGTATGTAATTGTAATTCAAAATATATAATGATAGTTCATATATAAACATACATATTACACATATGTATATATTCGCATATAAACGGATAAACTCGTATCTGTTTGTATCTGTATGTATATTTGCTGTAGTAGAAATGATATTAAAGCAGATAAAAAGTGAACTTTAATGAAGCAATTAAAAATTTCTGATAAAAAAACTATAAAAACATGCTTTATTTAAAAAAAATTCTTTCTTGAGTAAAATTGTTTGGTTAAGAAGTAATTCTATTTTGAAAAAAAAAAATATGGAAAAGATTTTGATTTTCTGCTTTCGTCCTTTTAAGAAAAAAAACTCTGCATGTACACAAAAAATAAGGTCATGTAAGTAGAATTGTAATTGAAGTTGTTTGTTAAACCGCAATTCGGTATGAACTTTCGACATTTTTAAAAGCTTTACATAAATATGAACAATATTGGCCAATATGGTGAATTATTTATCATATAATACCAAAACCTGTGACATAAACCAGCTTTAGTCTCTGTTAAAACGACCAATAAAAGGGAATATGTTTTCCTGTTTCCAGGAATTAAGACTCTGTAGTATACGTATTTTTTTGTTCTTCTTTTCTTTATCTACATATTTTTGTTGGTTTTTTTTTAGCAGTGAGTAGCTTTAATCGTTATTGTTATTTGGTGTTTCGTAATACCAATGTCAGCAACTCTGGTGTTGCTCCCCTTAACGATTAAAACAAATGAGAAATGCATCCTTCACAGTTACGTTAATTGACTGGATAACGATATACGTATTAGTGGGTTTATAAAATGGTTAATATTCTCTCCTTTTTTGCTCTCTTTGTAAAATATAAATAAACAAAGTGTCTAATAAAAATTCTTTACTTATGGAAAGTAATATTATCAGGCTCAAGTTCAGTTTTATTGAATTAATAAGCCGTTTATTTTGAAAGTGGCATAAGTCACATTTTTTTATTGTAATTTTTTTACAAATTAAAAGATACCGTTCAACTATATTTATTGTTGCCATTAACTCGATTTTTTTAAAAGAAGTGACTTAAGCCACTTTCAAAATAAACGGCTTATTTAAGGCTGTATGAAAAACGGCCCAAAACTAAATATTAAAATTAGCCGCAAATTTATTGCATTGAAAACAAAACACGAACTTTGAACCCATTTTTTTTATTTTATATTTGGATCCATTTTTCCAAAAATAACTCTAAGGGGCTGTGCACATATTACGTAACGCTGTATTCAGAGATTTTATAGACCCTTCGTAACGCTTTTTACTAATTTTTCAGTGCAAAATTTTTAATCTTTAACCCCCCCTCCCCCTGAAGCGTTATGCAATATGTGCACAACCCCTAATGAAAATGCTCCCCCTGGAGCGTTATGCAATATGTGCGCAACCCCTAATGAAAATGCACCCAAACTTAAAAATAAAAATATGGCCCAAAAATTATAACATTGAAAACAATATTTTTTATATTTAAAGGCCATTTTTGCCTATTTTCGGGCCATTTTTAATTTTTTAAGTTGGGGGCCATTTTTCATGGAGCCGATATTAAAACATAATTTTTAAAATGGCGTAACTCATGAATGTTTTATCAACAAAAAATCAAAATATTAATTTTATTCTTTAAACTTTTGTATTTATTTAACTAAATTTGTATCTCGAATTTTCTTATATTTCAAATTACACACACATTTGCATGTGTTTCCTTATTTGCTGTTTTTTTTTTTTTTTTTACAAACCAATTTACGGTGAATTCTGAATATTGAAAAACTTTTTCTTTATCATGGCATATAGTATTTTTTTTACACATTTTATTTTTTTCCTAAATCGGAAATTTTTGCAAAAACTTAATGGGTATTTGTGCAAATGTCGCAATTCCTGACACATACATTCTTCCTGCAGATTCATACCTCTTCATTTATATATTTTTGTTTTTTTTTTTACAATTTACAAAAATCTCGAAACGATTTGCATGTGGCTGAATTTTAAGCAATATTTGCTTTCGTTTTTTTTTTTTTTTCTTCTTGCCAATATTTTTATATTGACTGAAAATGGGAAAAAATAGACAAGTTTGTATGCATTTTTAATTTAGTTTAGTGTAGTTTTTAAACAACTTTAAGTCTTTTATTTGTGGTTTTTTGTGACAGCAGTTTTTTTTAATATTTTTAAAAGCTTTGCAGGCTTAATAAATGATTGTGGCTGAAGAAATTTTTCACAGATTTTTATCTTGTTATTTTTTGGAATTTTCTTAAATGCGTTAGTAAATTAAAAAAGTTTTTCTATATAAATCGATATTTTTATTTTCAAATCTGGTATGAAAATAAAATATAAAAATAATGTGCAGTTTATTTTCAAGGTATTAGTTTTTGTATACTGGTTATTAAGTAAAACGCAATTCTTTTCCTTACAGTGAATTGAAGTAAGGATTAGGTTTGGTAGAGGACATAATAATAATTTGCACTTAGATCGGCGTTTTAAAAGTTTACATCTGGGTTTTTTTTTAAAGGATTTAAATGTTTTTTTTTTTTTTTTTCATTTTGCAATTTGCTACAGTGAACCACAACAAAAATATCTTTTAACTAATACTTTTAAAAATAAAAAAAAAAAAATGGTATTTTTTATGTAAATTGTCACGAAGGGCTTTTTTGTAAATCTTTTTAGTCCTCTATCGTCTTACGTTGTAGAAAATTTTTTCAGTTTCTTAAAATGAAACCTATAAAGTCCTTTTCAATGCCCTGAAATTTCTTATAGAAAGATTTCCAACTCTGTACCACTAAACTTCAAATTCAATTTGAATGATATGAATCACTTAGAACTTAAAATGTGTTTAAGGGTTAATTTTGTACTTATTTGAAGAGAGTACAAAATTATCACATAAAAATTTTCCTATGAACTGATCTATAATTTTATGTGTCTAAGCGATTTTTCTGAGAGCACAAATAGCCTATAGAAGTATCCTTTATCAAGTAAGTGTAGGTGAAGATTCTACAGAGTAGAACACATATCCAAATGGTTTACACTAATTTCTTTTACTTCGTCATTGCAAATAAAATAGAAGTCGTTGTAGCGGATACTCATATGTTTAGAGTAAAATCCAAAGATTTCTAGTTATTTTTTTACCAATAGAATTGGCAAAGAGGCATCTGGTTTAAGCCATCTGCTTGTTTTATATTTGAAACAAAAATGGTATAAAAATAGAACTAAACTAAGACAACTTAATGTGTTTTTGAATAAAATAATAATTTATCGTTTGATAATTAATCGTTTGATCCGTAATGAGCTTAATAAGTAATATCTCATATATGAATTAATTGATAAATAATTTTATATAATTTAGAAATGAAAAAAGTTTTTTTTTTTCAAATATAATTAAAAGAAAACTTACATCAACATGTATGCCAGGAAATGGAAAAACTTTTGTGTTTGGAAACTCGCCCGGTGTATATCGATAAAATTCCAATTGACCACGATAAAATTTCGCTGAATATAAAGGCGCTCCATCTAAATCATACATACAACGTAATACAGCATGTTGGCCACGACGAACAGCAGGTGGTTCAATTATTAAATTGACGTTATTTAAAGCGCCCTCCACGATAGCTAAAATAACATTAAAAGATATAACAACATTTAATAATCGTTAATTTATAATTTGTAAGACTTTATGGTCTCCCTAAATTCCAATAATTTAAAACAGTTTGAGAATAACAATAAAATTTCAGTTTTATTAAAAAAATTAGTTAAGAAACTTTTATTGCATTTAAGTAACTACAATTTCAATTTATAAAATGTTCGAAACAGTTTTATTTATGGTCACAATTTTATTACAATTAGCAAATGATACGAGAAATTTGTGTACTAGTCAGTTTCATTTACACCAGTGATGGAAGTAGTACGAGTAAGGCTTTTGCCACAAATTCTCTACAGAATAATAAAGACCAAGAAAACATTTAAAATAAACACATATAACGTTAACTTTACGAGAGTTATTAAAATAAAATAAAACTCACACACAACCGTTCACAAACTTTTCATATGTTTTGAATATGAAAAAAAAAATCAAAGCTTTACTAATATTTGCGGTTAAAGTAAAAGCAAAAAATATATTTTTCCAAAGTTTTTGTATGTAAAAAACAACCAAAACAATTTACAAATATGTATATAAAAAAAAAACTATTAACTCTATTTTTTTAAACTAATGAAATACAAAATTTCATAACGTTAAAAATATTTCAGTTAAATTAGTTTTGCAAAAGTTTCTGTTAAAAGAGGATGGATTGAAAAGTCATCTCTACCTGTACTAAAACATTCCGATATTAAACTTCGAATACAGGAAGTAAAATGTGTAATATTAACCACATTTCTTTTTTATATGAATATGTTATGATATCAATTTCTCGAAGGAGGCACGTATGTTTTTATTTATTTCTAGAAAGTGCGTTACCACAGAATTTCGAATAATACCCAATTTTTTAAAAATCAAAGAATCTTATAGATAACCTCAAGTAGAGATCAAACAATTATTAAATGATATGTCAAAGATACTTTTTAATTAGCTTAATAAATCCTATAAAACGTTTTCATTAGATTGTGGTCATAATTTAAATGAAATAAAAAAAGTCATGTGACACTCGGGGACTGCCGCTGTAAAGCTATTGCACAGCATTTTTTATTAACTTATGCAATTATATTATTACGTTTTGGTTAATAACTCCGTTGTTATTCTTAGTATGAGGTTTTTTTAGTTTCATAAACAAAAGACTTAAAAATCAAACTTTTCAAAATTTCTTGATTCGGTCGTCTCAAAGCCCGCGATACAAGATGCAATAGCTTAAAAAGATTTAATAGAAATGAAGTAACAAATTAAACTTGTAGTTGTGTTTAATAATTTTAGAATTAATTTAAACTTTAAATTTCTTTATAAATAAAGTTTTTGCTTTTAATTAAATTCAACCAATATTGTGCAACATCAGTCTGTTGTCCCCACACTGTGTACACTCATACGTATGTAAGTTTGTAAGGATGTGTATATTAAATTTTTAATATAACTGTTTTTGGTTTGCTTTTACATAAAATGCAAATAACATACATATTTAAATTGTTATTATTGTTTTCAAAGCATAAAGAACAACTACATGTTGCAAAGATTTTCACACAAGTATTTGCATTTAACAAATCAACAAAGACTACGAGGAAAGAAATACATTAAAAATATATTCTATAAGTGTACAAAAGAAGTATGAACATGTCTTGTACTTATCAACAATATTATTATCATTTTATATGAAATGTACAAAATTTGCAACAGTAACGAAATGTAAAACTATGTAGTAATACTCGTACATACACGTATAACAAATTAATTAAATTTAATAATACACAAAGGAATAAGAAAGTCAGTATTGAAACATTTTCATTGAAATATTAATATTGAAAATTAATATTGACAATTGTAAAATCAAAATTATATTAAAAATATATTTGCGATTATTTTTTTTTTTTTTTTTTTTTTTTTAATTAGGACCAGCACTCAGGGGATGACCCCTACGTATGCAGTGCATTGTGCCGGAACGCAGAGAGAGGGATAGAGTAAAGAAGATAGATGTTGAAAATGTAGAAGGCTTAACTCTTTTACAACTCTGCTTTGCGCGTTATGTT
Organism: Lypha dubia; assembly: GCA_947311025.1. Taxonomy (NCBI): domain Eukaryota; kingdom Metazoa; phylum Arthropoda; class Insecta; order Diptera; family Tachinidae; genus Lypha; species Lypha dubia. Next base: position 46,488,320 of record OX371260.1, on the reverse strand, counting down.
AATTTTTATAGCAGTGTTGAGGCGCCTCCGGTGTTAGGTAGACGCATTAACTTTGTTAAGCTGTATTGGCAGGCATTTTATTAATTGTTTTACTTCGCCGATGTTTCTGCTAACCGACGAAGGAGGGCGATGTTGTGTACATTAGCTTGGAACATCATCAATCGCTGTCGGAACAGTTTTTTAGTGACCAGTGCTATGCCTTCATCACTTAAATAGTCCGACAACAATTAATACAATGTCTCACTAATGTACATTACAGAAATTAATGATGTTGATTGACTTGCTCTGGCCAGGGTTTGAACCCAGGCCCTACGTCATTGTTTACTTAGTAGTCAACGCGCTAACCACTTCAGCCAACACCACCCTCATTTGTGTTACATTTGAAATATCAATAATGGAGACTTAACTTAAAGTTATTGTTGATATAGAAACAGTATTTGAGTATTCAGAAGTTATTAATTCTGTATATCTAAATATTCTCGGAAAACAATAAAAAAATTATTTATTTCTGACAGACCTTTTTCGAAATTAATTTTGTACATGTTCTGAAGTTGACAGTGGAGCGCATAAGTGTTAAGATTATTTTTTAGAATAGTTTTAATACACAAAAAATCATTAGCATGCTCAAACGTGTTGTTAGGCTAAAACATTCGATATGAGCCGTTTCGAATGAAAAAATAAAAAAAAACACGCAAATTTTTAGACGATTAGAATATTAGTAATAATTTGCTTTCGAGGGCCGAAGTTTTGCATGTTCTGCAAAAATCCAAGTTGGAAAATTGAAAATAAGATATCAAGGCCTATTTATACGATGTGTACTCGCAGCATTTACCTTAAAAATATGTACGGAAATATATGTTTTGACATCAGAAGGAAATCTAAGCTAACCGCAGCGAAAGTAGGGATATATATAATCACCTACGTTCTCGATGTTATCTAGTATCAAGTTTCTCTGATAAAATAAATTAATAAACCTTTAGTTTTATACGAAAAGTCAACTCAAAAATTACATTTATTTTGAAATTTCCGATTTCTAATCAGTTAATTTTTATACTCAATATCACTGGAAAAAAGCTAAGCTAAGCAAATTTCAAAAACCTTTTTCATTATATAAAGCAGTTGCACGGGAAGCGAAACTCGTAACAAATATATAAATTACAAAATTTAGTTAGGACTTGTGTTAGAAATTGCTAAGTTTAGATAAAATTTTCGTAATGTAAATAATAATAAGTAAAAAGTTTGAATATATAAATAAGTTTTGAAAGTTTTGTGTATAAAAAAAGAACAATAGAATCACAGGAAAAATTTCACGGGAAATTTAATGAGAACAAATACAAAATAATCCTGACCTTCACTACTTCTACTTTGGCATTTCAACTAATTACTTTAATATGACGATGTCATTGAAGGCAATTAATTGCCATATTGACTTACAAATAAAAACTTAAAAATGTAAATTTTATATAGTTCTTCAATATTCCAAACATAATAAAAGTTTAAGGTATTTTCTGAGTACTGAACACGCGCCCAGTGTGTTTTATATCAAGTGTTCTTCTCACTGCTTAAAGTTGCTTTTAGAAATTCGCACACAAAAAAAAAAAAAATAAGTTTGCTTATCTTGGACTTGAACTGCGGAATATCGGAAAGATAAGCACAGAAAAAGACTTTAGCTTTTGAGAGAACAAATCAGTGATGGAAAATTAAAATTTTAATTTGGTACTAAGATTCAACCAAGAAAGTATTTTTTCAATAATATCTGTGGTAATTCTTAATAATATTTACTAGCATTTCTATTAACACCAACATTAACTTAAGCCTCAAACACATGAATAATAGAATCTGCCACCGAAGTGATCAAACCAAAAATTTTTGTGTGATCAGTGTTGCTAAAATATTAATATTTAAAAACACTAAGAATCAAATAACTTATAGGAAAAAAGTACTAAAATTGTCATGGAGTCACTGATGTATTTTCAAGATGAAGTAGTACTGAAAAAATACTAAAGTACTAAATTTAGTACAGTGTAATATATACATACATTTTTTATTTACAAAGAAGTAGTGGTTGTAATTACTGTAAAGTAATTCGGACGTATGTAGCTTGTAGTTGAAAAGTATATTGTTGTTTTATTGCAACACTTTACCAAGTTCTTGCTGAAAACTTTTTTAGCATAATTTTTGCTGCGTACAACTGATGTAAAAGAAATTCCAACGCAAACAATAAGTTCTTAAGAATTTTTAACAGCATTACATCAGGAATTTTGAAATAAATTCTTGACAATTTCGACTCATTCCTTTGATGTGCAGCTAATATTGCTAAACATTATAATTATTAGCGCTTGAGCTAAGGATACAACGAAAGTATACTAGGTGTATACAACATGTGGTTGCTTCCAAACATGGACTACCCTCATCTTATTTTGCATCATGTCATGGGATGTCATGTCATGTGATGTCATGACTTGTAATATCGCTTAGTTTTATGAAAAGTCATATCTTATTCTGTCTAGTCATGTCACACTTTGCTATGTGAATAACTTAATGTATTTTCTTTTTTTACTGTGAATAAAACACACGTTGTTTCAATTAGAGGTCTGGTGCTCTCTTAACAATTTATATAACGCTATTTGTACATTTTAAAACGCACATTTGTTTAAAGCTTTTCTCTTTCTACTTACTTTCAGTAGAAATTCTATACTACATAACAAATTTTCAATTTAAAAATATATATGTAAACATTTAATTTAACTGCAATTTGCTTGGTTGAAATAAATAATTCAAAATTTAATAATCTCACTAAATGGACCAAAAAAATTATGAACTTGCATGCATGTTTAATGCTATAAATATTTTATTTTATGAAGAAATTTTTAGAAAATATTTTGCTGCTATTGAAAATATAATCACAATGCTTGATGAAGGCAAAAAATTTATTTTCTCTGTTTAAATTCAACAAAAGTCTGTTATAAATTTTGCAGATTGCTTTTTTTTTTCATTGCTGTATATAAGGGTTATCCATTTCGTGGGCTCAGAAGTATAGGACTGGAATTCGACATCTGTCAAACTAAGTTGTTAAACCAATTTTTTTCTTTTCAGTTGAAAGTCTGACATTGACGAAAATGAATCGCTTAACTATCACACAACGCATTATGGTTTACATAATCGTCCAATTATAGTTGCTTGCGTATACGCAAGCAATTGGCAAAATTGTGAAGAAATTTGAAAAGACTGGATCGGTTACAAATTTTGTAAGGCCTGTTCATCATCGTTTCGCTCGTTCCGTTGAAAATATCGCTGATGTAAGTGAAAGTGTCAATTCGGAGCGTTATGGTCATATGATAACCGACTTTTTTTTGCCTGCTATTGAAGAATACGAGTTGGATATAATGTGGTTTCAACAAGACGGTGCTACACAACTCGAGCGAATATGGCTTTATTGCACGAGACATTTCCTGGCCGCGTAATTTCTCGTCGTGGCGATATCAACTGGCCACCAAGATCAAGCGATTTGACACCATTAGACTTTTTTTTGTGGGGCTACGCGAAAGACCGTGTTTATGCAGATAAACCTTTAACTCTTGAGCACTTAAAAACCAACATTCGTCAAGCTATGGCTGAGATACTGCCCAAAATTACCTCAAAAGAATCAATGTTTGCAACACTTCGCGTGGTGGTCATTTATATGATGTAGTGTTTCACACACAAATTTCAACGTTCAAACTTTATAATAAAAAAGAAATATCATGAAAAAAAATATTTTATATGTGTTTTATTTACGTTTACTTTTGAAACCGCAAAATGGATAACCCTTTATAATGAATATTTTTAGTTACTTATCAAGTTATGGAAAATTTTTCGAAAGATTATTTAAGAGGAATCTAAAATATATTGGTAAATTCAAAAAATTGTTTAATAAAATCCTTTTATGTTTCTTTTACAATTATTTACTCTTTTTTTAATATTTAAAAGCAATCAATTAAGTTAAGAGTATACTTTGTTGTTATATATTGACATCCGGTGTCCTTTTCTCCCTTCGATCAAATACATCTATTTGTGTCAATATTATATATATGCTTCATTGAATTTTAGATTTTGGTTTATTTAAAAATTTTCTATTTAATATTGTTGTTATTGTTAGTCCATTGTCTGTTTAACCACAGGCATGTTGGCTGGATAATGTTTTTGTTGCTGTTGCTGTTAACTTAAACAATAAAAAAATCCCACCATATGTGCTTTAAGAGAATTTGTGTTTTAAAATTAGTTTGAAGTTTAGATTTGTATGCGTGTGTATCTAATTTAAATACATCTGTAGTTTATTTTTATTGATTGTTGCCTTACGATGATGATGATAAATCTTTTTAAAGATTTTCTTTCAAACAAAAGCAATCACACACACACACACACACTGACATGGCACTCATTCACATGTACACTTCCTCATAAAGAAACATGTGCAAACATTTATTCATTAAATACTTAAGTATCAAAATTATAAATATTTTATATATGAGAAAGTGTGTTATTTTCAAATGTATTTAACAAGGAATAAAAAAGTATGTTTGTATTTGTAATCTTTAAACAACACAGGTATTGAATTATACCAAATACATATGTATATAATTTTAGTAGATATTTACCCTAGAGTAGATTTATATATAACACCTTATATACACAGATTTATACATATCCGGCAGTTGTTACTTTATTTTCTTTTAATAATTAAACACACTGAACCACACATGCAATATACTTCCGATAACAGGATAAACTTTGCTGTTTATTTTTGCAAACAAATGAATTTTGGGAAAAAAGTTTCTTTGTAAACTGAATATAATTTTATATATAAAAAATTTTCTTTTTGTCGATACACAGTTGAAAAACATACACAAACACACACACACACACATATACACCTGACAGTACTGCTAATCGTATTGGTTTTGTATTAATATAATTTTATTATTTATTTATACAATAAATAATTAATTTTCATTAAAGATGAAACTAAAGATGAAGCCGCAAAACCTTTTGAAAGCTTGTCCAAGCTTGAGTTTTTAATGGTTCTGCGGAAAAGAAATTATTTTTGGCAGTTAATTGAAATTTGCATTAAGTCGACGGATCGTATTCGAAAGTTCGCTATTACTCTTTTAATAATTTTGAATTAAATTAACACCTTTCAACTGCCCTAAAAAAGGCATTTTCTAAGTTTTATTAAAAAAAGTTTAAAAATTTCTATATTTAATTATAATTTTATTAATGTGTAGACATTTTTTAATCGAATAAAATTGCCATTTAATAAGAAAAAATCAAATGTTCATAATGCCACTACAAAAAAAATCTATTTTCAATTATAATTTGATTTTATTTAAGTGCGAATTTTTTAAAATTGAGAATTTTTTTAAGAATTTTAAGAGCAATAAATGTTATTATTTAATTTTATGTGTCAAAAAAGATTTAGTCCTGAATAGTCCACAAAAATATGAAGACTTAAAACGGAAAAAGGCTGTCCTTAATTTTTTCAATTTTTTTTTTTTCAAAATTGAAATTGATTTTAGTTCATACTTAATAAATTCAACTTTGTACCGGCTGGTGAAAGGTAACAAGGTGTAATAGTGATGTACTTAGAAGGTCTATAAACTAAACCGAAGTTCCTTGGTTCGAGTCACAAAAGGCGTAAGTGTTATCAAAATGTTTTCATCACACCTCATTCCAAATGATACAGCTACCTGTTGCAAATAAACATTACGGAAGGCCCAGTGCTTTAATGACATCAAAAGCTTCATTGTAGCAGATTTGATAGTTCAGACGAAGGTAAAACACAGAAAAAATGCACAGCAAGATCAAGAGGTTTTTTTGAAACGAAAAAACCTGACACTAAGTTTGTTTTTTAAGTCTTTTGTTTTTTGAAGTGAAAACTTCTTTTTTGTATAGTCTATGTATGATGAGTGTACAGTGTTGCAGCTTTGGAAATTTTTTAAATTTCCAATTTAATTTTCCCGGAAAATTTCCCGGGATTTCTGGGATTTTGAGGGAATTTTTGTCCAAGTTTTTGAGAATTCCCGTCCAGTGTTGTCACTTTTCTTGGGAAATTTTCCGGGATTTCGGGGGGATTTTTGTCTAAGTTTTAGGATTTCCGGAAGGTGGTTTGAGTCTTCGCTAAGGTTTGTGTCTTTGCTAAGACTTTCTGTGTCGTCTAAATTCAAGTGAGTCTTGGCTAAGTGTTTCCAAACTAGCAAATGTCGTCGAATAAGCAGATATGTATATCTATATATGTATATTAGGGTGGGTCAATTTGTTCGGGACCGAAAAACATGACAAAGCGTATAGCAAGGTCGTAATCTACGGAAAATTCTAAGAACTTTTCCCAAAGAAACCATGGTTCTAAAATCAAAATCGAGCTTCCGGTTTTTTAAGAGAAAATTTGGAGCTCAGGGGCCAAATCACCGCATACGATGTCGAACAGAATGTATCGACATTTTTCATTTTGGTATTATCGCATACGATATCGAATGAATTGTATCGTAATTTGACGCATCTTATGCCATAACTTGCTTATTCGACACGTATCGTAATGTTATTCGATACGATAGTTAATTCGATATCGTATGCGGTGATTTGGCCCCAGGACTATTGTTATTTTAACATAAACCTCCAAAACCATTAATTGGGTAAATAATTTTCTATAAATGAGGACAGATATAGAAAGCTGAGAAAATTTCCTTTAAAATAAGCCCTCTTCCAGCGTTACAGGTCAACTATTCACCAATTGCAATGAATTGCAATGAATATTTGCAAAAAAATAGCAATATTTTCGGGCACCAAATTTTCTCTTAAAAAACCGGAAGCTCGATTTTTATTTTAGAACCATGGTTTCTTGGGGAAAAGTTCTTAGAATTTCCCGTAGATTACGATTTTGCTATACGCTTAGTAGGCAAAAAAATTGACCCACCCTAATGTATATACATACATATAAAAGAAAGTCGTGTTAGTTACACTATTTATAACTCAAGAACGGCTGAACTCATTTGGCTGAAAATTGGTGTGCTGGTAAATTAAAATCAGGAGGAAGACATAGGACACTAAGGTAAGGCATTTTTTACCTGGGGGCACTAGGGTGACCCTTCTTTTATTGGGCACTTTCAGTATAGCTAGAAAGCTGAAATTGAAATTGAAATTGCATAAGTTGATAAAAAATGCTATGCAATAGCTTTACCGCTGCAGTCCCCGAGTGCCACACGTCTTTTTTTAGTAAAAATTTCCTGTTAAACGTGAAATTTTTATTTCCCTACATCAATCAAAATTTTACTGAGTTTCTGTAAAAAAAAACGGGATTAGCGCCATTTTCAACTCAAATGATGTAAAATTTCCAAAATTTTAGTTTTTTTTCTTTTTGAGTGTGTGAAAACGATGGGGAAACAACTACAATAACTTATGGATTTAAAATCCTTATCTGGAAATTGATGTTCTCTAATGTCAGCTACATTTCGAATTTTTATTTTTTTAATAATTTCGTTAGATTCAAACTATAAATAAATATTTTAATATATCAATAAAGTCTTTTGATTCTTGCTTTTTTTTTTTTTTTTTTTTGTTTATTTTAAATAATTGTAATTATCAAATGTTCAAAGTGATTCTAGAATTGCCACTGCGTCTTAAGTTTTTTATTAGGACTTTTTTAAACACATTTTTTTATATTTCATTGATACAGTTCGTAATGAATAAATTGATGATGATACACATACCTACTCTTATATTAACACCGCAGGTGATCTATTTGTTTTCGTTCATGTCATGGACAAAGTTAAGTTTTCATGTACAAATATGTGACTTTTTGGTTTAAAGTTTTATCTGTTATTTAGTTTTTGGTTATAGAATTTCTTTGGTTTTTATCATCCAAAGTTTTCTTCTCTTTACACCTGTGTTTGTGGTTTTTATAATAAACTCTGGAGATTTGTTTTTATTTGTTGTAAAATTTTGTTGTTTGAAGTACTGCTGTGCATCTACACAACTTTAATAGCTAGAAATTTTTTTTTTTTCATTTAGTGTTGATGAATGTCTATAAAGAAAATTTTCTTGACGTGTGTTATAGCAAGAGATTAGATTTGAAACAAAAATTTTACCCTCCCTGGGTGAAACGGTATCCATGTTGTTAAAAAAATAGTAATTTTGTATTTTCAAGTTGTGATGCGAGTTGCTATATTTGTAAGACTTAAAAGCTTTATTCACTATTATCTATGGAAGCGAAGCAGTTTGTTCGACACAGACTTAAGCAGAGAAAAGCTAAAATAGTGAAAGAAATTATCAGACACTAAGGCCATAAAATCAGCGTTCATAAATTTTTAAAATCAGTTTTCTATTAATTTATTTCATGACGATTTAAATGGCATCGAACCGAAATCAGTGCAATCCATAGGGAGGTCAGAGCAAAATATTAATAATTTTTTCTTTGGATTGAAAAAAATTTATTAGAATTAAAATTGAAAGTAACCTCTTGAAGTAATTGAACGATTCAGTCAAATTAGTTTAAGTTTTTTTCAGTCACCGGTCCTTCCTTATTGTAGAGATCCTATTAACAATACTTATACACTTTTTTAGCGCCTTTTATTGCGATACAAACTTTGCAATTAAAAATTACTAATGACAGCGGTTGAGCATCTCGTCTAGAATTTATTAAGTTTAGCCTAATTACAAAAAGAAAAATCCTTAAAAGATTTCAATAAAAAAATCTCAAGCAAAATTAAGATCGTTCCAACTATTTCCAGGATTGAATCAATTACTTATGGAATCAAATCCAAATTGAATGTAAGTAACGAAATATAAAGAGTGTCTGAAAATTAACGCAAGATTTAAATTTATCACCATGATTTGTGTAGTAAAGAACCGTAAAAAAAACAATACGACAGCTGACAGTTTATAGATAGTAAAAATGGAGCGTTACACGATAGATCAACGTGTCTTTATTATGGAAAAATTTATATTCGAAAATTTAAAAATATTGTTCAGAGTTACTGGATCAGTTGGAGACGCTAAAAATACTAGTCGACCCAAAACAACATCGAAACAGTGCGTGATAGAGTCGCTAACAATCCACTTTAATTCGGCGTCATGGACAAGAATTTGGAAATCTCAAAGATCTGTGTCAACATGCTTACAAAATTTAATTAACACAACAACTAAAGCCCAATTAAGGATTTTTAATAATCCTAAACTGTCAGCTGTCGATTTGTTTTTAGGGTTGCTAACACTTTTCTGCACAAATCATGCCTACAAAATAAAATTTTGGTTAATTTTGGGACACCCTTTACAATGTTCTTTGTAGATAGAGCTTTCAAATTAATTATATATATTCAATTTTCTCATAAATGAGTATAATGATTAAATGGTTTACTTTTTCTGTTCCATATTCCAGAAGTTATTCAAAACATGTCTTATAAAATTAATTCAATTTATTTCAAATATGTTACATTGTTTTTCAGTTTGTTATTTTTAAGTTCAAAGTTACTGTGGAAAAACACCAGTTTTAAATTTTTAAGCCCATTGTGCATAATGTTTGCCTTTATAAATTTGACAAAGGCGCAACAACTGTTCATTATTGCGGTGCTTTGGTTTTGTTGCTGTTTTCTTTTTTTTTTTTTTCTTTGTTTTTTTTTTCTTTTTATTTGTGTTAAATAATATCAGTATCTAAACAAAATAATAAGCACACTCAAACAGGGATAAGAGCAAGGCATACTTAACAAATGTAAAACCATTCGTATAATATTGAGGGACTCCCTGAGGCATATAAAACAGTACACCTTTTTAGTTGGTTCCACAATACTTTGCACTGTACATTAGCAAACTAAAACATACAAATAAAAACTTTATTTCTACGTACTTTTTGCCACTTTATTTCCTATTTTATTTTTTGTAAATATCTTTCATTATTTTTGTGTTCTTTTTTTTTTGTTGCTTAAGAAAAAAAGCTTAAAAAGTTATTCTGTGTTCAGTTTTCGAACATGAAATATTTAACTTTGATATTCTTGCGGTTGCAAAAGGCGTAACTTTAACTTTAAACTTAAATTGTCATTGTATTGATATATTGTATTTTATATTGTCGTTACGAGAAAGTTTGAAACAAAAATGGAGTTTTTAAGTTTCTGTTATGTCATGAGGAAAGAAACTATACGAAAAGCAATTTTTAAATTCTTTGAGCACTTAAAATTATTTAACAGAGCAAAATATTTTAATTAATTTGGTACAAAGAGAAAAAACTGTTGCAAATGGAACACATTGTTTCCCCCCCTTTTTTTTTTTTGTGTACTTTTGTTAATATTTTAATCTTCAATTAAAAATTTAACTATGAAAAAAATATTCAAATCTTAAAGAGAAAAAATGTTAATTATATGTTTAGCCAATGCTGAACAACATTTTTATTTTCAGTGGTTGATTTTTTGTTGTTTTACGTCTCTCGTGTACGAGTGAGAGAAAGAGTATCCCTCCTTCTTCAGAAAAATACGGCCTCTTTAATTATAAACATTTCCCATCAGTTGATTTGGGCTCTACTTAATTTTTTTTATTTATTTTTTGTCACATTTTTTGAAAACACAAACTCCACCAAGAAACATTTAGATCTTTATGAATTCGCTGATTTCTGACATACCAGAGGTATGCAGTAATTATACGTAGAAATTTGTTTTGTCGTCTTTAAAGTTTTTCTACATTCTATGTAATAAAAAATTTTCCAACTAGAATTAGTATAGAGTTTCTTCCAATACGTCAATTTATTTGACCTGCTTTTACTTTCATTTGGATCAGCTTTATATCTAAATGTAATTTCTATGTTAAACGATGATTAATATGAACGCCGAGATATTTGACTTCAGTGTGTTGCGGTATTAATTTGTTTGAAACAAGAATCCAACTGGAACTAATATTATTATTTCTTCCTGTCATTTCACGGCTGTTGGTGTTTTTAATATTGCCATTTAAAAATTTTTCTATTTTTGTTTCGAAAATATTTCAGCTCATTGCGAAATTTTTGATTTCTTTTCTTTTAACATTTCGTTCTACGAAATACTTTTATTTCTAAGGCCTTGTCTTCAACAGCATTTCTCTTATCTTCTTTTCTGAATAATACGACTTCTGTCGGCCACTTGAATTTAGTCATTGCTTTTCTTTTTTATTTTTAACCAACTTTAAATATCTTTAGTACGACTCGTACTGAAGTAAAATGATAAAAATATTTCTTTTTTTTATTTTATGTACATATATATGTATGTATATGTATATTTATTTATATACAACACTACATAACAGAATATAAAAACTAGCAAAATGCCAACAACTATTGCAATAATCTTTATTCTCTTTCATTTCCCTCAATTACTGAAAATTTGCTTTCTTTGTGATTAAGGCTTTGTTCTTTTATTTTTTTATTTTTTTTTTTAGTTAATTGTAAACGAAAAACACAACAATTGCAGTTGATTTATTTTGCTAGCATTGTACTAACAAGCAACATACAAATACTTAAGTATTTATTTAAAGTGTTTTAAACATCAAAAATTTAATTTTTCATTTAGTTTTAATTGCAATTCATACAAAACAGAGAGGAATAATCAACAGATTTTGATACGAAAAAAACAAAAAAGAAATAAAATAGTAAAATATTAAGTTTCAGTCACTTAAAGCCAAACAGCAAAAATTTTTATGAAAAATTTTTGTGAAATATTTGAAATTTTTTCCATACAATTTCTAATTGGTTGTTTTTGTTGCTCTTATCAAATACACAATATTGTTTATATATTGTTAAGGAAAAATACTTTTATTATTCAAAAGAATTTTTAATAAATTCGCACATGCATGATTATATAAATTTATGAGTATGAATAGTCACATTTTTTATTTAATGAATGAAGTAACGCATGTTTAATAAAAATTAGATATACATATTAGTGATGTTATGAATATCAATTTTTATTATTCGCGAAAACGAATACGAATATTTAAAACAATATTCGCCGAATACGAATACGAATATTACTTTTAAGGCTTAGAGCCACATAATATTTCAAATTAACCTGAAAAAAAATCCCTCCGTTTCGTCAGTAATAATAAATTGAAAACAACTGTCACACTACTTTAGGTATATGCCATTATTATGACATTGATATGCCGAATTTAAAGACCGCTACTAAACCTTTTTAAATTATTTTGCCTACATATGTACATATTTTTAGATTTCGTTTTTCTTACTCTGCTTGCGCTTTTAATTAGTAATACAGTGTTGTTTGGGAGAAGATATTGCGTAGCCACATGTCTCGGTGGACTTTCAAATATTAAATTTTAAAATATTATTTTTTTTTGAAGTCCAACATTCGTCTATTAAGAATTGATTACTAACTTAACATTATATGAATTTACATATAAGACTTTAACTTTTAAATGATATTTACGAAATATAATTTTCGTTTGTTTTTTAAGACGATTATTATCTTGCGTCAAAGGTAAAAAATACATATAATGCATATATTTTTGTACATTTAATCAATGTGCGCCAGGCCAAGTTCGGCCACTCAGTGTGTATATTTACACGAAACCATTCGAGCTGTTTCAAGGCTGTACATACATACATATATATCCTTTTATTTTGTATTTCAATCTCAAAAAAACTCTTTAATTTCTTTGCACCTGCATCAGCAAAAACATAAAATTTTCTCTACAGAACAGATATGTTAGGAACAAAATAAACAGTATGTATCATCAATATCGATGTGTTGATATTATTCAGAATTAATTGAAGAAATTAAATTGATAAAAATCACAAGTTCTATGCCACAATAAAATTAAAAATCGTGTTTGTTGAAGTGTATTGTATGAAAATTCCAATCGATTTTATTTTCATAACATATTTTAGTTTCCGGCACAATATTTTTAAATTTATGTAATTTTATACATATATATTGTGAGTTTGCAGAAACATAAAATTTATATATTGGAAATTAATATTCTTAGGGTTAGACTAAGTCCACGATTACGTTGTGCGGTTTTTGTTGCAGAAATTCATATTATGTTGTCAAAAGTTCACAGAAAACATACATATGTATTTGTTGTAAGAACTTTAAAAAATATTAACTTTTTAGGAATAATTGTGGCGCTCCTTGTATCCACTATACCAAAAAAAATATGGTCTAGCCAGACCAAAGTGGCAGTCCTGACATGAAGTGAGGTTGTTGCAATAACAACCATCCAATGCGCAAAAAACGTAAATGCAAAAATCATTTATTGTAGGCGGGGGACTAATAATTTTTGGGACAAATCACGATCTCGTTAATTAATAGCATATCAAAAGTATGAAGGCGATAAACTTGCTCCATTTATTCTTGTGTTCTTCTCAAATTACTTTCAAAAGTTAAATCAGATTACTTAAAATTGACATAAATTACAAAGATTTTGATTGTTTCTTTAAAAGTGACTACTTTTAATGTTTAAAATGTCATTAATAAAATCAAAACAGTAAAAAATTTTGTATATTAATTGTAATTTTTTAAATAAGATTTTGTTATTATTTCCATACTCGTATGTGGAGTGGGAGACAAAATAACAACTCCATTGGGATCACGAAATCTCTTTAAATATTCAAAATATTTTAATTTTGCTGGCTTTCTTCAAAAAGTGTACAAAAATATTTAATTTTGGTTTTCGGAATATCATAAAAAACATGGAAAACTAATCTTGATTTCTGGCATATCAAAAATTTTCCAATGCTAACAAATAGAGACTTAAAAGAATATTTCATAGTTTTTTATAACATAATTTAACTAAGCCACCAACATATTTTGCTTAAAAAAATTACAAACAGCAGAAACCAAAAACGTCTATAACATTTCGTTGAAAATCTTAAGAGAAAAGTAAAATTAAAATGTATATTCTGTTGTTAGTTTTGTTTTTGTGCATTTCATTTCGGCTTATTTTTTGTTGGTAAAATGACTTATAATAAAAATCAAGGTTAACATTTTTATTTCTGTCTTTCCTGTTTGCTCAGCTGAAGCCAACGCCGGATTAAAAAACAAAAAACAAAAAAATTACGAAAGTATCAATGAACAGGAGAAATATTTTTCTTTGAGCTTTATTTAAAACCAATACAGTAACACAACTATTTTTCAAGACCATTAAAATTTTTTCAAATATAAAAACTTTAGAGTTAACAATAAGCCAAACAAAAACCACTGTTAAATTTTTCAACATTATGTTGGCCAAAAATTAACGAACTAATAATTTTAACTTAATGGTTGTAAATTAGTTGTGTGCAGCAAAGAATACAAAACAAAAATAAAAGAAAATAAAATAACAAATGCTCGCTATCTCTCATGTCATGATATAATGAGTTGCTGTTTCTCATTTATTAATTTACACAAACTGTTGCGTTCTTTTTCCAGTCTCCTGCTTGAATTGCTGTGATAAATTCAATCGTTTACAATATTTCAAATTAATTTTGAAATTGTATATACATATCGCACTCGTTCAACAATACTGTATTAACTCAAAATTTTTAAAATTTCGTTTTTTGCAAGAAATCAATGAACAGTGGTCATATCTATCCACTGTAAAAATTTTACACCATTTTCTCCACTCTTTCACCCAAAAAAATACAGTTGTAGCTCTCTTTGTGATAGAAGAATAGTATAACAAAAAACAGTTTTTTGTCTCTCCTGAACACTTTGAAGTTTTTGAGTTAATACAGTATTGTTGAACGGGTGCGATATATATTTTTTTTTTTTTTTTGAAACGAAATTGTGTTAATTTTTTTGTTCTTGGTTTTATTTCCTCTTGATATTTATTCATTTACTTCCTGAGATTTTTATTCTGTTTTTGCAATGTTTTGTTGGTTCTACTTATGTTTATTGTTTCTTTATTTGCCAGCATATATAAAAACACATAAAATTGCTTTGGGTTATAATAAAGTTATTTTGGTTTATTTTTGTCCATTTACTAAAAGACTCAGATGGTTCTCAATGGCGTAGGAACATTTGTAAAATGTTAACTTGTTTAATATTTTATTTTTTTTAATTTTTTTCTCAGCTCTAGAGGCTTAATACAAGTTTTCGATGTTTTCTTTATGTCTATATCTATGTTTTATTTTGTTTTTCTTATTATCTACTCGTTAACAAAGACATCATTCACAAGTGTGAGCATACTCAGATTTTATGAGATTTCATTTTTATTGTAAAAGAAAATAAAAAATAGTAAAAGATAAAATAAATGTAGCCATTTCCAGCATTTGGAAAGCACTTGTGTTAATTTTTAAAACCCAATTAAGTAAAATGGTCTTTTCAAAAACTATTAACACAATAAATCTATACATACATAAGTTGTTTGTGTGTGTATGTACGTCTTACTAGTGTATTTTGCAAGTACTTGAACTTAATTTATGTTTAATTTGAAATATTTCAATATTTTCCATAACATCAAAAATTATATTCTTGTGTTTAATTAGTTTTAGATTACATTATTTGTGATAATGTTTTCGTGATAATGTTTTGAATATTGATTACACTAGCGTACAAATTTTTAATTATCTTAAAAATATATTTTGAAAACTAATTTTGAAGTGCTAACAAGAAAATAAGCATAAAACGAGAAGAGGTTTTTTATACAGGAATAATTCTAAACTATTAATAATTGTGCTGTGAATACTAGTCAAACTAGTCAAGTTTTAATCAAGTTTAATCAAATAATATTGATTTAGAAAAAATCGATTTATGCAGTGACAATATTTTGTCAGCATTTTTGTTCTATTTATGTGATCTCTTTTATTTTCTTAAAGGGAAACCATTCCTAAATTATCATAAAAATATATCGTAATAATTACAAAATAATACATTTGCGGGAAGTAAATGCTCTTTAAACAGTGTATAATTTCTACTGGGGCCAAATTACCGCATTCAATATCGAATTAACTATCGTATCGAATAACATTACGATACGTGTCGAATAAGCAAATTATGGCATACGATGCGTTATATCACGATACAATTCATTCGATATCGTAAGCGATAATACCAAAAGGAAGAATTTCGATAAATTTTGATCAATATCGTATGCGGTGATTTGGCCCCTGTTCTTCTGAAAAGTTCTTAAGATTTTTTGCAATAACTAACAAAAGTATAACAGAGATTTTCTTTTCCCAAAAGGGCAATAACCGACATCAGCTGATAGACGTGGGATAGCTCCCCAAAAAATGGAATAATTTCCTTACTTGGTAGAACATACGACGACAATTCGCATAAATATAAGAAAATAAAGAAACAGAGGAACTGGGTCAGATGAAGCTTTAAGCTGGAAAAACGGACATAAACAATAATTTGCTTTGGGCTTTTTAAAACTTATCTGTTAAAGTCAGTAGGGAATTGACTAACACTGTACAAATGTCCACTATGCCCTAGTAAGTATATTAATTAAGGACTCTTTCTGGTTTGGATCACGTGGATTCGGGAAGATGTAACACAAAAGTTATTCAACGAAACATGGAAACTTCTTATCTAAATTATCAGGCTAAAATGAACATCTTGGAAAATGTTGTTATTGGAATGTTCAAGACAAAATGTTGCTTGTAAATATCCTGCTTTGGCTAATAAACTGTCTGATTAGCACTGACCAATATATTTAGCTGAAGGTGTTATGGCTGAGCTCATCCTTAGACAAGGGATAGCGATTACTCTAAACTTAATGATATGAATGAATGATTTCTAGTCGGCTGTCAGAAATCAGAAATTTTTAGGGCTTACGCCGGTAAACCACTTATAGGTTTGATTTGCCAATAATTTTTGTAAAATTATGTAGGTTAAAATATGATCAGTTAGATAGAGTACTAATCTGTTTCTCTATGCACCTTGATTGCATCAACATTTTCAACGTAAAAAAATAGCTGTCTTTATACAAATGTTTTATTACAAATAATTAATAGAATGAAAATAATTAAAGCACCGGTTGCTTTCCTTTAATTAATAACAGTACGATAGTGATACATAAACACATGAATACGTAGTATAAAGGTAAATTTATGTATATATAACGAAAGATATATTTCATCACAAAATTTCAAATCCTATCATAATTATAACCAGCTGTGCAATTAAAATAATACGATACAATTTATGAAGTATTAGAAAAAACTAAATTTCATTTTATATGAAAATTTTTAATTAAACATAAATTTGCTTAAATATGTTTGACAATTTATAGCCAACACACAAAAACTTTAATCCCATATTATTTATAAATTCCAAAAGAATTTATTTTTATATAAAAAACTAAAAATAAACAGAAAGTGGAAACAAATCCAACAAGAGTTAAAACGATAAGTAAAAACAAAATACGACAACGAAAATCCACCATAGAAATATGGAAACAAATAAATCCCAAATAAATCCAACCGACATATGAAAATATAAAAACCATGGATTCTTTTTGTATTGTGTCCCGTAATAATACCCAAGTAAAAACTGAATAAACGAAAATATAACTATGAGCAACCGTAAAAGAAAAACTAAACTTTATAAAAAATAATGGAAACGAACGCGAAACAAAATATTCCTTAACTAAGTAACGTAGGCTAACCGCCAAATGATAAAATGAATTGGATTGTATGGTGAAAAACGTTTTGCTTTGGCAAAACGAACAACAAGCAAATACGCATGATATAAATATTTTTCACAACATAATCTTCTACCTAAACAGCAGCGTCATCATCCCCTCTACTAGTGAAAAAATAGAAGAAAGGCTTCTGAATACACCACAACCAGTGGTTTGTTTTAATTTACTTTTTACTTCCGCTTCCTTTTTGCCTATTTCTAAAGATGAAACCAAAGTGTACAGAGTATTTGGTTTAACCACAAGATAATAACATTAAAATAAATTAAACATCTCTTTTTTAAACTCTCAGATTAGGTCGGTAGGCAGAAATTGGAGTTTCAGATTTAGAATTTAACTTCCTTTCGTTATTAACACGTTAAACAAGGTTGTAATTGCAAAAATAAGTAAAAGCGCAAATAATAAAAAAGCAGAAATAATGAGGTTTATTCACTATAAATTGGTCCAAAATTTTAAATTTCTAATTAGCAACTTTCTGATAGAACGATCAATGACCAGAAGTCACAATAAGTCAGCTTGAAATGAAACAGAATATAAAATAAATTTAACAAATGATTAAATAACTCTTCCACGAAAATATTTAGATTCTTCTAAAGTAATAAAACACAAATTAATATGCAATAATTACAAAATTTTTAATGCGCCTTTAAAATATACGAAAATATCTTTAGGTTTTCTAAATGTTTTCTGCACATCAGAATTTTCATTCCTAAAGTGTCTTGAAAACCGGTTTCGCTTAGAAAATATAGTTTCGGTGTCTCCCAACTCAAATATTTGTCAAAATTCAAAGTCCACTTCCTTTAATTAGAAGTATAAAAATTAATGAATATCAAAAACCCAAGAGTTTTGAAAAAATGTCATAAAAACCTTACCTTTGCTTAGATGCAAAAGAAATAATAATTTTTCGTTATATCATATAAAGTTTTGAGTTGCTTTTTGTTATAACTTTAATTGCACTTAATCACAGTGTTTAATTTGCATCAAACTATGTAACCGTTTCGATTACAAATTGAAATTTTTTGCAATTTTTATTACCCTGTTTCAAGAAAAAAAAGTATGTCTATAACTTCATCTTTCTGTGTAAACTATTTGTCATCAACTGCTTAAATTTTCGTACTGGTAAGTCGAATTGACTTTACAAATGCTGTTAATGATACAACAAGACATACAATATTACTATTGATACATCAGTGTATAACGGCCATCTCAAGGCAGATTCATAACAGGTAGACTCGCCTCAATTCGCTTTAAAATACCTCTCCCTACTTGCTTTACAAAAAAAAAATGTACCGATTGGATATTCTGCAAGCATCAATTTGAGGGCATGGTCATTTTACGTGGAGGTGATTTGCATTAGCCAACGAGATGTATCATTTCACCTCGTTAAGCATTTTTTTGTGGGATGTTCTTAAGTCGCAGGTGTATGCGAATAATTCATACCACCGGTCAGCCTTATTTATCTGAACGATGTTAAATTTCAAACTAAATGGCATCAATTAGCCTTTTAAAAGAATAAAAAATTTCGATGTTATCTCACACACACTTTGTTTTTTTTTTTTTTTTTTTTTGTTTTTAACTTAAAGCGCTTAATGAAAGACCCCTTATAAAAATGTTGAGATTTCTACGTACATAATGCAAGACAGAAAGTTTATCAGCTTTGCAAATAACACCATCAGCTAAGTGACAATGCGTTGAGTAAAAGCTTATGGTGGTCATCTTATATGTCAAAGTACGTTAGAGTTCTATTATTCTAATGCTGAAAAAAAATTTTTTTAAATAAACTGTTATCTTCCTGAAGTTGCCTCCTCGAATAGGAAAAAACCAACCAAATAACATTGATTGATTATGGCGTCATACAAATTCAAGTGTAATACAATCAGGGTTGTTATGGAATCTGATTGCTGTCAGAATCAGAATTTAAATCTACAATAAATTGGTTTTGGTGTTACAGAAATCGAAATTATGTTCAAATCAGAATTTGGTGTTATAGAATCCAATGTTACATTTTTTTGTACAGAAATAATCCGATCAGCTGCCAGCTGCCAGAACTACATTTTTGTTTTGTTTTGTGTATATTTTTTGCTTAAGCTGTTAAAAGTTAATTAAAATTAAATATATGTATATTAATTAAAAAAATAAATATTTCAATAAAAATTGTTTTGTTTTATGTTTATTTTTGCTTAAAACTGTTAAAGATTTGTGTACAATGGAAGTCAAAGGGAATATATGTGTACATACATACATACATTCATTTGTATGAAAACAAACTAAAAAAAACTATTTACATAAAATAAAACAAATTTTATACCAAATAGGAGGAAACATATAAACCAAACACTAAATCGAATTTTTATAGAATTTCATGGAAAAGAATCCTGATATCGTGAAGGGATTTACAAAACGTGACAAGGTTTTGGTGGATTCTCGTTGGTAGAAATTGGCGGGTCTTTAAATGAAACTGGATCTCCGAATAATGATGTAAATATGTGTAAAAAAGTATTTTCGTAAATAAATTGTTCTATTTATGTTTATAATAAATATTAGAGGTATGCTCTTTATGGCGCGATGAGGGTTGAATTTTATTTTTCGTAACATAAATAATCGACACTATTACAGTTATATATTTCTTTGTGTTTTGATTTGTTTGTTCTTTAAAAGCGACTTTGTTGTTGTTTTTTAAAATCAAGACGAGAAAATATATATGTATATGGTGTGTTACTCACATTCAACTGCAATAAAAAAAACTAAATATTAAATATACTCATAAGAATAAGTATGTATGTTAGTATTTCGTTTTTGTTTTGCTTTGTGTTGCTGAGTTGGTAGAGCCACCCACCAAACAAAACGTCAAGCGTTTGAGCTATTATGCTTTGATGAATGTAGTACATATTTGGTTAACAAAATTAATTGAAAATAATATTTTGTTTTTTCAATTAAATAAATATTATATTATTTGAAAAATTAACTAAAATTAATTAGTTAACTCATGAAATTTATTTTATGTAAGTATATACGTAATGAGCATAGTTCTAACTGGGTGTTCTAAGACATCTCTCTTCTTTTTTATATTAAATTATCTCACTTGTTAATAAATTGTTCAATTTGTGTATGAAATGCTGGTAGAAAAAATGTAAGCAAAGCAAAACAGCTGATTCGAACATGGTTTTTGTTTATTATCGAACCAAGACAAAGCCAAGACTTTTTAAAACACCAAGTGAAATCAGAATTGATTTTCAATTCTAATAAATGGCAATTCTGACTTTCATAACCACCCTGAATACCTTTTGGTTTTCTATTTATAAGATTCTTCAATAAACGTTTCGTACCGATCTGCATTAGTCCCAGTGAAACCCAAATAAAACTATCCATAGTTCACTTCCATAAGCGATTTCAATGCATTTCAATAAATCTTTAATATTTTACTGAATATTAAAATTGTAATTTACGAAGAAATTATAAGTTTAATATAAAAATTGCAATTCAGTAGTCATTGCCAAAAAAAAAATAATTAATCTTTCAATTTTATATATTTCAAATCGCTGTTTCCTTTTATTCGCGACTATTCAATAAAGTCAATTAATCAAAAATTTTGATTATTTTCATACCCCGAATGAATGGATATTATCGCGTTGAAAATTCTTTAAAATTCGAATCTTTTATACAATATCGCTTTATCGATGATACGAATGGCAAAATTTAATGAGCCATCGGACTTGATTTGAAAAAATATTTAACATGCAAAAATATTTCGTATATATGTATACTCTTTAAAAAAAAAAAAAAAAAAACAGGAAAACGTCAAAGAAAAATAGACATTCCATAGATTTAATTCAGATCATAAACGTTCATCGCTGGAATTTCTATTTTAATTAAGAAGGAAAAGAAAAGTCTTGTAACTTCATATCACGTGAATCGCCGCTCAACTGCTAATTATCAATTTTTTGTTGTTCTGTTAAGATTGTTATTACAATTGAAAAAGGCCAAACAAAATATATCAAATGATGAGAACTAATTATTATGCAGAAAATTAAATACACATACATATATAATAAACATAAATCCATATAAACAAGTATGTATGTATATGTGTATATTAATATTAAGTAGTATAGTATGTGGATGTGGTTAAACCCATCTCCCATTAAATTTTCTCTACAGAGTGCATACAAACATAAACATTTTTAGAATATCCGTTTCCGGACTGAAATTTAATTTATATACTCGAATACCAATCAATATGCATAATTTATTTGTGAATTCACAAACAAAACATAATGAGCTTATTTGTTTATTTATTTTTTTTTTTCTTATATCAATACTCATGTTTGAATTAATAAACGTAGTATTTTCATATATATTATTTGTTTGTTTGTTTGTCAATTGTAATTTAATATGTTTACTATGACCAATGGAGAGAAATGAAAATAAAATCGGAAAAGTGTATATCCGAGTAACACAATCAAAAAGGGGTTGTTAATTGCTTTGTGATTTTGAAATTTAATAGATGTAAAATTATTAGACTGATAGAGGAAGAGATCGACATCACAGTTAAAAACACAATTGACTTAAAAATTTTTTTTTATAACTCCACTTTATCCTTAAAAAAACTTTACAGAACCCATCTTATGTCTTAAAACAATATATCTCGAAGAAATCAGAAAGCACTTACTTTTCAATAAAGCAATTCTGCAAAGTAGAAATTGATTATTATACACAAACTCAGTTGCATTTCATAAATTTATTTTCTCCAAACAATGAAATAAATGACTATAAATTTAATAAGCAGAAATACAAAGGGTCATAAAAATGCTATATATCTTTTCCATTTTCTATTAATGGGAAAATAATATTACTTCAAATGAAAACAATAATAAGAGAGAGAAAAAAGAGGGAAAAAAGTACACGAATTAAAAGAAAACCACTTTAGCACAAAAACACAATAAATTCTCATATTAATTTTTTTTCTTCTCACACTTTTAAACTACAATTGGGGATGAGAAAAACCGACACAAAATTCGTAGATTGAGAGATCGTAGAAGAAATAAAAAGAAGGCAATTATTTTGAAAAAATCTAAAGCAAATATTAATACAAAAATAACGTTATCGGAGAATACTATTTTCACACAAAAACTCTTAGCACTTAAATCAATATTTTCGAAGGGTTATCAATACAATACAGTAAAGTGAAATAATTTATATGTATAACAAGGAAACTGTTTAAAAGCACCATCCATAAATCTGAGAGTAATGCAAAGTGGCGCATTAAATGAAAGAAAAAGTGTTAGTAAACATTTAAAACGCTCAACTGAATTGCATTTGTAGTTTAGCTTTTAGTTTAACTGCATTAGCGAGGTGTATGTGCGTGTGAAAACACTTTGAGCCTTTTTAAAATTAATAAATAACAATGAATGAGTAAACTGAAAGATTTTAAGCGGGCAGGGCGAAAATTTCATAAGAAGGTATTAAATTGAAGTTTGCATTTTATGTATTCAGAGGGGGTAAATCCACAAGACCACAAAGTCGATAACCTAAGGCTTGAGAAAAATTCAATTCTATTAAAAGCTATTATTTTTTATAATAATATATAAGGTAGTTTATTGATCGACCTATTTTTAATATTTAATTAAAACGACAAAATTTTGTTTCAAGCTCGAGGTCAAACAAAATTTTGTCGTTTTAATTAAATATTATTTTTTATCTTATAAAAAAGAGTTTTACAACATCCCAGCAAAACCTACTGCTTCAGGCAAAGTAGAGTTTTAAGCGCGAAATGGTGGTTGTTATTGTCTCGCTGGTTTTATTGAAAAGCGCTTCAAAGATGCATGTCCGCGATGTCCCACTTTCGAGTTCAGATTTTTTTTAAAAATAGCCGTTTTTTTTTTGAAGCATCAATATTTTGTGTGTGTTGAACTTTTTTCTGCGCATTTCTAAAACAATTCAATGACAACTGAATCCTCTAAATCCTCTGCCTTATGTTTGTGCATCCACGGAAGCACTTTAAGGCTGCCCATCTGAAAAGCATAAAAACTTTCTACAACTTTTGGTGGGATTTAAAGCCCATTAATACATAAATCGTTTACAGTTTTAAATTTAATTCAACTAAACATATATATAAACTAAAAGATCCCTTCGTCGTTTTTGTAGATCTTGCAAAACTATTTTAAACAGCGCATGGCAATTTTTTAATACTTTCTGCAGCCGAAAATTTAGTTGTTGGGTACCATCAACGAAAAGTGTACCAGACGATGCACAAATGGTTGCACGCTTATCTTGATCTTGATTTATGTAACCGCACACTTTTTACTATTTTTATATTGAAAAAAAATTGACTTTTGAGTAGAATATGAATGATATTTCGCCTTAAAGCTTGATTCTTAATTTAATAAATAAAATAAAAATAAATAAAAAAAATTTATTTTGTTCGAATGGCAAGAAGTTTAACAAAGTTAGAGAATCACTGAATATATATATATATATATATATAGGATATCGTGGTATAAAATGTCACTTTTCTAAAATCACTAAAATCGTACTTAATAAGTTTTAATTCTTAAAACAAGTTTACTTCCGTGTACAATTAATTGGAATTAATATGAAATTAATAAAACCAATGACTGTCAAAGAATCGTAATTTGTGACACTTCTAATGACACTTTAAGTGCCAATAGAATGTCAACACTTTACGAGTGTTTCTAATATTTTGATAAGCTTTATACATATATTCATTTATTTCAAAATATGTACGCACAAAATTCCCAAATTCGGCTCAAGTGTTGTTAATGTAACGCAACGTTAAGTGATATAAAAACAACAAGAACTATCGACAGCCTTTTGTTGAAATGTTGACAGCCAAATTAGCCCTTAAGTGGTTGCATTTGAAATTTAATGTTTCAGTGCTCCTCTTTCAATGCTTGTGTGAACGTATATTAGGCGCCTTCCGTTCATTCAAAATAGTTATTAAATCAAATAAATAAAACATAAGCAAAAGGTGATGCATGTTCTTTATGAACTATGGTTTATGCAAGATTATGCAGTGAATTATCATCTACGTGTGTACAGAGATTGCTGCTATTTTATTATATAGAAAAGTTTCATCTTAATATACGAGTATTAAACCGAATGTGTGTTTGTTTATTTGTTTTTTTTGTGTGTTTGTTTGTTTGTTTGTTCCTTATAGGGGGCCAAACCCTTGGACTGATATTCCTGAAATTTTCACAGTACTTAACTAGAACTCTCGGATGAATTATAGGCTATATGAAGTTTTGATTATACAAAGAAGCGTGGCACCGCGCATATAACCCAAAAATTTAAATCGCCATATTTTGGGCATGTTTTGACCTACGTCGATGATATTTGGTACATGTGGTATTGGCATAATTTGGAATACGTACCAGGAGAAAAGTGGAGGGGACCACGCAAGTTTTTTAGGAAAACCAGACCCTTGGACCGATCTTCCAGAAATTTTAACAGCATGTTACTGTGACTCTGGAAGGAATAATAGGCTATATGAAGTTTTGATTATACAAAGAGGCGTGGAACCGCGCATATAACCCAAAAATTTAAATCGCCATATTTTGGGCATGTTTTGACCTACGTCGATGATATTTGGTACATATGGTATTGGCATAATTTGGAATACGTACCAGGAGTAAAGTGGGTGGGACCACGACCCTTTTTTAGGAAAATTAAAAATCGTAATATAGTCTGAACTACTACATTAAATTTTCACAATAGGATATATAAATACTTTTAATTTTATATTACAACCAGGGGGTAGCGAAGCACACCGGTATAGGCTAGTATTATTTATACAAGAGCAATGCATATAAAAGAAATTGACATTGATTTAACCTACTGTGCTGCAAGTTCTTATAATTTCATCTTTTTTATCATTCTAATGCTTCCCATCTTTTTTTATCTTCAATATCTCGACATGCATTATGTTGTAAACGTTATTTTGTGTTGACTGTCATTCTCGCAGGGCACAGACAACAATAACACAAACAACAGCAATAAAAAATTCATTTTGCGGTTCTTGTATTTCGATTAGAAATGGGTTCTTAAAACGCGATTACATTCGCACTAATGTTTGGCTTAGTCGCATAAAATTAGTGTCAAATTGATAATGCAGTCAGTATATTGTGGCGTGTATAATGCAGTAAGTAAATTTAGTAACAGTGCATCGTTGTGATATGAAAGTGTAAGTGTTTGTGATTATCATTGAGTTAGTGCATTTATATGTATGCGTGCGTGCCTATGTATGTTTTCTTTATTGTTGCTGCAGCTGTTGTTAAATTACTTTAGCCCATCAAGTAGTACAGCAAGGATGGCGACAATATTGTCATTTAGGAGTTTGAACCAGACAAGAAGAAAATTCTTCCCCCCCCCCCCCCCCCCCCCCGAAAAATAATTGAAATAAGTGGAGAATGTTTTTACATGGATTGACCGGATAATTTCTTGTACTTTTTGCAAAAACTGTATTACAGTTCTACCAGTTATTGTTGCTTTTAAGCATAAAATAATTCTGTGACAAGAAGAAAAAAGTGCTTAAGTCATATTTTATAGTTTTGTAGAAAATCACTTGAAATCTTTAAGAGGGATTTTTTTACAATGTATTCCCATTGTACTTGTACGTTGTTGATTAATCGTTCTTCGATTCTTTTGATTTACTAACACATACATTGTTCTGCAACAGTATAACAAAAACATATTCAATTGGAAATTTAATATGTTCAAAATAAAATAAATGCTGTTATTCCATATGATATAATTCAATTGAAAAAGAAAAGAAGCAAGTCATTATGGCAGAACTTTGTTCAATATAACGGAAAATACTTTTGAATACGAAGAATCCACATTATTTATCTCGACTTAAGGACTTTTTCCGTATTGCCACAGAATTAGATAATATTGGCTAAAGCAATTTTTGATTTACCATCAACTGCAAGTTAATTGCCACAACTACGACATAAAAATGTTAAATGGAAATTTTTAAAAATCCTGTAAAATCATTATTATGTAGCAACTAGACTTAACAAACAGGCTTAACAACTTAATTTACCCCATGCAAAGTAAGTATGTAATCAATTGTACAAAAGTTGTAATATTTCTAAATTGGAATTCCATTAAATAAAAATCATGTTTTCTTAAATCTTCACGTTGAAAATTTTTTAAAATTAAATTAAACAATAAAATCAAAATACTTACCGTTACAGGCGATTGTGATAAAAAATAATCCAATTATAAAGAAATTACAGTAGCTGTGTGTAAAGATTCTTTGTAACGGCTGCTGATGATAATCTGTTCTGCAGGATGAAAAGTTAGTAGCTGTGGAGGCTGGCAATGTTTTTCTTTTAACATGGGCTGATATCATGATGTTGCTTTTGCCGGGGCAGGTATAACACTGACAATTGTTTGTGATATTTGAAATAAAAGTTTTCAGTGGAAATATATTTTGACCCAACATTGTTTGCTACATGAATTTATTTTTTCATTATCTTTTTTTAAGTTTATATGTTTATAAATGATATTTTAGCAAAAATAAATACACTTTGCTTTCAGTCGAAATGAAAATCGATTTTTTGTTTATAAAGGCCTCAGCAAAATACTTATTATGGCATCATAATGTTTACACTCTTTAATATTTTTCCATATGTCGGAAACAAACAACTTCTATTCGAAAAGATAAATTGAAAAATTGCAAATTGATATTTTATGACAGCATTATGGCAGCGGCAATAGAAACAGAAGCTGCTTTACCAGTATATCTTATAAAATGAGCACTTTTTTTCCATATCTTGAATGAGAAAATGTTTTATAATTTTTTATTAATTTTTTTTTTATTCATAGAAGAAAAAGGCAGATAGATTTATTTCCCGACTTGTATATAAATATTGAAAAATAAAGAAAAGCAAATAAAACATTACAAATGTTTTGCTTAGGTTCACACTTTCATTCTTATGATTTCCAATGATTCTTTTTTTTTCTCACTATACAGTAGTTTTTTTTTTTCCTTCACAGTGATTGGATTTCTTTAAAATAGAACGTCATTCACACACTGCTACACTCTGCAAGAAATGAAAAATAGACACTATTTTGTAGATGTATTATGCAGATAGTCAGTGTTCTAAAGGAATAATAAGTTGAATAGATACAAATCGTTAACTATTTAAATCTACTACAGACTTAAAATTATAGATTATGTAGCCGGAAAATATAAAATTTAGTTTTGTTTTCCGCTGGGTAACATCCTTGCTGAGAAAAGACTTTGTTCTACATCTAGAGGAGAAAGGTCTCAATTGTAGTCGAGTGTCGGCAAAAAAGTATTTACTCAGCGAAGCCACCTTTTGGTATACTTAGAGGAGAAAATTTTTTAGACTGGTTGGACTCATGCAAGCATTGATCTTTATTGAGTTAATCCCACTGGTTTTATTTTAAGATTTTAAGAACGTCAAGAAATTTATTTTAACATTCAAATATTTAATCTTCTAACCAGCATTCTTATACAATAAACACTGTGCAGGTTCCTTCAATAATGTGTTTACGAATGCAATTAAGGCTTATGGAGACACTCTATTACCTCTTGAAAGGCTAATTTTGAATAACAATTCTTATAAAAACTGGCCGTAAAATATCTAAACTTACTGAAAGATTTGTCAATTTGGTCTCATTTGACGAAAAACTGATAAATTTCATCATTTTGTTTATTTTTTTTTGCAGTTATGATCACAGCCCTGACGTAAACAAAGAGAATGTCTAGGGGTTACTTTTCGAAATCTGATCTGCGATCATACACTGCATGTAGAAGAAAATCAATTTCTATTTTTCAATTGCAAAATTCCTTTAAAATTCTGATTTGTATTGAAAATTTATGTTTAAATATCGCAAATTTATTCAGTATATTATAAGAATAACACTTGCATAAACTCGCACACTATTTAAGTAACAGAGATGGAGAAAGGAAATTTTTAAATGCATATATAGATCTATATCCTGGTCTAACACGTAAAAAGTTTGCTTCTCAATATGAGAAAATGTACATAAGAACCATTATAGACAATGATAACCAGCTTAGTTGTTTTATTTCAAAGTTATGTGAAATAAAAATAAGAACTCCCCTTAAGCCCTTTTTAACTCCCCGACATCCTCTTTCTTTTAAATAGGAATTAAAGTTACCATCTCTGATAGAAGCCATTCCTAGGGTCTCAAACAAAAATTGTGCAAAAACTGATACATATATTTTAAGTGAAATGTTTTCATCTTTGGTTTGTTGGCTGGTTGGCTGCTTGATTGCCTGGTTGACTAGCGCTGGTTGTTTCTATTTTGATAAAGTTGCGGTGAAAGATGTTATTTTAAAGTATGTGGCTTAGGAGCAATTTTCCGTTACATAAAATTTTTTTTATATAAATTGTATTATAAAGCAACAGTAAAAAACATTTTTTTAAGGCCACATCATTTAATACTGAGAGAGAGAGAGTGAGAAAGAGCGTGAAAGGAGAGAAAAGTAGAATATTTAGAATTATTCATTTGCCTGCATAAACAAGCAAAGACATGTTTAACGCTGCTCTAGACGTTTTGGGATTATTTTCAAACAAATGAAAAAAAAAATTACGAAAACTTTTCAATTAGCTTAACACATATATGTATTTGTACGAGTACTTACTTCACAACACTTGCAAATTAATTAGTTTAAATTCGTTCGTTCGCTGTTGTTGTTGTCATAATTAATAATTTCCTGCCTACAAAGTGTTTGAATTTGTAAAGTTTGTTTATTTTTTTGTCGGAAAGAAAAGTTTGTTTATTATACAATTTTAAAACTTTTAGCAATTTTTTATTTTAGCTGTAGAACACTTTTTCACTGTCTGATTGCATAAATGATTAGAGCTGTTGCTAATGTTTTTACAATTAAGATTATTAATAAGTAATTGATTCAAGTTTTATTTTGCATTCAACACTTGAATAAATTAGAAAATTTATTTACAATTTGTTTTCACTCCTGATTCTACAAATAGTCATATATTTATTTCATTTGAATAAAACAAAAAAATCACTTTAAAATATATATGTATATATTTTTTGTTGTTGAAATTTTTGGTTTATTTTTTGTATAGTTTTTTTTTTTTTTTTCTTCTTTAAATTCTTTTAATGTTTGATAAAATTGCGTTTCTTGTTTATTTTGATTTGTTTATTTTAGAATTCTTTTTTTTTTTTTTGTTCTGTGTCTGATATCACCAAAACGTTTTACATCATTCTATTTGGCTTGTCATAACATCATGGCAAATGTTTTTCATTATGTTTTACGGTTTTCCCGTTTTTACTATTGTGGCACTATTTTATTCTATGCTGCAATAATGTGCAGCTTTTTTACGATTAAGTTTAAATTTTAGTTTCCACTGGTATTGGTTTCTTTCTACTAAATGTTTATCGTGATCTTGTTTGTAGTTTGATGCAATTTTTTATTGTAGTTATTTTTAAAGTTTTTTTTTTGGGAATATTTTATTATTTTATTTAAATATATATTTTGATTTCTGCCATAAACAATTGCTTTTATCTGAAAAGAAAAGAAGAAAATATTTATTTAATATGATATTTGCAAAGCAGTTATGTATGCATATTTTTGCTACATAAAAGTTTGTAAACTTTTCATTAAAAAAATTTTAATTACTGGTTGGAAACATGTCACTGATACTAATATATTTGATTTTATAAAAAATTGTATGGATATTTATGTGGATGTTTATGTATACTATTGAATTGAAATATATTTAGTTTTTCTCCCCTAAATTAAAAGTTTTTAAAACTTTTTTGCAGATATTTATTTCTTTCTAGCAAACCATTCATATCATAAAAACTCGAAATTTAAAAAAAAAAATTCTGAAATCTGCGAAAGGAGTTTTCTTTTCTTTTTATTATATAAAATTGTTTTCGGATGAATTATTATATAGTTCTGGCAAGCAAAAACAAGTCCTTTACTATTACATTAAATTAAAAAAAAAACAAAATTTTTTCACATAAGAAAATAGCAGAAAAATTGAATTTTCTTGAAAAAAAATTGTATAGCCAGACTCTTTTAGAATTTCGCTTATTTTAGAATTCCAACAAACTTCAAAACTTAACATTTAAAAGCAGTTCTAAATTTCCCTTTTTTTTTTTTTTTTTTGAGTAAAATTTATTTTAAATATTATAAGGGTAATCACGATGGTGATTGTGCAAATATGCATATTGCAAATTAGCTGTGCATATTAGTGTACTTCGTGAGCGTACTTTCAAATTTATTGCATTTTTGTGAAGAGCATGTAATTTTGTTCACAAAAATGTGGCAGCCCATCAAAAATTCTGGCAACACTGACTTCAGATGTCCAGTTACAAATGCATAAATTTATTATTTACTAATAAATTAAGAAAGAAGAGTAAAAACTTTTTAAAATAAATTAAAATTAGTTACAAAATTATATTTTCTTTTTCTAAACATAAAAATATGATAGTCTGTATGTCACAAGGTATTGTTTATTTTCGTTTGCAATTGATAAAATATGCACTACTATCTTTGCTCATGGTTTTTTAGTGCAAACGAAGCAAAATTAAGCAAATTGCAAATACATACATTTTGTTGTTATGTTGTGCAAATGTGTGTATATTTGCACACATTTGCATCGTTTGCACACTTTGCACTACCCATCGTGATTACCCTTTATATATCGAGACATAAACTATTTTTATGGTGTGGTATATTTAAGGTGTTGTTGGCAATGACTTGGGGCCTGGGTTCAAACCATGGCCAGAGCAAGTCAATCAACATCATTAATTTCTCTAATGTACATTAGTGAGACATTGTATTAATTGTTGTCGGACTATTTAAGTGATGAAGTCATAGCACTGGTCACTAAAAAACTGTTCCGACAGCGATTGATGCTATCCAAGCTAATGTACACAACATCGCCCTCCTTCGTCGGTTAGCAGAAACATCGGCGAAGTAAAACAATTAATAAAATGCCTGCTAATACAAGTTAACAAAGTTAATGCGTCTACTTAAAACCGGAGGCGCCTCAATACTGCCTTAAAAATTGACATAACGCGCAAATCAGAGTTGTGAAAGAGTCAAGTCTTCTAAATTTTCAACATCTATCTTCTCTACCCTATCCCTCTCCTTGAGTTCCGGCACAGTGCACTGCTTACGTAGGGATCATCCCCTGAGTGCTGGTCTTAATTAAAAAAAAAAAAAAAAAGGAAAGGAAAGGAAATTTTCTTAAGCTTGCAACAGTAGCAACAAGAAAACATTAATTTTTAACACAAAAGTCTTTTTAAAGGACCTTTTCCGCCATGATATCAAAACCATGACGGAATCATATCAAGACCGATCGGATCATCGTATGATGGCAAACTACTTCTGGAGTTTACAAAAAGAGATTATCCTGCGAAAACAGAGTAGAAAATCTCGCGAAAATAATTTTCTAAACAACTGAAAGGAACAGAGAAAATGTAATTTTAACTTAACAATTACTTGTAATATTTTTAATCAATTTAAAATAAAGAATAAAAATTTAAACTAAAATCTAAAATCTGTAAGAAATCTGCTACCTCTAATAATGAATAAAATCTAAACTTATAAATGGATATAAATGAAACAAGGCTCATTTTGTTTATAACAAAATTCAATATTTTGTTCATTTTACATTTTTTTAAAATTTCTTAAGAGTTAACATACAAAAATTTTTTTCAAAATAAAAGGATTTTTTTCAAAACCTTTTGAATATTTCCTAAACTAACAAAATTGGCAAAAAAAAATGTATTATCTCATCATTTAAACAAAATTTTCCTCCAAAATTAATTAGTTTTTTATGGGTTTGCTAATCTATATGATGCATTTCATAGACTGCTAATCCAACTCATCAGTAAATTTGAACTTATAAGAACACTCCCGAGTCTGAATAGAGAATCACCAAAGTACAAGTTTTAAAAAACATTTACTCACAACAGAATAAGGTTAAAATAGCTTTTCAAGAATATGATTAAAGTCTGCTTCATAAATAAAAATTATTTTTAAACATTATGAATATTTAAAATCTATTAAAAACATTTAATTAAGATAAAAAATTTGCGATTTTCTATTGCACAAACAACTTACAACCACCTGCTTATATTAAAAAAAAAAAATTATTTGTTTTAAGGTTCTCTAATGCATAAGTTGCAAATTTTTGTTTACTAAAAGTTCATCAACAAATGAAAATTATTAAAAAATCCAAAATAAAATCAAAACTTTCAGCTCGAATAACACATTTTAAAACCCATTTTAATTGATTAAAAATAAAGTAGATCCACCTTTAAGGGCCGACTTTGTAAATATATAAAATGCTAAATTTTCTTAAAAAAAAAAGCGTGGTATCCATATAAAATTTTAAATCAACAACTTTGAGTATCATTCTCTCGTAAATACACAGCGATCTTAATAAATTGTTTAGGGAACAATTTTATTATTCTTTTATAACGAAATTGCACTTTTTTATACGTTTAGACATTGTAATTTATTTTTTTTTTTTTTTTTTTTGAATCTGTAAAATTACATGTTCCAAATCCACGTTTTTCCTTAAAGTCTTTAAAGGAATTTGTTTATATAACACTTAGGTATTTCTCTGCTTTATACACCAGTTTAAATTTTTAATATTTTCTTTATTAATAATCACTTTAAAACAAAATTATTCATTACATTTTAATGTGCAATTTTTTACCATTTCTTTTAAAAACTTTATTTCTTCATATATATTTCTGTTCTGTTTTTACAACATTTTATTTTCTTTCGCATAAATATTAATATTTAATGAGTGTTGCATACATGAAATCACACCCAAAATATTTTCCTCCAGCACACACTTTTGCCAAATAAATATAAATATTTTTAATTTTCCGCACTCACACTCAAAACAAGCGGAAGAGATATAAACGAACAACAAAAACACGAAATTTTTAAGTACGCATTTACATAAACGCGAAACGACAAAAATAAAACTATAAAATTATTCAATGTTAAACGGACACGCGTTAGACGTCTTGAGCAGATGACAGACGAATGAAGTCGTTGGAACTTCTACAAACACAACAAACTCCGAAATGAAACCCACATACGACAATCCGAACAACACAGCAAGCTGTAAAGTGTGAAATACAAAAAAAAAAAACATTAGCACTCTAAAAACACCCCCAAATAATGAAATGTTTAGCGGAGATCAAGAGGCTGCCAAAACCGCATAAATATCAAAGAAAACAACACAGAAAACGAAGAGAAGAGAAGACAACAAACAAAGTTTTGTGTTTCATGTGTCACAAAAAAAGTTCATACAATCAAATTCATTAGAACAACTCAATAATAATTGTAGTGTTATTGGAAAGTTAGTGTTTATGTTGAATTAAAATGTTTAATCAACATGAATATATACATGTTGCATTGGAAGTACAAAAATTTTTACTTTGTATCAACAACGGTAAGGGTTGATATGGTTTTATGATTTATATATTTTTACAGATTTTTGTTATAAACCAGTAAAACTAAAATAAGTTCAACTAAAAACGTACATTTAATATTAAAAAAATATACATAAATATTAAAGACGGTTTTTAAAAAATATAATAAGTAAACTTGTTATTGTGCCAATTTAAAGAAACAAATTGACTCAATGCAGACCTCTAGTATATACATATATACGCTTTATATTAAATAAATCAATGACACAATACTTGACAAAGTTTCTTCAGATGTTTCAGGTGTTTGGCTGTCTTTTAACATATTTTTATTGTAGAACTAAGAGAAAGAGATAGTTTAGAGAAGATAGATGTTGCAAATGTGGGAGGATTAAATCTTTTAAAACTCTACTAGTGCGCATTTTTTTAGTTTTTAGCAACCACACCGACCACGTGTACTATCGAACGAGACCTCACCAATAACCAGTCACGCAATCATACCACCAGCAAGGGTAGTGCGATGACTGCCACCATATCCATCTTCAAGAGGACAGATATGCATTTCACATTATGACATCACATGGTGAGTCCAATATTAGAACAAACTCTCTGCCACCAGCAGACATTCTCACTTAAGACCTACCGTGTCCCGTGGTACTGGTATAGCCTCGAGAAGTAACCAAAAGGAACTAACATTCTATCGACTTTGGTCTTAAGTGCATATCTTAGGACAAAAAAAAATAGAAAAATAGATAGGAAGGTTGAACTGACATCATGATGTTTCAGGGCTAACCAGACTCTCGTCATCACAGTTGTTTGCCGCTTAAACCTCAATGCCAATCATGACAGCTGCAATCAAGTATTTGAATATCCTTTATCATTAATTAATTCTTCTGAGTCACTCTACAGTTTGTTTTTCATTTCAATGGCTTGGAACTTTACTCTCTTCCCGTCTATTGTTCAATTAAGCTTTTTCTAGTATATTTGTGATTTTGATGACTTGTCATGACCAGAGATCGAGCTAAGGTTCTAAATCATGCTTCGGTTAGTAGTCAACGCATAAAACTAATGGATGTATTTACAATTTCTGTAAATTGAAATATTCATTATTATTTCAACAATTTCTAAGCGATCTCCTATTTGTTTTAAAGGAATTCCTGATGCAACTCAAAAAATTTTGCATTGGGTTGGTAGTTATTAAATACATTTTTTTTTTCGATTTTAGCTCAAAAGAGCACTAAAGTTCCTACGATAAAATTAAAAATTTCGTCTTCCCTTTATATACTTATCAGTGTTGCCAGAATAGTTTAGTCTCGTAGCGCCAATTTAATAATCACCACCTTAAAGAAACAATAAAACTAAAATAATTTGTTCATATACTTTACATGGAAAGCCATAAAATTGAACACTTTTCTTTTAAACACACAAAAAAAATTTATTTTTAGTTCAACATTGTTGTCACCATACGTATGTATCGTCAATTAACGATTTGCAAGTATTATTTGGATTCATGTGTGTATGTATAAGTATGTATTTACATACAGTTGTACCTATATTAATATTTTGCTTCAGAACCTGCATAAAAAAACGTACTTCGGAAATAAATCACTAATGTAGATGTATGTATGTATGTATGTGCAAACGAGTATATATGAATGAATTTTAACATGTAAATGTCAACTGTATTCGCTTTTTTGTATAACTTTCGCATATTCTGGCTTTTTGTTATTCTCAAGATTTGTTTACTCTATGACTTCTTTCATTCATCTTTCTTTCATTAATATTTTCATTTGTGTATAGTGATAAGCATCTTCCTGTAGGAAGCTTTAACCAAATGTTTCAAAATAAATATGCACATAATGACGAATAATAAAAAGGAAAATATACCTTCGAACAAAAATAGAGTTTCAATGACACTTCAACAAAAGCAAGTGTCAACAGTGTTTTATTTTAGACTAAAATACAAAAACAACAAAAGAACACAAATATGTACATAAATACATACGAGTACATATTTTGTTCACAGTCGTTTGCATGCTGCCACAAAAAATTCATAAAATTGTATCAAATATAACAACAATGACAAAACAACAACTACAATGACAACATCAAGCAGCGTTGCATACAAATTTATTAAAAACATTAATGTTAAATAAACAACAATCAGTTTCTTTCATTCACGAAACAACAAAATAAGCCAGATTGTGTACATTTTAGTCCACAAAAAAAAAAACAAAAAAACTTTGTGTAACGTTGCCATCATTAGGGCATGAATGCATGCACTCGTATTTAAAAAAATATTATTTGTTCATACATATGTACATACATACTACATACATTCTAATATGCAACATTAAGTTTTGACCGCTAATAAATTATTATGAGTTCCCAAGAGTGTTGCCAGCTTAGTATATTCGAAGCTTAATTTAACGAGGCAGTTTACGTAATAGCATTTTTCTAGTCTAGTTTTAAGTTTTTTTTTTGTAGGAGCAGCACTGAGAGGATATGACCCTACTTATGCAATGCCATGTGTCAGAACTTAGGAAAAGGTATAATAGAATAGATAAGATAGATGTTGAAAGTTTAAAAGGCTTTATGTCTTTACAGCGCCTCTGGTCTTGAGTAGACGTATTAAATGATTTAAGCTGTCTAAGCAGTCATTTTATTAATTGATTCACTTCACCGACGAAGGAGGGCGCTGTGGTGTACATTAGCTTGGAACAGTATCAATCGCTGTCGGAACAGTTTTTTAGTGACTTTATCACTTGAAATACTTCAATAATATATATTACAATGCCACACACTAATGTATATTCGAGAAATTAAAGATATTGATTGAAATGTCCTGACCAGGGTTTGAACCCGGGCCTTAAATTATAATTTGCTTTGTAGTCAACGCTCTACAAAATATACAGATTTGACGTTGTATTTTATATATAAATATTTTGTATTTGCTCTTTCGCAAGACCATTTGCACCAAACACTGAATACCGCCAGTATCTTCGTTAAAGCAACTTCTCGTTAAGAAAGCTGATTTATTATGTTTATTTACAATTCTCAATTACCTACATACATGAAGAGCTGATGCCTACTTTGGCAAAGAAAAATATAAATATGAATGATAATCATTATCGTCAACATCAGAATTATGCATGGTCTTGGCCACAACTGAATATGAAGGAAACCTAAAGCATGTACGCACGCATTGATTGGCATGCGTTCAACTGAAAATATGTTTATGATATTTTTTTATTTTATATATTTTTTAATTTTTTTTCATAAGGACTCATATGCTTGTTTGGCAAACACATGTGCTAGTAATTCTTTTTGTGTTTATTTTTTTTTTTTTTTTTTTTTTTTTTGTTCACTTATTAAACTTCCCTTGTTGCCCATTTTAAAAAGATGCAAGATGAGGAAGGAAAAAAATAAAATTAATATCTCATTTTTTAAAACACACATCAAAATTACCAAACCATACATGAATGCATCATGGAATTACAAACTACACACATGTGTGTATGTATGTATGTACATGCACACAACTCGCTTGTATATACAAAAGTGTTCCTTGGTCTTGTTTAAATTTTTCATTTGTTTATTTTATTGTTTTATGTTTATGTTGTTGAAGTTGCAAAACAAAAAAAAATGCAATCAACGGCAACAAGCAGCATTTGTGTGTGTTCATCATAAACAATCATAAATGCATCTCATAAGTGCATATTAATGTGTTTTGCGGTTGTTACACATTTTCAATTCACGTATATTTACACTCTCTCTCTCTCTCTTTCTAGAGGATCATAAACGGTAAATGAGTCTGTGGCAGTTGAAATAAAATAATATGCAAAGAATCATGCTGTGGCCCAAGAGTTCGTATGTGTGTTTTTTATTTATTATTATGTTGTCTGCT
The DNA here is from genome assembly GCA_947311025.1 of Lypha dubia. NCBI lineage: Eukaryota > Metazoa > Arthropoda > Insecta > Diptera > Tachinidae > Lypha > Lypha dubia. The sequence continues at coordinate 46,450,333 of OX371260.1, read as the reverse complement.
GTGAAAAGGACTTCTTTATCTTAACAAAAGTACTCCTTGATGTTTAATCTATATATATATATCTATATATATATATATATATTTTTTTTTTGCTTAAATGTCAGTCACTGTTCGTGCTCCAGATAAATGCGTTTATTTGTAAAGTTAAGCGAATTTTTAACGCATGATTTGTTATGCTGATAAATGGCTGAATGCTTAAGCATTTCCATTCGTTTAATTCATTTATTTATTTGTATATTTGCATTTTATAAATGAGCAAACTTATCAATATTTAATGTGATTTTAATCACTTGTAAAAATATTTTGTTGTTTTTAAATAACACTAGTCTACACAAAAAATGTGCTTTACAATTTTAGTTGTTTATTTAATTAAACAAATTTTACTATTAAGGCGTTAAGTTAGTTTTTAATTAGATGTTTAATTAAATCAACTTTTAATTAGAAAAAAAGTCCACAAGATCGTAATAATTGAGCAGAAAATTGATTGAACAAACTGCACGGTAGGTTGAACTGAGAGCATGATGTTGCGAGATCAACCTCATCATCAGTGTTGTTTCCAGCTATCATGATTGGTAGAAGGTCTAATATAAAATGATAATCCTGTATCATTAATTAAATCTACTGAGTCATTTGAAAGTTTTATCAACAGATTGATCTTTCAGTTTCAACTTTTGTAGTGTACAGACGCGTTTTTATAATCGTCGCAACTGAATATTAAAAATTTATTGAAAGAAAATTCACAAAAAAAAAATATACAAAAACAAAACATTTATTAAACAGTTATCTTACTGGTTTTATTTTATTTTTTGCTTGTGTGTAAATACATAAATATTTGCATACACCAACTCATAAGTGAACACAAAAAAGAGAACTCTAAATGAGTTCACCTTCTAACAACAACAATAAACCTACAAGCAGTAGGAATGTACAATATATAACTTTGGTTGCTAACGACGACAAAAAAAATGAAGTAAACAGAAACCTGAATTTAACAGAAAACACAAATACTCGTGCGCGATCATTATCTCTCAACATGTTAAATAGCGATCAAGAAGTAACAACAATTGCACCTATTAGCAAACTTGTCAGCTTAGCTCTACAATCAAACAAACAAACAATAAATACCCAGGTGACCAACGTGCACAAAATTGTAAATGCAGTGAGTGAAAATAGTAATAATAAAATCCAAACTGGTATGGACAGATACATAACCGTGCTAAAAAGGGGCAGAAGTCCCAAATCAGCTGAAATAGCATCAACGGCGAAAATGCCCAAAGATGGGAAAAATAATATTAAACATTCTGAAAATCGTTTTGCGATTTTGAATGAACAAGTCGATGAAGATACAAGTACAACAAGGTCCACTAAACCACCGCCGATATATTTAAGAGAACAGAACTCCAACTTTTTGGTAAAAAGCCTTATCTCATTAATTGGAGAAAATGAGTTCTATGTAACTCCAATTAAGCGTGGCAAAATCAACGAAACTAAAATTCAGGTAACACGAGAAAATAATTACAGGAAAATTGTTTCAGATTTTGAGACTAAAAACAAAAACTTTTATACATATCAACTGAAGAGTGCTAAAGGCCTAACAGTAGTTATAAAAGGAATAGATTCAAGCGTGGATCCGGAAGAGGTAAAGTCTGGCCTTGAAGATAGTGGCTTCAAAGTGAAAAATGTTTCAAACATTAAAAACAGGGAAAAAATCCCCCAACCTAATTTTAGAGTCGAGCTACAGCCAGGCGACTTGAAAATTAAAAAAAAATGAATCGCACCCAATCTATAGCTTAAAATACTTGTTGCATCGAAGAGTTACCGTTGAGATGCCACATAAAAAAACTGGACCTATCCAATGCATGAACTGTCAAGAATTTGGCCATACCAAAACTTATTGCAAGTTGCCTACCGTTTGCGTTGTATGTGGCGAGTTACACAGTACCGCTAACTGTGACAAAATAAAAGGTGATACCAAAGAAAAAAAATGTAGTAATTGTGGCGGAAACCACACTGCCAACTATAGGGGCTGCCCTCTTTATTCTCTTTTTAAAAATTCGTCGAACAGAAAAACAAATGCTACTCCCGCTCAGCCCAACACTCCTTTAAACTACCCACAGTTACCTAACCGTCGTCTAGCCATAATCAATACTCAAATGTTTTAAAGTCTAACACGACTCTTACTCAACAAAAACATAATAGTCAATTTTCATACGCTAATATTTTAAAGAGTAACCAGATTCCGGCGCAAAAAACTGTACCAGTAAATGAAGAATCAGGGCATAATTTTAGTCGTATTGAAGCCTCAATAGAGATCCTTATACAAACAGTAAATACATTCACTCTCAACATGTCCTGTATGATGCAGGAAATGTTGAAAATGCTCTACCTTGTTGCAGGCTGTATTGAACAAACCATGAACTTAAGAATCTGTTTTCGGAACGCAAACGGCATCTGCCAACATAAAAATGAAATTGAATATTTTCTTCTGGATAAACAAATCGATGTTATGCTTATCTCAGAAACTCACTTGACGTCCCGAAGCTATTTTCGAATTAGTGGATATAATTTCTACGACACCAAGGATCCTCAAGGTAGAGCTTGTGGTGGCTCTGGAATCCTAATAAAAACTCGAATAAAACACTACCTACTAAACGACCTTCGTGAAGAATATCTTCAAACAACGAACATCTGCATTGCAAATTTTTATCAAAAGCTTGTGATATCATCTGTTTACTCTCCTCCCAGGTTTTCAATTTCAGAGAGTCAATATACCGCATTTTATACAACACTGGGGTCCCGTTTTCTAGCAGCTGGCAACTACAATGCTAAACACACTTTTTGGGGCTCACGTTTAATCAGTCCCAAGGGTCGTGTTTTGTTTGACACAATTTCAAAAATGGGTTTGAATGTAGTTTCAAGTGGTCAGCCAACATATTGGCCAACGGATCGTCAAAAAATTCCTGATGTTATCGACTTTGGGATTATGAAAGGCGTGCCCAGCGAAATGATTGAAGTAGAAGCATCTTTGGATTTATCTTCAGATCACTCGCCTACTATTATCACTATTTACTCACACACAACATGTGATTTATCGATGACATCTGCACGTATTAACTGGCTGAAATACAGAAAATATCTGAGTGCTCATTGCTCGGAAAAAATGCCGCTGAAAACATCTTCAGACATAGACGATTCCCTCAGGTTGTTTGAAGCACATGTTAAACAAGCAGCTTTTAATGCTACTTCAAATGAAATAAACCAACCAGTGAGATTTAACAATATTTTTTCTGTAGATATAGAAAGGCTATTGGCTGAAAAACGGAGAGCTCGACGAGAATGGCAGCGCTACAGATCGCCCCAGCTAAAATTAAGGCTTAAGGAGTGTACCAAGCAGCTTAGGAAAGTTTTGCAAACTCAAAAAACAGCTTCCCTTCAAAAATTCCTTCAAGAGCTAGATGCAACACCACAAACAGATTATTCACTGTGGCGTGCAGCCAGAGGACTAAAAAGGCCGGTGATATGCAAACCCCCATTACGAGCCCCTAATGGTGACTGGGCAAAAACTGATGCTGAAAAAGGTGCATTTTTTGTTAAACACTTAGAAAAAGTTTTCACCCCGAACATTTCTGCTGATATTGTTGAACTGCCACCAGTCGTCTCTTTACCAGATATATCGCTCAAATTCAACATTGTGGAGATTGAAAAGGCTATTACTAGTCTTAACACCAGAAAAGCCCCAGGTGTCGACAAAATAAGCAACAAAATGCTTCAACAATTGCCTTATATTGCAAAAAGAATTATACTATTCATTTTTAATAGTATTCTACGGCTGCAATACTATCCTGCAGAATGGAAGGTTTCGATGGTTATTATGATATCAAAGCCCGGCAAGGATCATACGAAGGTTGAATCCTATCGGCCTATTAGTTTATTGCCCAACATTTCAAAACTATTTGAAAAGCTGTATATGCGCAAGCTGATGCCTATAGTGAATAGAAGTGGATGCATTCCAGATCATAAATTCGGTTTTCGCAGTCAACATAGCACAATTGAACAAACTCACAGACTTGTGAATGTTACCAGAGACACTTTCGAAAAGAAGAAATATTGCTCTGCGCTCTTTATAGATGTTTCTCAAGCTTTCGATAAAGTATGGCACGAAGGTCTTATACATAAATTAACGCAAAATCTACCCGCAAACATTGTTAGGCTTTTAATAAGCTACCTAATTGAACGAAAATTTGTAGTTAGGGAAGGCAATTTCTTAAGCCCACCGCAGTCGATCAAAGCCAGAGTTCCCCAAGGCAGTATCTTCGGTCCATTACTTTATTTAATATATGCCTCTGACTTACCGTTAAGCAATAACATTCATACATCAACATTTGCCGATGATACAGCTTTTCTAAGCGTTCACAAAAATCCTGTAGAAGCTTCCCGCAATTTACAAGGGTATATATCCAAATTGCAAAATTGGCTCAAACAATTGCGTATTAAAGTTAACGAGCAGAAATGTGTGCACGTAACTTTTACGTTGCGCAAGGAAACATGCCCGCCTATAAAAATTAATTCCGAGACCATACCGCAACACACTGTTGTCAAATATCTAGGCGTTCACCTTGATCGCCGTTTAACATGGAAATCGCATATAGACGCAAACTTGATGCAAATGAAATTAAAAACTGCCCAAATTAATTGGCTTATGGGAAGAAATTCTATACTGAGCCTAGACTGTAAACTTCTACTATACAACGCGATCCTGAAACCAATATGGTCCTATGGAATCCAGTTATGGGGCACTGCCTCAGTATCGAATGTCGAAAGAATTCAAAGGCGACAGAATAAAATCCTACGTACAATAACAGCAGCCCCTGGTATGTCAGAAACCATCGAATTCATAAAGACCTAGACGTTCCGTTGGTGAAGACAGTATTTTCAAAACATGCGAAAAAATATATAAAAAAACTTGAGTTGCACCCAAATCCACTTGCGCGCAATATTCTTCATTATAGAGGCCACACCCGGCTGAAAAGAAGGGATACTCTTTTTCTCAGCCGTTCACGACAGATCTAAAACAACAAATATTAACCGTTGAAATTAAAAATTTTGTTTAGCATTGGCTAAACTTATATTTAATATTTTTTAGATTTAAGATTTGAAAAACTTATTGATAATTCAATTTAAATAATTAAAGATTCAATAAATAATAAAATTATCAAAAAAAAAAAAAAAAAAAAAAAAGATTGATTCATAATTATTGTCTTGTCTTTTTGTTCAATTGAGCTTTTTTTTTGTAGTGTTTATTTTCATACCTACGCTGCGCTCACTGGGTGCCGACGCACCAGGATTTTATGAATGTTTTTTGTTGATCCTGTTTTATTTACTGGAGCAACGCAGTGATGTACATTCTTAACTACATACGTGCTTTTATTGTTTCTCCAACTAAGTTTAATCAAAGAAATTTAATTATTCAAGCGGTCTCTATTGAATTACACAGTGCTAAGGAATGAAATATTAAATACGCCCTAATAATCAACAAGCTTTGATAAAGTTATTAAACTTTTCTTTGTCATCATTATTGCAACTGAACGAATTGCATTAATATGAAATTAAAATCTATCATCACATGCCTCATCATACACTTTGTGTTTTATTAAGCTGTGCTAAAAAGAAAAACTATAAACAAATACAAGCAAAAAAAAAATTGCTTTTAATTTTCAACCTCAATGTAGATATCAAAAAACACGGCTAAATAGTAGACGCGTTGTTTTCAGTTAAAATATCTTATATTTTATTCAATATCTTTAAAATTGATTTTCTTTAAAATTAAATGAATGTATGTATGTATGTATGTAATATTTCCGGTACTCTTTAATAAATGATTGTAACTCAATTTTTGAATTTTCAATTTAAATTTATTTTTCAATTTCCATTTGTTAGATGTCCTTTTTATTGCAGTTTCTGTTGTCTTTTTATACTTGTTGTGTTGAATTTGTTTTTTTTAAGGCTTATTGTTAAGCACAAAAGTTAAATTATATCAACAACAATATGAAAATTCTAAATAAAAGAATAAATATGAATAACAACAATCTCAATTTGCAAACAAGCAAGAGTAAGAAAATTGAGAAAAACTAGGATATCCTGTCTTTTAGTTCTATTTTATTTTTTATTTGTTGTAATATAATAAGCAAAACAACAACAAAAACATCATGTGCAATAGATGACAAAACAACTACAAATAAAGAGAGAAGAAAAATAACAATTCTTGAAAATATACGAGTACATACACATCTATCCACATTTACATACAAATATGAATGAATATAACTCACATTATGTTTATCGACGGGTATAAAACCGGAAACGCGAAACTTTGAAGATAATTGAAAATTTGCTTGTATACAAATAATAGAAATATTGGAACGAAACAAAAATGTATGTAGATATCTTCTTGAAAAAGAATAGTACAAAAAATTGCTTAACAAAATAAATGCGACGTATGAAAGTTTATTATACTAGATGACCCGGCAGACGTTGTTTTGCCATACAAAATATTTCTAGTGCATATTTTGGGTGTTATATAAAAATCAGCAAATTTATTGTAAGGCGGAGATAGCGCCATCTGTCATTTAACAACAAAACAAAAATAATTATGAGGCAAACATAGCGCCATCTTTAGGTTAATAGTTTAGTAAATACAGAAATTGACCCCTCGCTCCCCTCCTCGTGCCACTAAAGGTTTGAAAAATAGATAGTTACCGATTCTCAGACTTACTGAATATGCACAAAAATTTTCATAAGAATCGGTCAAGCCGTTTCGGAGGAGTATTATAGCGAACATTGTGACACGAGAATTTTATATATAAGATAAAAAATCGCTTATGTTTAAAAACAACAAAAAAAAATTGTCACTGAACAGTTTTATTTAAAAAGAATTTAATAAAAAAAAATAAAGTAATCGCGTTCAACAGAGCTACCTAACAAGTACTGAAAGCATTTACACTTAAATATTGACGAGGATTAGTGGCTTCTACCGAAAACATGGATTGTTCTATTCAGCCGTATATGTTGAAAACTAAAGTGATGTTGAGAAAATAATTTTTTCTTTGAAATATGTTAACAATAAAGGTTGCAACGATTACGATAGAAATTACAATTAACGACACATGCCAACTGAAAGAACATCTGCACAGAAGTACATATGAATGAGAATTCTAACAATGTAGGATAAAATCTGGTTACAAAAAAGTCGAACAAATAAAAGGATAAGATCTTATTTGTGAACTGTATTTTGATCAAAATTATTTGAAAAAAGTGTTGGGTGTAAATATGTAGTTATTTGTTTTTTCTATATCCCTGATCGCTAATTTTCCAGAAAACAAGTTCCACCTCACAAAATTATTTCTCTCGAATGCTGTGCTTAAAGACCGTCACATGAAATGTTATGAGATTAACCGAATTGTTGACATTAAATCCACCAAGGAAAATTCAATACTGCAGTAACAACATATGGGTATTAATAAATCTAACTCCTGTTGGATTACATACACATACGTAAGAATGAAAAAAAAAGAAACTTTGTATGAATCATTTACCAATTTATCTGAAAATTAAGGGCATAAAAGGGTGGTTTTAGCTAAAGTGGCGTTGACTACCAAGCAAACAATGACTTAGGGAATAAGTTAAAACCCTGGTCAGAGCAAGTCGAACAACATCACTAATTTCTCTAATGTACATTAATGATACAGTGTATTAATTGTTGTCCTACCATTTAAGTGATGAAGGCATATCACTGGTCACTAAAACCTGTTCCGACAGCGATTGAAAATATTTTAAGTTGATGTATACAACATCACCCTCCTTCTTCGGTTAGCAGAAACGTCGGCGAAGTAAAAACAATCAATTAAATCCCTGCTCATACAGCTTAAGAAATTTACTGCTTAACACGAGAAACGTTGAAATACTGAAATTTACAAAACGCTAAATAGCAGAGTTGTAAAAAAATTATGCCTTCTATATTTTACATATCTATCTTCTACACCCTGAGTGCTGGTCCTAAAAAAGAACATAAAGAACACATATAAAATATATATTAAAGCACAGAGCCTAAATTTTTTGACTCCGATGTTTATAAGTTCGTAACGTAAATACTTTCGTTCTTTTTTTAATTATTATTGAAAATCAATTGAAAATATTTTTATATTATTATTATTACGAATAAACGTAATTATTATTTGAACTTATATTGATTTACATATGAAAAGTAATATTATCAGGCTCAAGTTCATATGTAAATCAATTGAAAATTTTAATCCTTCTACAAAATTTTAAAATGTAATATTCATGATGCAATGACTATAAGGTAGTCTTACAGAAAAGCTGACAATTGTTGCTGTTTGCATTTGTGCAAAATATGTAGGTGTGATATGTAAAAATGAGCTATTGGAAATAAACCTTTTTTTAAAGTTCCATAAGATGAAATCAAACTAAATTCATGGAAAGGATTCTTCAGAAAAACTTTTATAGCAAATCCTTTTTTTTTCTTATTTGAATAAATAATATTTATTTATATTTATGTCACAGTTTGAAACATACACACATACATACATACATACATATCTATAAAATAATAATATTGACTTCCGAAATCAAATTTTCTACCAACAAAATACATAGAGTTGGTTGTTTTTGTATTATTGCATATACCTTATAGTCATTGTATCATGGTAATATTTTTTATATGGTTGATACTTAAATTTTTTTTATTAGGGACTTAGTCGTAGCAAAAGCATACCCAGCAACAAATTATTATGCAATTCGAAAAGCGTAGTTTTGAAGCGCTTCCGAGTCAGCACAAAAAGAAGACACAGAGATCGGCTATTTACATTTAGTTGACACAAATAATAAAGTAAACAGCGAATGGAAGAAAAAATTTCATTTAGATGCTCTCTGCCACTCTCTCTCTCTGTCAGTCTCTCTTATTTATTTTTACTTGTCTATTTGCTTATAAATGAAATATGTATATAAGCAGGTGATGACGCAGTAAAACGAAGGCATATTTCAGAGAAAAAAGCACTCTTTTATGTAAAAAACAAGAGCTTCAAAGTGGGACATCTCGAACAAAAATCATGCATCTTCGAAGCGCTTTTCGCAGCAGAAGGCACAACGACAACAAGCACATCTTCCTTAGCAACCAGATTCGGCCGAAGCAGTTGTTTTTGCTGGGTACGTTCAGTTCACTTAATTAATTTAAGAATTATCACAATCATATAATTATTACAATTGTGGTTTTATGATTATGATCATGGAATGTTTTTTTGGATTCATAGAATATTAATAACGTAAGCTGAAATATAGTCTATTCAAATAATATTTTCCAACCAATTTTTTTTCCGGCTGAAGCCTCAATTATTACAAAAAAAAATTGTGTAACAACTATCAATATTTTACTTCGAATTCGTTAAATTAATTACAAACACATCATGGTCTACAAAAGTGAAAAATAGCCCTAATATGAATGCATTTTTAAACAAGATTTGTTTTTTGTCTTGTTTTCCGTAATTTCCCATACAAAACAGGCTGAAAGTAGTGGTCTTTAAGGATATAAAATAGACATCCATTATATATATATATAAAAGCATAAAAACAAAACTCATTATTTTAATAATTAAACTCTTTGGCTTATAATTAGCTAAAATAAAAAGGAAGCAGAAGAGCTAAAGAAATATAAAATGCAGTAAATATATACACTATTGTAGCCCAAGAAACAAGGACGAACAGAAAAAAATTAACAGCTGAGAAGAGGGGGACTGGTTTGTACTAAACAGTTTTTATTTCGTTTTGTTGTTGTTCCTGTTGTTGTCTTAATTTATAAAATATTTGCTTGTTAATTTGTAAGTAGTCGTAACACTATTTTACAATCGAAAAAAGTTTTATTGTATATTTTTAATATTTTTATGTACGTATGTATGTATATATATTTCCCTCGACTATAATTACGTTAGGTAAAAGAGAATATAAAGTTTCATTTAAATTTATTATATTCGTAACGTAAACAAACAATTTCGTTTTTAAATGAATTTAGCTCTTTTTACTGACCACTAAAAAACATACAATAAAAACTGTATTTTTCCGGTTTCCTTTGAAATATTTTTTCGGTTCTTGTAAAAATATGCAAGTTTTATATATTTTCTGCTTGTTAAAAGTCGTATTGTAAGAATGGTAAATTGTTGTAAGTAAAATTGTTCGGTTGTGAAGGTTTTAAATTAAGAACTATAATAAAACTGTGAATGGGTAGAAGTATGAGTAGTTTAAATGCAATATCCTGCATTCTCTTTATTATATACAGTGGTGACCATAACATTATTTTACGGCCTTCTACTCTTTTAATTAATCATAAGTTGGAATTAGAATATAAAATTCGAATTAATTTGTAGTCAGAAGAACATATTTTGGTTTCTGTTTTAAAAAAATATTGTCTATCAAATTAATTTCTTAAATTTTTTTAAATTAATTTTTACCACTCACAGAATTTGTTTGATCTAAAAAGTAATTATTACACTGATTTATAATTGACAATAAAATCACAACCAACTGACCAGATATATCATGTGGCTAATTTGTAAAATTAGATAGTCCTTTTAATATATATCCTTTTTTGTAGTTCTTAACTTTGTCCAGCCAGCATCGTTTGTGATATGAAAACCTAAAGCCAATGTCATTCTTCTACAGTTTTTAATTGTTTTATTTTCCTCATTTTACTTACGGGTCAATTATATGGCAGTTCTTTGTTTGTGTGTGTGTGCGAGTGTGTAAATTGTGAACACAAAAATATTTTTGCCTTTTCTATTAAATCAATTTGCTTCTATTGTAAATACCTTGGGGTTGCATTGTTATTTGTATATTTTCGAAAAATGCCTGCAAACAATTAAATATTGAATTAAGACCATCATATTGCTTTTGCTATATTGCTGCTCCTATTTCCTAATACATACAATGTAAACGAGTAAATACTTCTTGTACATTCAATTAAATCCTGTTAAGATTATTGTGTAAATATAATGGGTTAAAGTATTGTTACCTGCAAGGCTGGTTGAACAACTGACTAGATGACAGGTTGACTGCCTTCTGTTTGTCTTCATTTAAACTTTTATAATTTCCAAATGTAATTACAGTTGAACTACTTTGTTTGTTTAAGGACAATAGATAAATGCTTGAATTTTTCATTTAAATGAAACTGCTAATGGGGTGAAATTATAAAAGTTTTGTTATTTCGCTACTAATTTTAGATTATTAGAAAAACAAGTTGTTTTCTTAGGCAACTGACATAAATCTGAAAATGTCTTTCAATTATTCCACGTAGGCAAGGAAAGTAATATTTATATCTTAAGTGCTAAAATTCGACTATTGACTATGAAATTATTTTTTCATTGCGACTAAATCGCAATAATTTTAACAGTGTATTTAGCAAAGACATTGGAGAAGAGAAAAATAAATTGTTCTGATATTTTTTTCTCTGCATGATATAGAATATTTACATGAATATACTCCCCTCACACTTTTAGAGCAATTGCATTTGACAACACAAACTATCAGTAGATTCACAGAACTCTTTAACAGATAAGTCTTGTTCTGCTTGATATCTGATATTTGTCAAATATATGATTACCATTCAAACTGTAAAGAGTTGCTTCCGTCGTCTTTCCACTTTTGATCAAACTAAGCTTAAAAGTAATCCGCACAAAAGCAAAAATGTGAAAATAAAGTTCTTGATAGGTACAATACCATCTCATTTCTAGGGAACCTATAAGCTTGCCAATATTTTTCCAAGAATTCTTTCCCATATTAGAAAGGAAAACAAAAATTGCCAAGCTTACAGGTTGCCTAGAAATGAGATGGAATTGTACCTATCAAAAACCTAGTCCTTATTTTGATCTCAGTACTTTTTACGGCCCAAATTTTTTGAATAGGAACTTGGACTTATTTTTACATTTATGTGTTTTGCGGATCATCTACCTGTGTACGAAATTTAAGCTTTCTAGCTACACTCGAAGTGTCCCATACAAAGAAGGGGCACCCTAGTCCCCCCGGGTGGAAAGTGCCCGTTTTTACATATTTGTGGTTAATTTCTCACCAATACCTACCTGTGTACCGAGTTTCAGCTCTCTTGCTATACTGGAAGTGCCCAATAATATTGATGAGTCAGTGAGTCAGTAAATATGTAATAAAATATGGACTTTTCACCAGGAACGTAACAATTATAAGATAAACGACAAAAAACTCATTTTTAACCATTAATATTGATGAATTTATAAAAAGGTTATAACTAACCATTTTTATAAGATATATTTTATTTTGGTCATCATAACCAATTTTATTGAGTGTTTTGTTTTTTGGTTATAAATAACCATTATATCAACCAAAAAGATTTTTTGGTTACAAATAAGAATTATTTCAACCAAAAAGATTTTTTGGTTAGAAATAACCAATAAAAAATAAAATGATTTTTTTTTTGGTTATCAGGCATGAGTTAGAAATAACCAATAAAAAATAAAATGAATTTTTTTTTGGTTATCAGGCATGAAATTTATAATAAATAATTAATTCATAAAGTTTTAGTGGGAATATTTCTCCCATTGAAAATGTTGAATAGGGATTTCTAAATCCATTAAAATCATTATTAAAATTGAATGAAAAAATAGACAAGTCTTGGAGTTCATTTATTAAAGTTTTTGTTAAACTTAACAAACATATGCGATCTTAAGGAATCGTCTGAAAGGTTGCATCTAAGATCACTTAATACTAACCTTAATGCTAAGAATACGCGCTGGACACTAACTCCCAAATTCTAAAAATTACCTGGAACTGCTGGAACGCAAAAAAAAACTCAATTTTAAGTACAAACATTTCAATAGTGCTAACTTATTACTTTTAAAGCTAAGATTCCGATTTTAATCGTTTACGAATTTGTTGAGTTGTGTCATCAATGATAACCAAAACATAGAAATTATTTTTTACAATTGTTATTTCTAACCAAAAAATCTTTTTTGTTAAGAAAATGGTTATTTAAAATAATTTTTTTTTTGGTTTATATAATGGTTACTTATAGCAAAAAAAAATATTTCTCACTTTAATTGGTTACGATAACTAATATAATATATATACAGTGATAATGGTTAAAAATTCCCAATATTAAATAAAAATAAATTTCTTGAAACCTTTTTATCAGAAATAAAAAAATAACAATTAAATTCGGTCCCTGTTTTTCACACCTTAATATCTCGGGAAGCTTTTACGGTAGAACTTTCAAATTTATCCTGTGAGGTTACCTCTGTGGGGAGACCTTATTTGTCAAGTTTCATTATATTATGATCAAAAGGAGGGGGTAAAAACAGCTCGAATGGTTTCGTGTAAATATACACACTGTGTGGCTGAAACTTAGCTTGGATCACTACCGTGCGCCTAGATAAAATGGCATAAGTAAAACTGTTTAAAGTTATGCACAAACAACGCACATAAGCTGTTAGACAGCACGAATCTTCACCGTTAAAAAAGGTGCGCTTTATAAACAATTAAAGCCGGAGTTCCTCAAGAGAGGATTTTAATTTCTCTCTCAACAGCCAACGAGAATATTACCTGCTCATACGTATTTTTTTAGCCGTAAACGCAAGTCCTCAAAACCCGTTTCAAAAATTATCGGAATATATATCACAGCTAGAGAAATTAAACATTAACAAACAAAAAATACATTATTTTCGAAAATGTACTTATTTGTTATGGATTAGCTAATCTATATGCTAAGTACCAAATCATCAGTAGATTTTTACCACCACGCTTGATAATTTTGGTGGTGAAGATCTACTTATGAGCTGGTGTTTAGCAGCCAATGAAATGCATGCTGCATTTAGATTAGCTAATCGATAACAAAAGAATTATATTTTGAAAATATGGATAATATTCTTTTATATTGTCATTTGAAGATTTATTTTGTATCACATAATAACATTATTTACATAAATATACGAGGCCTGGTCATTACACATAATTAACTTAATTAATTTTGTTACAGTTGCATCGTTTTGTACCAATTGCATTCACACATATTTTGCTGGTTGAGAAAATTTTAAAATGATTGAATATCACTTCAGCGTATGTTTATCACTTATCAAATGTGTCAATTTCAATTTCAGACAACACATTATTTAGAGAGTAGTGAGTGCCGAGTTTGGACAAATGATTGAAGAAGAACAACCAATATGGTAATGCATTTCTTTGTTGCTTTAGCCTTCCAGCCTTACACATAAGTACACGAAATGTGTAAATGTAACAAGCTGTTTAGTTGCAAGTAAACATTCGATTGGTTTTTGTTAGCAGTACATCAACAGAAACTATTAAATTTCTGTCTATGTGTCCGACGAAAATATCACAATAAAAACAATGTGTCAGAACGTACCATTGATATCGTTCTGGTTTTTTCTTTTTTGTTTCTTTTGGCTTTTGGCTTATGTTCGTTCATTTGATATTTTTTTTTAAGAAAAAACAATAAATTTGATACATGTTAGGTGCAGCTATCAAGTATGTAAGGAAATTGTTAAAGATACTTTCCACACCCAGAAAAAATATTGGTCCAGGATAAATATTAGCTTAAAGAATGCCAATTAGCTTTCATTTCAAATTCCATGGTGTTAATCAATTTTATCTGCTGTTGCAACTATAAGGTTTATTGTAACAACTAAAAGTACAGCGGTACAACATGAAAATTATAGTTGTAATACCAGAAATCTATAATAGTTGGTGCAACCGCCACAATTCGATTCTCAACAACTAATCTATTTTCTCTGTGTGGTTAATGATATATCACATTTAGAACTTTATTTTCACCATACAGGCATAATTTTAAAAAAGTCAAAAACGTTCTTTGAGAGACATATAAAATAAAAAGAAAAAAGATTGGTTGGAAATCGGTTATGTCAATAGAATATCGGTTACCACTACCAATATTCTATGGATCCATCAAACATTCCATTAGCAAAACCATAATACTATAATTGTTACCAATATACGGTTGTGACAATTCTTAAATTGATTAGGTCAACCGAATTGACAGTTGGTGTAACCGCCACAATTCAGTTGGCAACAACTGTTTTCTCTATGTGGCTACAATTGTTTTACTGAGAAGTTTTCCTTATTTTACGTATTTTGAATTGCATTTATATCCAGTATATTCTAAATTAAAACAATTTGCACAAATATTCCATTTTATTTAAACATTAAATTTATTCTGTTGCTACAAAGCATTGTATTTCCATTAATTTTTGTTACACGAGATTATTATAGAACCAATAAATTTAAATTAAGACTTAAAGATTGAAAATTCTAATTTTATAATGTTATTGAAAAGAAAAAACTAAGAAACATAATCATCATATTTTCCAAAGAACAGATGTTGCAAATAAACACATGCATACATGTAATAAAACAAATGAATAATTTAAAATTCAATTAAGTTTTTATTACCCAAATATTTGTTGAAAGCTAAAGGTGATACAAATGAAAAATGGAGTATGAGGGGAGTTTCCTACGAGTATGTACTAACTGGCCAACATTGGCATTGAATTTCTATATATAGTTTTTAAATTCCTTCTAATATGGGACATTTTGTAACTGGAAACATGTAAAATATCTATGAAAAAAATGTGTTTCTAATTGCAAACAAATGTGTGTAAAATTGTTTCGTAAAATCTAATGTTTATAGGACGACATGCATTTGCTTAAAAGTTTATCAAAAATTCATTTATACAGAAGGAAAAAAAAAACAACAACAAAAAACAGTAACACATTTTTAATTGTTGTCACAAGACAATATGTATGCATGTCTGTAAAAATATGAAAATTGTCTAGGCGTACATATACATATACATATATATCTAAGTATGTACATACACATGAGTTTATCATACAGCCGATGGTATGTCATCGGCTGACAAACTTTTATACATGCAAGTGGGTATGTATATTTATTCATATTTATGTTTGTCTCTAAACAAATCTGTTGCATTTAATTTGTAAACAGCCTCGACAACCGGATATTATAAAGTTGTCAGCATGTTTAAGTGTAGCCCAACAATACAAAACATAAAGCCCTACAAAAACTCATACATATACACATAGAAAATAACTTTTATTTCAACTTCTATACTGGGGAAATTTATTTAATGTTTTCCAAAGCAAAGGAATTTTATTTATAGAAAGAAAAAAGAAAACTTAATATGGCTTATGAATACATAAGAATACAACATACATACATATGTATGTATGTATGTAAGTTTGTGTAGTCAGACCAGAGTCCTATGTACTCTTAAATGCATGTTTTTCTCTTGTTTTTTTATTTGTATAGAATTTATATTGAGTTGAATACATACAACATCAATAACACTATAAGGTTTCCTCATGATATTGACCAAATATGTATGAATATCTTTATTAAAGGTCACATGGCACATATACTTACATATAAGTTAATTTAAATTACAGACAATTACGGAAATACTGACAGATTTCATGGCTCATCGTCTTGTTGATACTTTTTTTTTCCTAAAAATAGCAAATTGATGTTTTGACTTATTTTTCCAAAAATTTTACGATTTTATAAGTGAAAGTATAAATGGAAATTTGATACCAATTCCGGGAAATCTTAACGAGGTTATTTGCAGTTTAACACATCAATATTTATCAACTATAGAGCACAGT
This sequence comes from Lypha dubia, assembly GCA_947311025.1. Classification (NCBI taxonomy): domain Eukaryota; kingdom Metazoa; phylum Arthropoda; class Insecta; order Diptera; family Tachinidae; genus Lypha; species Lypha dubia. The sequence continues at coordinate 46,433,587 of OX371260.1, read as the reverse complement.
TTTCAACCAATCATACACAGAGCCAAAACTGCCTAATAGAATCAAGAAGATTTTCTCTATGAAACGCATTTAGGCTAAGGGGTATCCCAGCAGAAAGAAGCGAAGATTTTTTTTGAAGAGATTCGTTATTGTTTTTATGTGGTAAATCTTATTAATTTTTTCAATAAGGAAAACACATAAAATCAAGAAGAAAACTTGTTATTCACAATTTTTTTTACCCAATTTCCGTTATTTTTGGCACCAAAAAACAATCCATAGAGAAAAACTTTTTGATTCTATTAGGTTTTCATATAAATTGTAATTAAAAGGAATTTCTTATTGATTTCATTAGGCCATCTTATTGTTTTTTTCAAAAAGTTCTCCTTATTAATTTCATTAGGTTCCTGTATGATCAAGTGTAAATTATCTTCTTAATTTTTTAATAAGAATATCTTCTTGATTATATTAGCTTGCTCGTTATTTCAACATAGGAACAATTTTTTCATAACTGGCTGCTAACATGTATACTATAGTAAGGTGTAGTAGTGAGGTGGATAGAGAGCCAATCTAGTAAACCAGAGTTCCTTGGTTCAACTAGTAAACCAGAGTTCCTTGGTTCAACTCCCTGCAGATAATACAAATACATGTTGTAAATAAGCATTCCGGACGTACCATGACGTTCTGATGATATCAAATTTGTATTTCCTAACATCACAACAGAGAAAACAGTACCTAATAAAATCTTCTTGATTTTTTCAATAAGGTTTTCCTTATTAAAACAATAAGACTTCCTTCTTGAAAAAAAAACCGTAGAGATATCTTATTAATTTTGTTCTATTTTATTAGGTACTAGCTGACCCGACAGACGTTGTCCTGTGTAAATGTAAATAATTTTGTTGGTGATAATTTTGTAAAAAGCTATTGGAAATATGGAAACAAAGTAAAAATTAAGGGAAAAAAGGCATTTCTGAATGATGATCATTTTTCCAGTTTTTATTTTTGTAAAGATTTTGATCACGTTTTATTTTGAATTGAGATCACAGAGTGTTTTATTTACAATTCGAATATATATATATTCGGACAACGTTTCATCTTTATTTATATAGTTAAGTTGGGTTATTACGAACATTAGAACAAAAAAATAGCTAAATCAGTCGCTCCGTTCTTCGATTTTAGATAAATAGAAAAAGTAGGCGTAAGAGTGGGTGTTGTCAATTTTTTGTGCTATAAACCATTCTCGGAGCACTTTAAGCAATAAGATGAAAAAATTAGCGAAATCGGTGTAGCCGTTCTCAAGTTATGCGCTTAGCAACGAACAACGTTTCATTTTTATTTATATAGATTTATTAGGCACAGTTTTCTCTGTGTAACGGGGTCAGCCTGAACCTTTGTTTTTCTTTTTGTGGAACTAGCTCTCAGGCAATGAAACTTTCTTGTACTAGAACTTAAGGAAAGGTATAGGGTTGAGAAACTAGATGTTAAAAATGTAGATGGCTTTGTTCTTTTAAAACTCTGCTATTGCGAGTTTTGTTAATTAAAAACCTGTTGAGTAAAAACTTCCATGTGACTCAGCAGATTCAATTAATGTTAGAGGATTTTTAACCAGTTGATTGCTGCTGCCGTGGTTGGCAACTCTGATGATGAGACTTGGTTTAGTGTCGAAACATCATAATGTCAGTTCAACCTTTCGTGCAGCCTAATTTTTCTTTGTTTTATCACTCATTCCGAGCTTCTGGAGTTTTCTTTCTAATAAAATTTTATTTTAATTAAACATTTAATTAAAAACTAACTTAAGCCTGACTAATTGAAAATTTCTTTGATTTTTGCTAATTTTGAGAGCAGTGTTGCTGCGATTCTGGTGTTAAGCAGTTGCATTAGCTTGTTTAAGCTGTATGAGCAGGGATTTTTTATTAATCGTTTTACTTTCTGCGGATTAGCTGGGAACTTTATTCATCGCTGTCGGAACAGCTTGAGGTGACCAGTGCTACGATTTCATCATATAATAAGTTCAACAATAATTAATAAAATGCCCCGCTAATGTACATAAAGAGATAGTAATGATGTTGGTTGGACTTATCCTGACCAGGGATCTAACTCTGGTCCTAAGTCATAGCTTGCTTGGTAGTAACCCCCTAATCACCTCAGCCATGGTATAATCATTTTCCCTTTTCTTAAATATGTGCCTATAACTAAATAAAAAAAATTAAGTCTGGCAAAAAAAACGTCTTTAATACAAAAAACCAATCAAAACATTACAATTTCGACGCTGCAACACTGCTCGAAAATAAACAAAAGGCTCAATAGCAGAGTTTTAAAAGAATTAAACGTTCTTCTGCACATTCGCCATCTAATCTCTCTACACTATTAATTTTTCCCTAGTTCTGGTACAATCCATATAAAAACTAGTGTTCATCGTCTGAGTACTGTTCCTACAAAAATATTAAAGATTAACGTTCGACATAGTCCAGTTCATATTTTACTCTAACGAAAGAATAAAGTAAAGAAATCAAATCAGAAAATCAGTCCACAAACTGCAGACTTATTTATTAATCAATATTTCAGGCGGCGAGTTAACTTACCATAAATGGTGGTATAGCGCGACCGTTAACATTTCGAGCGGGCAACTATCTCTCCGATTTGAAATATTATTAGAGAACGAAGTTGCTTGGAAACTCCTTCAAACAAAATTCCGAATTATTTTCTAAAGAAAACCTTTAAGGCCTTTAAGACGACCTGTTTTCCAATGGGAGTTAAAGGATTAAAGTAATTAATTAAGCCCAAAGCAACTATTCATAGACTTTATAACAGATTATTTATCCAGGATATTCTTCTGTATTTTGTTTTGCCAAAATAAACTAATTTCAGATAACGAAATATTTGTATCTTTTTATAAGAGACGTTTTTTTTTTGTAGATACTCGTAGATATATTTTATATCCTTTTGAATTTCCATCATTTGCGTTTGTATGAATTTCGAATAAATATTTTTATACATAAAATAGCGAATAATAAAGCAAAAAAAAATTTAAATTTTCACAAGTAGGTCAAACAAGTAATATTTAGTTATTCATTTAAAATGATTCATATCCAATGTGGGTGTATGTGTGTGTGTGTGTGTGTGTTTTTTTTTTCATTAATATAAAAATAATTACTTATTTGCCATAAAAGCCTTAATTTTGAGAGAAAAAATTCTTGAAATAAATAGAGAAGAACATGAGTAAATATAAATCTAAGGATAAAAGATACGATGATAAACATTCATTAATTTTTGCAACTTCCAAAAATAATTTCTTTTCAAACTAGAAAATATTATTTTAAATATTAATATTGATAAATTGCATTAAAATTATTCCATATGCAAGACTACTTATCAATTATTACAGTCATTTCTCTCACTAGATACTCATTTGCAATAAGAATATTGTTCTGTTTTTTTTTATATTTGAAAATGAAATCAAAATGTATGTCAATATACATATAGTGTTAGATAAATTCCTGGCTCACCATATCAGAAAGCTGCAAGGAAATGCCGGGCATAAAATATTCCTCCTGGACACAAGGCAGGCAAATATTTCTGGAATTTGTGTTAATAGAACTGTAACAGAAACTGTTTTTTCGTTAGGTTGATTTAGGCTAAATCATTTTTGTCTTTTAAGTCAAAGACACTTGATTGCTGATAACCCATACAAAAAAAAAATCCGATTTTTGTCTTAAAAGATCACCGGTAATCAGACAGAAGTGCGACAATGTTGTTTGTATTTTTTCGAATTTTTGGCTTGTCTCAATTGTTGTACGTTACATCATAAGAAAGCACGCAGTTTTGTGCAAAGAGGTTCGCTTCAATCTGTTTTATGTTACCTTTGTGAGTATGTTGCATCAAACCACATGTATTATTCTGCAACCAAGATTATTGCGCAGTAAGTCAAACAGACAGTTTTAAGTTTGTTTTGTTAGATATGGATTGTCTCCTAAGAACAAATGATATTTTGTCCTATGTCAGAAAATCAGTTTGGTCGGTGGGGGCTCAGCATCAGACATTCTAATGTACATAACAGAGATTTTTCCTATAGTCTTTCAGCAAAATATCCTTGCGAACTCTGCAATGCAGAAACTTATTTTCGTTTCTGTGATTTCAGCTATTTTTCCAAAGTTTTCGTAAAAAGTCTCTATAAATATTTGAAATTCACTCTCTGTTTATTCTTACACAAATCTAGTGAGAACAAATAATTATTTTCCCCAAATAAACTCAAATATTTGACGTGCAGTGATTGCACTATGTTTACATTGTAGAATATTATAATTTCGTAACAAATAAGATTGTTCGTCGCCTGCAAAAAATTTTATGATCAGACTACTGAAAACAAGCATTTTCCATTTTTCAAATGTTTTTCCTTTAGAGCGTGAAATATGTTGCACAAGCATGTTTGTCGTAGTATAAACACAGCTTTTAATTTTTCTTCAAGTTTCGTATTAATAATTTCTATGGAAACTTTTATATACTAATTTATCCTCCTCTTAGAACTGCAAAGAAGAATTAAAAATTATTTCCATCTTTATAGTAAAATATAAATATGTAATATGTATATGTATGTAGGTATGTGTACTTGTACGTGCACATAAAACATAGAATTTTATTCACAACATCCATAAATGTTGTTGTAAGATTCTTTTAATGTCAATTTCTTCCTACAGGGTGGCAGGCAGACAGCCGCATGTCAGACTCATAAACACTTTCATAAAAATTTGTAGGTGTTGTGTTTATTTCGGGATTGTTACACATAAATATTTCTTTCATGTACATATGAATAAATATATTGATATGTGTTATCGTTTGGGTCCATGTGTAAAGTGAATGGCATTGACGATAATGGCTGTGTCGATTTGAATGTTTGTCGGTTCGTCTGATTATACGATTGCATACAATATCAATAAGATATGTACATATGTATGTATGACTGAATGAGTGAGTGGCGACTGACACTGGCTTTTTCATATTATTATATTTTTTTTTTCTATATTATTTTTGTCGTTTTAATTGGCTGTATATCGTTCATAGAATATCATCCACCCTGACATTCATATATTTTTGTTTTATTTGCTTTTCTTTGCAGTCTTTGTTGTTTTTCTCTTTTTCGTTAACATGCTATTTTTATGCTGAATCTGGTAATAAAAATATTTAATTTAGTTGCCACATTGGCATGTTAACATTACAAATATTGTTGTCATTGTTGTTTCCAGCGATATTTTTGTAGCAAGTTCGAAAACACAGACAGCCATAAAGACTCACACCCTGAATGAACCATTTTTGTTTTTATTGCAATAATTTTACACTCACATTTTATGAGTGTAATTTATATGCATAGATTTTGATTAAACAACATTTTTGTTTCAGCTTAATTTCATTTTTGCAATTTATAGATTAAAATAAAACAATATATTTTGTTATTTGCATTTGTAATGGCTTAAACGTTAAATCAACTTTGTATGTTAATTAATTAATCATTTTATGTTTTTAATGTGCTTTTATGCGGCCTTAATTATAGACTTTTTTTCTGTGTTTAGACTGCTTTAATCTTTATGTAATGCAACAAGTTGTTGTTGCTTTTTAATAATTAATTATAATCCTTATGGTTTTATAATTAATTAATAAATATTTATCCTTATATTGTATGCGCAATTATTTAATTAATTTATGCTGTAAAACATTAAATAATATAACAAAAAAAAAATACCATGTAATTGAGTATATAAACATACGCATACGTATTTTTAATACTCGTAAGCTTAATTGTTCTTGAAAAAGTTAATAAAAAGACTATTTTTAAAACAAAACAGGCGGAAATAGTTTCATTTAATGGAAAATATAAGAAAATTGAACACATGCAATCATAAAAGTAAGAGAGTTTATTTATTAACAAATTTAAGCCAATTGGTTGGATGGTTTATATGGCCGCCCACTAAGCGCAAGCATTGAGTAGAATCTACATTCACTCACTCGTCGGTGTCAACCAAGGCATTACCGGATCCAAGTTCTGGAATCCGCTAAATAGTGATATACAGCGTTGTCAACTTTGAAATTTCAAAAGGCACCCAAATGGAGAAAAAAACGCGCCATTTAACAAAAAACGCACCAAGTTCAGATTTTTTTCTTATTGAAAATTTTTATTGAATTAATTTTGCGTCTTTACAACATTTAACTTTAGTCCAAAATTCTAATGTTGATATAATATTGTGACAATGCATGAAGTGAATCATTCTCCACCCTTTTTCAATACTAGATAACATTTCGACATCGAATTCAAATTGTACTGCTAATGGCATGATATCATATTTGCAATGGGATAAAACATTTTGTACAATGCTGGTTGTTGATTTCGGTTGTAGCTAAATGGGCTTAAAGCTACAATGTGTTTTCGTGTTCCAGCATGCCGAACAAGGTTGGATATTTAAGCGTGATATCGCATTTGCAATAAAAAACATCTTGCTTTTGTGTTATTATTTGGTCAAGGCCGAATCCATTGCTTAAACTCACATTGTGATTCCCAAATCCTTTTGTATTTCGCTCATGATCTCCTTTTTTAGACTCCATTCTTGACACTAACTTTAAATATTTTTTTTGGTAAATATAAATTTTATTAATTTTAGTGTTACAACCCTTTATATATACGAATTTTTTATGCATTTTATAAAAAACGAACAATGATCGCAAGTCTCAAGAATACTTTGTTTTTGCTAAGCTCTCTAACAGACTTGACAACAACTTTTACGACAAAAAACAATTATGTACTCAGAAAATCTAAAAGGGACAACAAATTTCTTTTAATGAAATGTTACAAATTATCTATAACAACAAGACGGTTTAACGGTTTTTGTAAATGTGTACCTCTTAAACATCATTAATGGTTGCTCTTATTATGGTCTGTAAAATTGAATGTAAAAATTGTACACAAATTGAATGAAATGGTATTGAAACAGTTGTATTTTTTATACAAAATTCTTTTTTCTCATACTGAAAAAAAAAATTGTGTTATGATTTGCAGCCACCCAAAATTAAAAAAAACGCACCAAAATTAAAGAAAAAGCGCACCACGCACCAACTCAGATATTTTTCGCACAAAACATTTAGAAAAGCACCAAAAAAGGTGCGAAACGCACCAAGTTGACAACGCTGGTGATATATCCCACCCTTCTTATAGGAGTATTTGGTCACTTTTTTTTTTTTTTTTTTTTTTTTTTTTTGTGATAGTTTTATTATTTATTGAATCTTTACTTATTAAAATTGAATTATCAATAAGTTTTTCAAATCTTAAATCTAAAAAAATATTAAATATAAGTTTAGCCAATGCTAAACAAAATTTTTAATTTCAACGGTTAATTTTTGTTGTTTTACATTTCTCGTGAACGGCTGAGAAAAAGAGTATCCCTTCTTTTCAGCCGGGTGTGGCCTCTATAATGAAGAATATTGCGAGCTAGTGGATTTGGGTGCAACTCAAGTTTTTTTATATATTTTTTCGCGTGTTTTGAAAATACTGTCTTCACCAACGGCACGTCTAGGTCTTTATGAATTCGATGGTTTCTGACATACCAGGGGGCTGCTGTTATTGTACGTAGGATTTTATTCTGTCGCATTTGAATTCTTTCGACATTCGATGCTGAGGCAGTGCCCCATAACTGGATTCCATAGGACCATATTGGTTTCAGGATCACGTTGTATAACAAAAGTTTACAGTCAAGACTTAATATAGAATTTCTTCCAATAAGCCAATTCATTTGAGCTGCTTTTAATTTCATTTGAGTCAACTTTGCGTCTATATGCGATTTCCATGTTAAACGACGATCAAGATGAACGCCTAGATATTTGACTACAGTGTGTTGTGGTATAGTCTCGGTGTTAATTTTTATAGGCGGGCATGTTTCCCTGCGCAACGTAAAAGTGACGCGTGCACATTTCTGCTCGTTAACTTTTATACGCCATTGTTTGAGCCATTTTTCCAGTTTGGATATATATTCTTGTAAGTTGCGGGAAGCTTCTACAGGATTTTCGTGAACGCTTAGAAAGGCTGTATCATCCGCAAATGTTGATGTATGAATGTTACTGTTTAACGGTAAGTCAGAGGCATATATTAAATAAAGTAAGGGTCCGAAGATACTGCCTTGAGGGACTCCGGCTTCAATCGACTGCGGAGGGCTTAAAAAATTGCCTTCCCTAACTACAAATTTACGTTCCATCAAATAGCTTTTTAAAAGCTTTACGATGTTTGCTGGTAGATTTTGTGTTAATTTATTGAAAAGACTTTCGTGCCATACTTTATCGAAAGCTTGTGAGACATCAATAAAGAGCGCAGAGCAGTATTTCTATTTTTCAAAAGTGTCTCTAACGACATTCACAAGTCTGTGAGTTTGTTCTATTGTGTTATGTTGTCTGCGAAAACCGAATTGATGATCTGGAATACATCCATTACTAGTCACTATAGGCATCAGCTTGCTCATATACAGCTTTTCAAATAGTTTTGAAATTTGGTCACTTAGGCTGATCTCTTAAAAGTATAAAATGTTGTATAGAACATGATTGCCTAAAAACTTTATTTTTAAAAGATAAAGAAGAGAGAGGAAACTGTCGCTTCCTTGCTTTGCTAAGGACAACTACGGCAGAACTTATTGCTGCACCGACCGCGACGAAAATCGAAATGTTCCTGCGGTTTCTAACACTGTTGCAAGATCACATATTCCAAGCAACTTTACAAGTGATTATAATACGACACTTGTCTTCAGATTAGTACTCTCTTGGCTACCGATTCATGGTTGGAAACGTTGATAACAGAGTCAACTCTATCAAGGTCATACGCACTTTGTTACCTAGGAAATTTCATTGTGTTGGTACCGAAATGAGGGTGATGTCAGATATACGGTTCACTAGAGCAGAGGAAGTGTTAGGTGATCTTCTTTTTTTTCTCCTACAGACAGATATTTACGATGAAATACACTGGCTTCGTCAGGTAGTCGGGAAGAGTGTTTCGAGAAAACTCCAGGGCCAACACCGCGAATCCTTCTTGATATTGATCAGTATAAGCTTTGATATCATATTAATTTTTGGTTTCGTCAAAAACATTTTTTCAAGGTTAACGGCAGAATCGATCTTGTGGCCTAACCTGAGCAATTTTTGTAGAAACCTTAGCCCCAACGTGAACTGCCGAAGGCGACGTCACCAACAACCGATCCCGCAATCATGTCACCATAGACGGCCGTAAGATTCCCGTCAGAATAACCATCCACTTAAGGATAGTGTAACTTTTATTGACAGGTCTCTTGGGCAGCGAGTTTAGGTGCCTTTTCACATTTTACCAGACTCACTAAGACTGCACTACGTCCTTTTGAATGCTATGTGTACGCCCTTTACTCAGTTGTTACAGAGATTGGGTAGTAACATTTAAGCTTTTAAGGTAATTAGCCAAAGGTAATGTCTTTCTTCTCCAGAAAGCACAGCATCGTGGTGTCAATAAAATGTATAAACATTACTCCCGGGGGAACTGTGACATTGGATGAGGTGACATGTAATCGAAAAATTGATTTAGTGTGGAATACTGCAACACCATAAATATCAGATGTCTTTCACCCAGATACTGTACATTTTTTTACACTGCTCGAGAATACAGCCAACGCATGAACCTCAGTCGGAATTAAGTTTAATTAAGAATTCGAGCCTTTAAAGGACTAATAAGTAAACACCATATGAGAGAGATTAATATTAAAAACAAAAACAAATATGTATGGAACAATGATAAAAACAATAATAAATAAGCAGTAATGATTTAATTCTCGTATTAAAATTTTTCGAATGGTTAAGAAATTTGTCGTAGTCACAAAACTACGCCACGATATTTAAGAAATTGCAAAGGATATGTTTCAACTTCGATAACAGAAAAAAGGTAGGTAGTTTTTAAACTAATATTACAACAATGAGTGCCAACCTTTGATCTGTTATTACGTATTATGGCACACTAGACTTTCAATTTCCAAGTACAAAACTTACTGGGGCAACTCGCAAGAAAGTTTTTGTATAAATTAGATCTGTCAAAAGTAAATAATATTTTTGAGCCGATGCACTCTAATCCTTTTCGTAGCCCCAGAGTTGTATTAGAATTTATTTAAATACAAAATGTCCGTCTTTTTAATTGGCCAACACATTCTCTCGACCTAAATACATTTAAAAATGTTTAGGGTTGGATTTCCTACTACTCGTAGTTTTATGAAGGCAAAAGATAATTCGACAATACGGAAACATAAATTCAAACCATTAAGAATACATGGCATGATATTTCTTTAGATTATTTAAGCTTCGTCGGCTAGCAGAAACATCGGCGAAGTAAAACAATTAATAAAATGCCTGCCAATACAGCTTAACAAAGTTAATGCGTCTACCTAACACCGGAGACGCCTCAACACTGCTATAAAAATTAACATAACGCGCAAAGCAGAGTTGTAAAAGAGTTAAGCCTTCTACATTTTCAACATCTATCTTCTCTACTCTATCCCTCTCTCTGAGTTCCGGCACAATGCACTGCATACGTAGGGGTCATCCCCTGAGTGCTGGTCCTAATTAAAAAAAAAAAAAAAAAAAAAAAAAAAACTTACTTTATGATTCAATACGAATATGTCCCCGCTATTAAAATATCAAAGCGTTTAGCAATAAATAATTCTAATGATCATTAAAAAATAACACAATGCATTTTTGATAAAAATTTGTTAGATTTTTCTACTCATATGAACGGATAAAATTTTATTAATATTTGTACAGGCTAAAGTTCGTAAATGTTAATAATCAGAGAAATATTAGGTAGACAACATTGTTAACATATTTCGAGAATCTAAGAAAAAATTTAAAATTTTACATCCCTTTTTTAGATTTTTCAAGAGCACGGGCTGAATAGAAACAAACGTTGTTTTTCGGTAAAAGCCACTAAACATTGTCAGTATTCATGGGCAAATGATTTTTCACCACTTGTTAGGTAGCTTCGTTGAACGTCATTACATACTCTATTTATACACAATTACAAATACAAGTAGAATACGTGACTTATATCTACTGGATGCTAGCTTGCGAAATTATTTATTTTTTGTTTTTACTTGTTATTATATATTAATAAACATTTAAGAACTTTAGCCTGTACAAATATTAACAAATATTAATAATACATAAACAGTTCGTAGTAATTTAAAAAATTACAATGGATAAAATTTTAATTTTGTTTGTGTTACATTTTTCAAAGAAAGGACCTTTGACTACACATTAAAGTAAATTATTTTTGTTGTAATATTTTTAAATCTCTAGAAAATATTCTTTCCGATGGTAGTAAAATATTTTATATGTCGTTCAAAAACTTAAAAGATGTGGCCTTGTACAGACATATATTTAAGTGGTCCTATGTAGATGATGGGGAGTGTATACAAATGGTGTAGTAGTAAAGAGGTAAGTAAGCCTTTAATTATTAAAGTTTCCTAAATTTTGATGGAATTTATTAGTTTATTTTTTAAAGGGGAATGAAATAAAAAACAATTAAAAATAAAAAAACACATCCAAAATAACTAAAAGTTAAATCATATTAAGTTCCTCAACGTCTTACCTGTAAAAAAATACTTAACAGCTTATCTGCAAAGAAAATCAAAAGAAAAACATTCAATCTTAAAATGTGAAATAAAAGCATCATCAATATAAAATATTTAACATTTTCGGAAATACTATATTAGAAAAAAATCTTTGTTTGATTAATGGAAAAATGCCTGTATCAGTCATACAAAAGATCCCTTTGAAAGGGTAAATTCAACAATCTAAAATATTTTTAAGTCATCCATATTATTTTTTATGATTATTTCTAATGTTAGCATGTATGATATGTTGTTTTTTCACATCCCCTCACCCCATTTAAATTAAAAAGTTGTTACAACATTCTTGAATAATCGTCTTAAAACACGTTGGTTTAATATATACCAACAACACAATGTCTTTCCATATCGTAGATGGAATATTTAGTAATCAATTGAAATATCAATTCATTAAATCAACATAAAATGTCAATTGCCTTAAGTGACAAAACACTTAAGAAACCAATTGAGAAAATATCAATGTGTTGGCATTCAATACACTCGAACAAACGTACAAATAATGCACATTGAAAGCAACTGAAAGAGACATGCAAAAGCCATCATTCTTATCGTAAGATAAAAATTTAATGTTGTTGTTGGTGTTGTTGTTGTTTTTGTTGTGCTCTTTAGATAGAAACAATCAATTCGAGCTCAACACGATTGTGTGAAAAGGGTAAGAAAAAGTTAGGAAATAAGAAACATCACATGCATCTTCTTAAATATAAAGTGAATAAGATTATAACGGAGTATCAAAGGACTTTAGTTTGTTGTGTCTATGAATGTTTATTAGAGGAAAAAAATTTCAATTCATATTTAAAGAACAATATTTTCACTACTTATTGAAATATATGTAAAAAATTTAAAAGAATATTTTCAAAGTAACAAAATTTGTTACACGCGATGAAAATATATGATTGAGACAACCATAATTTTATAGCAAAATTTTATGACTAAAATTAATAATGGTAGGAATCAAATCATACAGTTTTAAAAATAAACCTGTTCCAAATTTAATATGTTATATTGTACTATTTTATAATAATATGATGTCATACAATCATATCTGTAATTTAATATTTGATCTAACCATAATATACTCGCAAGTAAAAAGTACCTATGTTGAAGCTGCAGTAAAATATTATTTATTTTTACTTCAGAAACAACAAGAAAAGCATTCTCAGAAGGTTAAGAACAAAAATTTTTTCTAAAGCATACACCCATTTCTGTTTCATAATCATGATTTAATTGCAAAGAAACATGCATAAAGTGGTATAATTTTTGTAATATTTTATTGTTGTAAAATCATAATATAGTTAATCTTTTAACTATACTATGTTTGTTGCTAGCATTATTTTTCTTTTATCCTAGTAATTTTACAAATTGCTATTCGGGTCAATGTTTATAAAGGGTACTTCTTAAGGGGTTAAAAAACAACTTGGTACTTTTCATGTTTGTACCAAAATTTTTTAAATTTAGTAAAAATTAAGGGGGCTAAGATGAAAAAAAGACGTGTGCCACTCGGGGACTGCCGCGGTAAAGCTATTGCATAGCATTTTTTATAAACTTATGTAATTTCAATTTCAGTTTTCTAACTATACTGGAAGTGCCCCATACAAAGAAGGGAACCCTAGTCCCCCAGGCAAAAAGTGCCTTACCATAGTATCCTATGTCCATCTCCTGGTTCTAAACTACCTGCCCACCAATTTTCAGCCAAATCTGTTCAGCCGTTCTTGAGTTATAAGTAGTGTAACTAACACGACTTTCTTTTATATACATATATAAAAATCCCCTTAACAACGCAGAAATCTCGGAAAATTTCCCGGGTAAAGGTGGCAACACTGGACGGGAATTACCAAAAACTTGGACAAAAATCCCCTCAAAATCCTGGTAATTTTTAAGGGATAAGTGGCAGCACTGGAAATTTAAAAAAATTCCAAAGCGGCAACACTGTATAATCATTATACATGCAAAGAAAACACAAAAAATATATTTCATATATTTATTTCATATCATACGTTAAACAAAAGCAAAATGTACATTGATGATCGCTGTCGTCAATGTTTACCAGCAAAGCATACGAAAGTGTTGTTGCTTTGCTCTTGCGAGTATACAGTGAAGAACGACAAAAAAAAAACTAATGAGACAAAGTGGTTTGTGTATTTCTCATTGAGGTTGCTGAAATATATATGAGTATATTAAAACACACAGCCTATAGCTACGAGTATTACAAAAACAAATGAGCATGAAGAGCATAGGGCCTGGGCACCAATGGACTATACCAAAAAGAAGTTTTCACTTCAAAAAACAAAAGACTTAAGAAACAAACTTAGTGCCAGGTATTTCGTTTCAAAAACAAATGACAGATTTTTCCAGATTTTTTCGTTTCATAAACAAAAGACTTAAGAAACAAACTTTTCAAAATTTCTTGATTCGGTCGCCTCAAAGCCCGCGATAGAAGCTATGCAATAGCTTAAAAAAACTGGTACTTATGTTACTTATTTAAAAGAATGGTATTTTTTTTTTTTTTTTTACTTTTGGTACATTTTCTAATGGATTTGGATTAAATTTTGTAGACGGATAACATACGACTCAGATTAAAATATAGAGTTATTTTTAAAGACTAAAAGCGGGACAAATTGGTACTTTTGGCATTTTTTAGTTATGTACTAATATTTTATAAATTTTTTTTTAAATTAAAATATTTTATTGGGGCTGAAAATAGAAAAATTCGGTCTTATTTTACACTTTTTTTGTAATTTTATTTTTGGTACTTTTTCTCTTGTGAAATTCTCTTAATGGATTGCGACGAAATTTAGTAGATGGAAAGCAAGTGACCCATATTGTAATATAGGGTACTTATTAAGAGCTAAAAATGAGACAAATTGCTGCTTTTGAAACTTTTTGTTTTTTTTTTTACATTATTATGCAGTGTACTTTCTGGGGGTAATTTAAGGCAAAGTTGGTACTTTCGGTACCTTTTTATTTCTTCGTTACATTTTGCATACAGACAGTTTATGCATCCACTCACCATTTATTTATTATATTTCTAAACGCATTTTTAATAAATACGAATAATGTGAAGTTTATTATAAAAAAGAGTACTTTCTCTAAAAGCGAAGCTAAATTTAAAACTATCGGAAAAGAATATATCTCTTCATTGCGTGGCTAAATATCCCAATTTTCTAGTATTCCATTAGTTGGTTGATTTCGGGTATTATTGCCGAAAAATATTTTTAATCCCTTAAGAATAATTTCTAATATACAAAATAAATATATTAAATTGCCTTTGTCTGCTTTAAAAGAATTATGAGAAAAATAATATTTGAGCTGATTTCGTACTTGAAAAATGCAATATAAAAAGAATCAATCTTGTCCAGAAATTCATAAAGTGCAACTTTCATTTTTCGTTTCCACTGCAATCAGCAAAAGGTGTTTCTATATATATTTTTTGATTATTTGCTTAGAAGAAAACAAAGGCAATAGATACAATAAAAGATGACCTTTACATATGTAAAGAATACGAGTATATATTTTGTTACTAACTCGTTATGTTATTTCAATTTAAATTTTTGTTTAACAAAAGCAAGTGCCTCAATATAAATAAATTCCAATACAAAATAAAAAGATTATATTGAAAAGTATGTACAAGGTAACAAATTCTATTTGAAGCTATTCAATGTCAAAAGGATTTCAGGCCGTAGAGGAGCAAGTAGTCAGGTTTTATATAGAAATGCTTAATACTTTAGATGATATCAATGTTCGCTTGATTTGGCAAACAATTTGAATCAGTTTCTGCTTTATTCTTCTTCTTTTCATCTTTGTTGTTTTTGTTTTTGTTTGTGATTGTAATAGAGATAAACTTTTCGTAATAAAATGCCATATGTTGTCAAAGTTTTATATTGGCTGAATACAAAGTATATATGCAAACAAATTGCTACATGTTTTTTACTTTGCTATTCGCATCAGTATTCATATATTGACATTCTTTTAAAATATACAAAATCTTACTACAAAGTAAAATCGAATAGCGATGCCACTTAATTTTGTGTTCAAATATCAAAGGGATCTACTGCACAAAAATATATTCATATATGTATATTATCGAATTAATTGTATTGACACTTTGTCTAGAATTTTTCTTTAAAATATCAGTGCTAAAAACAAAATCATACAATCCCTGTTTCAGGAAAATATAGTATTAAAAATTTTAATAGATTTGAAATAGATGAGAATTAATCAAAGAAATTTTTAATTTTTCAGGCTTAAGTTCGTTTTCTCTAAATTTAATTTTATTTTAAATTAAATTATTATTTAAATTAGAAAGAAAGACAAATTTTTTCTTTGTCTGTTTCAAGTATTAAGAGCCACTAGATTTGTCTTTCTTTCTAATTTAAATAATAATTTAATTTAAAATAAAATTAAATTTAGAGAAAACGAACTTAAGCCTGAAAAATTAAAAATTTCTTTGATTAAACATCACTCAGTTCGAATAAAAACTTCACAAATTAATAGATGAGAATTTTAAAATTAAGCTCATAAACTATATAAGAACTAAAAGGAATTAAAAACGAAAGTATTTTTCATAAATATTTCTAAAGTTCTAAGAAAACGGAAGGCTCGATTATGGAAATCAACCAAGCATCAGTTGCGCTACGTTATGAAAATTGTATTACGGATACCTTTTTAATGGTTTTCTGGTAGTTTTGATTTTTTTAAACAATCAGGGGTGTTCTGAAAATCACTTTTTGTCAAAGTGATTTCAAATCACGCAAAAGGTGTTCTGCGCACAAAAAATTCTGTAAACACGCGATTTTAAACCGGTCATATAAATGACTGGCGTTTTGACATCACTTGGTGGTTTTTTCTGTGTTTTTCACTAAGAATTTAATAAAAACTTCTTATATATTTAATATGATATGTTTTTAATTTATTTTTGTAACAAAATAAGGTTTTATATACACAAAATTATATATATTAACAAATTTATAAGGACACTGCTTGTTTTGTAAAAAATATTTTTGTTTTGCTTACTAATGTTCGTGATTTAATTCTTTTTTTTTTAGCAGTCAGCTGGTTTCTTTTTTCGAATTATGCCGGGAATACCGAACTTTCTATAGAAATGTGTTTTTGATGCACTTTGTATTTGGTGATCTAAAAATCCATGCTGGACACAAGTTTTGTTCTAATGCGTTCATAACATTCTACAAGATCTTACAAAAAGTGGACCGCCCCTTACTAATATTGACATCATTAGCTATGACTGCTTGGAGTGTAAGCACAGCTGCTAGCTGTGTATTTGCAGGAATGCTGCTCTGTGTGGTAACTTTGGTGCTAGATCTTCCAATAGCATTTGGAAAGCTCTTCTGTTAAGCCGGTAAAACGAGATGAAGCTGCAAAGCAATAGGATTGGACTCTTTCATCAATTCAATTCTTCTTACTTAGAAGGTTTCGCTTGTATTCATAGGATTTGATAAGTCCCTTAAATGACGTTTTTTACTACGTTAATTTTTTAATTTCTGTTCTCTTAAAGCAATTACTGCCAATAAAAAGGCTCCCGGCATTTTTATATACTTAATTTTCACTTTTTATTTTATTTAAGAATGTAACCAAATAAACAAACAAAATACAAATCAATTTTTTTTAAAGAAATAATTTGACCGTTTAATTGGAATGTAACACCAGCTACAAACGCCTATTTAAAATGACTTCTTAAAAATATTTCAGAATGTCTGCGACAATCAGATCCTTTCAAGAGACATTAATATTATTACGCTTTAGTTTAGTTTTATTAAATTAGTGAAAATTCAAATTACTAAAAATTTTTATTTTGAAAACATTAGTACATCCAATCAGACTACCAGAACGTATCAGTATACTGATTTCAAGGCCGCTACACATGTAAAAATAAAACAAAAAGGAATTATAATAATTCTCGTATTGAAATCAGTATAGTGATACTTTCTGCTAGCCTGATTGTATATTCGAGTACTAATGTTTTATTTATTCCCGTTTCAAATATCAAATCAATAGTGCCACAGATGTACAGCCACACGAATTTCATGCTTTGGAGATGAGAAGATTGGTAGAAATTCCGAGAATTTAAATAAAGGCAGATAAATCGATTTTTTTTTTTTAATTTTACATTTATATTTAGGTTAATTTTAAATACAAACAATGTATCATGTATTTGAAGCAAGATAAATATGCCAACGAATCTCCGAAGTAGGAGCAATATAGAAATTAACCTAGAATTCTTTAAAATTACTTTTAATAAATTAAACGTCATATCAATTTGTGTATGAGAATGTGCGTGTGTGTGTGTGTATTTTTTACAGAAATTTATTTGTTGTTTATCTGTCAGACTAAAGAATATTTAAATTGTTAGTCATGTTTTTGATGTTGTTCTTTTAATTGTTCAAATCTTCTCAATTTTTTTTTTTTATTTATTTAAATAAATTTTAGTTTTTCTTGTTACAACTCCTTGTAATTCCCTTGTTGTTTTAGCTGCTGTTGTTGCAGTTGAAATTTTATTTTAATATTAAATGCTGCAATAAAAATGTGTGACAGAATATACAATTAATAATTTGCGCATTGTTTTCATTAAATAATTGAAAATAATTAAATAAGTTTATATGACAGATTTTCTTGTTTTAATTAAATAAAATTTTAGTTTTTGTCTCTGCAATGTGGAATGATCAATTTCAGAATTTATAAAACACATAAAACAATATAAATTTCAATGTATTTATGTATGTACATATATTGAATTTTATGATATTGAGGGGCTTCTGATTCATTATTTTTTGAGTGGAGTGCCAAAGGAGCAGGGAGACACTACATACAGCAGAAATGTAGTTCAATGTAGAAGTTAGGAGAAAAATATTTATAAACCTACACCCGACCCAGTTTGCTTCCCCAGGAGTTGAACTTCTGAGCATCTGAATAATAAACACAGAAACTACTACAGTGCTACTTATAAGTAGTTGATGCGAATACTCTAAAGTAATGTGGATGGTAATTAGTGAACGGTGAAAAGTAAGTGGTTGGGTAGAGAGGCCAAAGCATGCTGTTGGCCTGCACTTTAATTTGTATAGAGTTAAAGTTCCTTCCCTTTGGGTGTTTTTTTTAGAGTGTTCATACATTTTAGAAAAAATTTTAAAAATTAATATTTTTTGACAGAAATAATTTTTGTGTCCCCATTGTTCTGATAGTTTTTAAATAAATTACCCTTGTCTAATCCTGGGCCCATCATTTTCATCAGATATCGGATCGAAAAAGCAAGTGATTAACGCAATGATTTCTTTAGTAAGTAAAAATCTAAATTTGAAGATGTTTGAAAAAATTCGGCGGAAGTATCGGTTCTGAATTTAAAACACAAAAAAAAGTTAAAACTAGACACAATTAAGAAAATCTAAGATCACAATTAGAAAGTCTATAAAGAGAATCGCAGTAGAAACTTATTAAAATTAATTGAAAATATTGAGAATCTATTCAATATGAAAAATCTCGATATTAATTAAAAATTTAATTGAAATATTTTGGAAATATCAATCATACGTAGGAAAAACTGTTGAATTTGCACAAATAAAAAATTATTTGAGTTTATTTTCAAGCAATTGTCATTCAAAAATACATATTTTTGAAATTTTAATTCTATTTTGAACCGTGTTTTAAGTGAAAATAAAATCAATTAAATAAATTGTAGATTCAATTAAAATATTAATTGAAAATAATTTGTTTTTGAATAAGAACACTTATCTGGAAAATATTAGACAATAAATTTTTCTGTAAAATATATACATTTTTAATTGAAAATTAGAAAAAAATTTTTAAAATTTTTAAAGTTTTTGCATTAAAAATCGTATGGTGATTTTATTTTCTCCAGAAAAAAAAACTTTTTATCGCAAACATAAAATTATAAGTATCGAAAAAGTATTTTAAAAAACATACAAATATAGAAGAGAGAAAAAATTTAATTCAATTAACCATTTTTTTTTTGTTGTTGTGGGACCAGCACCCCTACTTATGCCGTGCATTGTGCCAGAACGAAAGGGATAAAACGAAAACTTTATACTTACTACTCTGCTTTTGCGCGTTTTTTCTAACGTTTGAAGCAGTATTGCAGCGCCTCTGGTGCTAAGCAGACGCATAAACTTTCTTAATATTCTTCCAACCAGTGATGGCGAATTTCGTACTAACCAAAATTATTTCAACATGTAAAAATAGAAAAAAAATGAATTTAATTAATTCTCGTATTCTATTTCTGCTGAAAACTTGGTTAAATAGTTTATATTCTTCCCAATTTGTATCCACTTTACGAAAATTGTAAAGATGGACAATTAAACGCTGATGAGAGCTGCATCGGCCTTGATCTCGGTATAATGATACGTTCTGCTAAACTGATTGGGTATACTAATGTTTTTCAACATAAAAAAACTCTTAGTAATTTGAATTTTCATTAATTCAATAAAACTAAACTTGAGCCTGATTATATTACTTTTCATATCTCCAGTAATTTAATGTCTGACTGCACAATTTATTGTTATTTCAGATAAATTGTAAACAAATCCAAATCCCAAGTCATATTCTCCCAGGTACGTGGCAACTCTCAGTTAATAAATAAAAAAAAATCACCTTTTCCTGTTTAAGTACCGTTATCGAGAAAATTATATTGTGCAAATGTTAATTTTACGTTTGTATACGTACTACGTGTTACTGATTTCCTCCATCCTGCCAACCGGTTGTCTAATACTTTTTTTGCTTAAACTCAGCAACTGATTGTCATTCCATCTCCTTCAATATACTATTTATGTTGTTTCATAATAACTACTTTGGTAAAATTATATGTTAAAAAGTATTTACTTATGTAGGAATAAATAACAGACAGACAGACAGACAAACAGACAAAAATGAAAGTAAAGTAAAGAATGAAAAAAATACGAAAAAATGGCAATCAACTTGATTTGGTTTTCGATTGCTTTTTGGTTTGTTGTTGGTTGGTTGTCGTGTTCATCTCATTGACAACATAAAATTATTCTGCCGGCGCCATTGTCCTTGTAAACAGCAAATATTGGTGTGTATGTATGTATATCTGTGTAGGTAAGTAATATACACAAACACTATTTAGAGAAGTTAGATATTTTACAATTTGAAAAGTAGTTGTATGTAGACAAACTACAATGTTGAACATAGATTCTATTTTCAACGTCATTGAAACTTCTAAACCTTTTCCGAATTTTAGCTCCTTTATTGGCTGTTTTGAACATTTTTTTTTTTTTGTTTTTGTTTTCTTAGTTTTTACCATTTTTATTTTTACAGATAGTTTTAAAGTAAGTTTACTTTGAAATGGCATATAATTTTCTTTGGCTTGTCTTGACACAGCTTTTCATCATATATATTCTTTTTTTTTTTTTTGCATTTGTAGCACCGTGTTCAGTTGGTTATCGAGACTCTTTACAAACAATTTAAGCTTACCTTTTTAGGTTTTCTTTTATGTTTTAGTTTAGTTTTTGCTTTTCTTTAGTTGTATAAATAGATTGCACTATGGGTCATAATGAAACGAAAATTAAATTGTCCAGTTTAATGCACAAAATTGTTAGTTCAACGTTTTAGAAGATCTATCGGATAAAATTCATTCTTATTATACACAATTAAAAGCACTGGGAGATAATAAAGATTTACATTTCTAGAAATATTTGATTGACAATTTTAATTAAAACTTTCATTATTCATATACACTGAAGTAGATAGAAAAAGAGTTATGCCAGTCAACGTGCATTTAAATAAAGCTTTTAAAACTTCAGAAAAATACTCATACGCCTACAGTACTGTCAAATAATAGAAACTATAGTGAACTTTTTTTTATTCCTGGTTTGGATTAAATTTTGCGTCATTCGAACCGTTTTTCAAGTTTGTATTGAAATAAATGGTGGATTCCATAAAAATTTTGTACAAAACAACTTATATTGAAATTTGCGGTTTTGATGAATTTTTAATCAACGGCCATCAGTTTTCAAGTTTAAGAGCAACAAATAAAACTCTCGATTAATACCTTTTGTTATGGAACTGCTCCTGTATGAAGGTATTGAGAAAGACAGACGTGTTCGGTTTTTGGAAGCCACCAAAAGGAATGTATTTATTTTATAAATTTTTTGTAATCTAACATACTTTTGGAAGCGTGATATGAGAAAAAACTAGTAATTTTGGTTGTTTTTTTTTTTTTTGTGGTATTTCACTTCTGGTACTTTTTCTCTTGGGAAATTCTCCTAATGGTTTCGGATGATGGATAGACAAATAGCGTGTGACCAACATAAATATATAGGGTACCTTTTAAGGAGTAAAAACGGGACAAATTGGTACTTTTAGTTTTTACAATGTTATTATCATACAAATGTTCGATGAATTAAATATGTATACTGCAAAACATGCTTTTTAATAGATTTTTGTCAAGTTTGTATGATTTCTCTACGAAACTTAATTAAATTATTTACATCTAGAATACCGACGATTGAGTCGACTGTTAGCTGTACTAGTATTAATTAAAATAAACAGCATTAATGTACGAGTATTTTAAACTAAGCATAAAATCGTCACTTTGCTAGTATTGACGAAAAGTCGTTAAATTTGGTAGCCGAATTAATGTTAAAAATGTATAAACATATTTTATTCCCGTTCAAAACTAAAATTTTTAGTGCAAAAGTTTTTCAAAGAATTGAATTTATTAGAAATCATTATAAGGGTTGTTTTGTATTCCATGCCGAATGCAGTTAGTATATTAATGTTGTTATTAAACAAAATTTGTAACACAATAAATAAAAGTTTTAAAATCAGCAAAAAAACTTTTGTAAAAACAAAACTCTAAAAATAAGTTGTACCACAGCTTTGTAAATAAAAACATTAATAAATATATTCTGGACTTTTTAGGACTCATGAAAAATTTTTGGACACTAAAATTGACTATGAAATACAATAGCTTTGATATAGCTTTTGCTTTGCATTCCCGTAGTGCAATATTTTGTATTTCAATACAATTTTTTTCTTTATTTATTTGAGCCAAGTAACCCCGGTATTCTACTTTGGTACGAGTATTATGTTCATTCAGTAGTCGTTTTTTATATTGAAAAAGAAAAGAAACACGAACACATATTTACTGTATCTTTTTCTCACATTATTGCTTTTGGGTATCGTATCTCCCAAAAGTATAAGAAAAATTGTTTAAACTTCGTTTGTCTAACTTGTAAATATAATTTATGCATTACTTTATTTAGTACATGTAGTTCTATATGGTGTATATGTAGATGTGTTCGTCTGTATGTATTCAAGTTTATGCCACTGATACAAATATGTTTCTATGTTAGTAACGATTTGATTGTTTGTGTTTGATTGAATGAAAGTGAGGTAATATCTAGTCATAGTATACAATTTCTTAACGCTGAACAACAGCTCCTATCATTGATTTTAAAACCAATCTGTGCTAACATTGTTATTTGATTTTCTTATGTTTTTTTTTTCTTCTTTTTTGAATGAAAAAGTAAAATCTTTATTTTTTCGACTTGATGTAACGTTTAAATAAAATTTCAAATTTTATTTACTTGCAAGGTACACGTAAGCAAGTAAATTGATTTTGCTGTTAATTTCGTTGATTTTTTTTTAACTAAATATATTTCAATGGTTCAAAAGTTTTTTTTTCATCTTCAATTTCTTATTTTTTTTTTACCACAAAAGATAAAAAAAATAGATGTTTGAAGTTTATTGGCAGTGTCTCTTGTGTGCTGGGAATCGATATTTTACCTTTTCATCAATAACTATCATTGCATGGATATGTAGGTTTATTGGTATTAATTTAAAAAGAAATCTGATTTCTATTTGAAATTTAGCTTGAAAATACCGTATATGTACATATGTACATACATATACAACATACTTTTTGACTTCAAGTAGGCTTACGAACCAGGGTGCTTGGTTGGTCTGATTTGATCGAAATTGACACATTTTAAATTTAAATTAGAAATATTTAAAAAATGCTAATAAGTAATAAAATATATTGAGAATAGTTCTTTTTGGGAAATTTTCATTTCACATAATCAAATTTAGAACAAATATTTCGCAAATAGTACTCCCTTTATCATCATTCTCCTAAACCAGTTTATCGAATTCCAACAGAATGCATCCATTATTAGGTGTCAACCCTGAGCAATGGTAAAATTAAAGTAGATCATTAAGACCTCTTAAGCTTTTGAGTAAAATGTGGTAAAAAAAAAGAAAAAATAATACGAAGTTTCTTCATCCAATCTTATATAATGTGTGCCTTAACCATGGTTTTTCTCATCTACTTATTGGTTAGAGTAGTGAAAGTTTCTCTTCTTGTTTTCTACATTTTTATATACTACAATAAGCGATACAAGCCAATACATTTGGTACTATTGGTACTTTTTATTTTTAGGATTTTTTTACATTGACTTACTTTTAGCACTTATTTCTTTTAATACACACACGTAATGGCTTCTCTTTGCTCTTGAAATCTTATTCATTATTATTTCACAAATAAAGATCGAAAAAACTTTTCCTATATAAGATAACAAATGGGTTATACAGTAATACCACGATTTACGTCGCGGTTAGCTCCGGAATATTACAATATTGGTCGAAACTACGTAAATCGAAATTAGAATTCAGTTTCCATTATAAATATTAAACATATGCTTAGGTAAATGGCCACGTAAATAAACGTTGAAAGGAACAAGAAATATGTGAACACAAATCGAGACAACATAAATCGAATATTCAGGATAACTTTCAGTTGTAAACTTGTGCTATATGTATGTTAAAAATATAAGAGTTGTTTTCCTTAAATTTGGCTTCGAGGTAAAATTTTCAGTTCCTCAACTAAAAACTAATAGGTCACTGGAAAAAGAAACGGTTAAAAAATTTCCAAATAAAATTATTTTGATGACGTCAAGGTCCTAAATACATATATACAAAAAATTTTTGGAGCAAAATGGGGACTACTTAGAAGAACAAAAAAAATATAATCTTTTAAAATTATACTTTTAAGACTTTGAGTATTCTTTTGGCTGAAGTAGTTATAATGTTGTCGACAAAAACTTGAATTTGAGACCCATTTAGTACAGTCGTTAACATCGCGAAAACGACAATTAGTGCGGCATTGTACAAATGAGTCATTGTTGTTTTAAAGCGACGAAGTGATACCACTGGCCACTGAACATTGAATACAGCGATTGGTTCTGTTCCAATTTTAACAGAATTATCGCCATAAAACATTCTAAATTACGGGGATTTGGCACCAAACTAGAGACTAATAAGCCGTTAGGGATGAAAATTTAGCTTTTGTGGATCAGGAGATTTTTAGGGTTAATTTGAATCAAAATACTTTTTATATATTTTTTATATAAGTTTGAATGAGATCAGGATGCGATTCAAATTACTGCTAAAATATTCTTACAATTTGGTTTCTGTCGAACTTCACACTAAATAAGGCATCATTATAAGTACGTGGCAGTAGTCGCCTGAGTGTAATTTTTTTCTTTAAATAGCAAAAAGGATAATCAAGTGGAATGATTTTTAAAGACTTTATTTTCACCCAATCTTAAATTAATGTTCACTGGGTTTCAAAAAAAATCATTTGGGAAAAGTACCATGTGACTGAGAGCTTAAACACGCAATTCACTAATTTCGAAATTCTGTCAAAAATCTAGGAAATGTTTTTTTTTAAGGATTTAATGTTAACATAAAATTGGCTTAAAATATTTAAAAAAATTCAATTTAACTTTTTCCTCTCAAAGCATTATATAAAACCTTCAGTAGCTTAAAAATATAAATAAAAGATTTTATTGGTATAAAAATAGCAGCTAAAACATTACTGTTTCTATACCTTTCAGAAAGTTGTGTAAATTTATTTTAAAAATATTTTAAATATTTATTCTTATGAAAGAGAAAATTGTTATATTTATTTTTGCGTTAATGTTTATTTCAACGTGTACTCTATAGCATTATTTTTAACTGGTTTTTGTTGTAACGTGCTAAAGTTTTGTTAGATTTAATTTAGTGTACATGCCGAAAATAGGCTGCAAGTCTTTAAACCGCCTTCGAAAATATATACGAGTATGTCAGATTATATGTATGAATATGATTAGTACATACATGAAATTGTGTCAGCTAAAATTTTAGTGAAATTGTAGAAAAAAATATTCTTATCAAAATCATGGATTTTCACTGATTTAATTTTCTCAACTGTGGCACAAACAAAAGAATGGCGCTATGAGCCATAATCCTTTACGTCATTTTACCTAGAAGATTTACGAACACTTTTGCATGTATGTTTTAGTCGTTGCAAACAAGTTTTAACCTTCTCACCTTTTGTAAATATGAAATGGTTCATCACATTTAAGTATCAGCGTACATATAATCCAAAACTGTTTAAAAAAAATATATAAAAAAAACTTGAGAAAAATATACTTTTGAAATTTTTAAGTTCAAGTCTGTGAAGAAGAGTAAAGCAGTGCAAACTAAATAAATTAAAAACTTTATTCAATGTAGAACGAAGACCTGATTAAAGTGAATATACAGCGACAAAGGAAATAAAAATACACTAATTTAAGGCTGGCTGTTTGTTGCTTCATTTTATGATGTTACAGCTGTAGTTGCCACATGTTATAGTTGCAGCTATAATTTGTGTATATATATGTATGTACTTTTAAGGATATGGGTGGGTTGTTGTGTGTGTTTGTACGAACATAAATAGTTACGCTGAAATTGTAAATTTTGCCCTTGGCTCTGTATGGTTGTTTTGAAAATATTATATAAAAATTTTTTTTGTTTCTATAAAAATAAAATCTTTCACATAATACACAGTTGAAATTTTTTCGCTACTTTCCTATACTGAATTGGTTTTTTAGTTCTTTGCTTAAAGATTCTTTTAAATAAGCTTTTTAAAATTTTGTTAAAGTACATATCAACATACATACTTACAACAGAACGTACGTATTTTAGAGTATTCGCTGAAATAATCTTTGATTAAAGAAAAATTTTCAATTTAAGATGAATTTTTGCATATATCTAAATTAAAATAATTACACATCAAACACCGGCATAAAAAAGTGTTTAGGTATTCTGATCGGGCCAAACTGATTTCATATTCGGATGCTGGTGGAAGCTGGCGGATTTGATCAAATGTACAGAAAACTTTTTTCTAGTGCCAAAATTCGGATATATTTTATTACGAAAATAACATTTAAACCAAAAATGCGATTACGGATACAGTATACTTTAAGTAAATTTTCATTAAGGATAATTAACTCTGATGATAGAAATGAATATTACAACAAGAAGAAATCAAAATCACGAAAACGTACACTTTTCAAATTTTCTTATAAGAAATCAGTGCAATCGAGTGCAAGTTTTCAACTTTTTACACTTGCATGCTTAATCATGCCGTTTGCTTATTACCAATTTAATGACTGCTGGCTTTATTGAAGGAAAAATTTACTGAATTATGCGCGATGGCGCGTAATTACATTGAAAATGCTTCTTAAGTTTCTGCTTCGGCTAGACAAAGAATATTTATATAATTAATAGGCAAGACGGATTTTTGTTGTGGCCTTTATGGCCACATTATTCAACCGATTTTGACAAAACTTATACCAACTGAAATCACAGAAGTGAAAGAGATATACGAGTATGGTTTCAAATCTTTTTAGTATTTTAGTTTCAAAGTTGCTACTAATAATACATGCACACGTTTTACTTTTGCAAATGTACCATTAAAAAGATGCACTTGTTAATAACTTTTTTTAAAAAATGTTCAATGTTTTCATAATCACCCCTATCGTGAACAAATTTTCCCTCGTAACTTTTTCCCTTTTCCCTTAATGGCAATCGTGAACAACTCCCATGAAAAAATTTTATTCAGTCCAGAATAATAACGTGAAAAATGCTCCCATGAAAAAATTCCCCTTATCGTGAATAACTTTTTTCCCACAAGTTTTTTCACTTTTCCCTTCGATTTATTCACTTTATTTTTGATGGGGAATAGAACAAAACATGTATGTAATTCTTCATACAACTTGAATATTAAAGCTTAAAAAGTTTATTTAAAGAAAAATATCTAATAATAAGGTACCAACTGATGTATTGGTCAACAAAATGCAAAACAACAAGTATATTGCCTGTGAATTTGTGAAGCTTTAATTTGTTGGAATTTTTTCGTTTTGTTGGTTTTCCAAAAGTAGCCGAACCATTTAAACACATAAAAGTTAGAATGCAATAAATAAAAGCTGCAAATAAACTATCGCTCCTTTTTTTAAGTTTTCTTTAAAATATATATTTCCAAGTATATTTTATAACAAAAATTTCTTTTATTTTTTATTTTTGTTATCTTCTTTCTTATTTTACATTCACAACGAATTGATAGCGGGAACAAACGTTCCCATGAAATTCACGATACCAAATTTCCCTTCATGGGGAATGAAAATTTCATGGGAACAAACATTTCACATTTTGTTCACATTATGGGTTAATGTCTCTATAAATGAGCCGTTTATTTTGAAAGTGGCATAAGTAATATTTTCAAAAAAAAATCGAGTTAATGGCAACACTAAATACAATTGAACGGTATCTTTTCATTTGTAAAGAAATTGTAATAAAAAAAAAGTGACTTATGCCACTTTCAAAATAAACGGCTCAAATATTGAAAAAATATTATTTACATCTAGAATAAGATGGCTTAAGCTGGCTGTTGTTTATGCATACAAGTAGTTTATATTGTTAGAAATTTTTAAACCGATTATGTATGTTGTTAGCTGTTTATTTTGAAAGTGGCATAAGTCAATTTTTCAAAAAGTCGAGTTGATGGCAACACTAAATACAATTTAACGGTAAATTTGTAAAAAAAATTGCAATCAAAAAAAAAGTGACTTATACCACTTTCAAAATGAACGGCTCAAATATTGAAAAATTATTATTAACATCTAGAATACGATGGATTAAGTCGGCCGTTGTTTATACTAGTCGTTTATATTGTTAGAAATTTTTAAATCGAATATGTTGTTAAGTGCAATAAAATACAGAAAAAAAAAATTGAGAAATAAAATTTTAAAAACTTTCTCATAAATTATTTTACTTATCAAATAACTGAATACAGTCGATTATTGAATACCCTAATACATACATGCATACTTATGTACATGCTTATGTACATAGTGTCTATGGTTTTTAATACTGGTTGTTATTTGTATTATAATAAATTTGCTATATGTTTTATAACATGATGAATTCACGCTGCTTTGAAAAATTATAAACA
Source organism: Lypha dubia (assembly GCA_947311025.1). Lineage (NCBI taxonomy): Eukaryota > Metazoa > Arthropoda > Insecta > Diptera > Tachinidae > Lypha > Lypha dubia. The sequence goes on along the minus strand of OX371260.1, from coordinate 46,404,652 downwards.
GCACAAATTTATAACAAAGGCTGCCTGCCAACCCAAAAAAATTAAACATGAAAAGAAGAAACAATTTTATGAAAACAAAATCTGGGTAATATATAAAATACTAGATCATAAATATCAAAAAAAAAAAAAAACAAAAGATGATTACAAAAATATGTGGTAATAATGTAGGCACTACGACTTATAAGTTATATATTATATATTTTCTATAAAACTAATACGAAGGGATACATAAATAAGTACTAAGAGCAGACAAAATTCCTAATAATGTTAATTTCAGGTAGTTCATAGGACTTGACTATCCTCCAATCGTAAAAAAAATATACTCAAAGAATCGGATAAATTGACGATTGTAAATGACTACCATTAAGGCCAAAAATATTAAAATTCAGATTAGTTAGCTTATATGTGTACACGTTGAAACAAAAAAATTAACTTTATAACAAAGTCGAATATTTCAGCTATATGGTCCACTTGCACTTCCTATTGGTATTTGCGAGAATACAACATTTTTCCGAGAAAATAACAGATTCTGCCATATGGATACAATACAATTATCGTATACAAACTTCCCAACTTTTTGCTAAAGTTTAATCTCCGATTACTATAAATATTGGCAAATGGAATGGAAATTGGATATGAATTGGAAGATTTTTTTTTTTGTAGGATCAGCAATCAAGAGATGATCCCTACTAATGCAATGAATTGTCCTAGAACTTTTAGAAGAAGATAGATGTAGAAAGTTTCATTTGGATTTCGTTTTTATTTCTCAAATATTAAAAAAATTTATTAACGCCAGTTAAATTAATGTCTAACTTATATGACGTTTTTCTATAAAAATATAAAAAATAACACTGAACTTAAGAGACGTGTTTAATGTTAATGTCAGTTTTTACCTTGCGGTCATTTCCTAAGCTGTGACGGCCCTTACCTAACCTAACCTACCTTGTGGTTTACCCTGACAGTATGCTTAACACAGATTCTGTTGTTAGCATCAGCACAAACATGCTTGACATTGGTAGTCCGAAGTCCAACCAGTCACTAGCACTGATTGAGCTTCAGCCATTTAACCAACACCACAAAAACCACACAAATATGGTTGCATCAAACATTATTCAATTATTAAAATATTTGATGCGACAATAAAATAATCATTCTGTGCTTTCGTCTCATAAAATTTTAATGTATAAAAAACGAATTTTCACTGCTACAAGGTTATATATTTTTGCAAATGAGAACAATAAAAGTTTAAGTTTATTGTGTCCATACATTGTTTATGTTCTGAAAAGTTGGTTATTTAAATAGCTGTATGTATGTAACTTCAGTCATTCAAAGTATTTTATAAGAAGAGGAGAGATGATGTGAAATATATTTTGTTAAAATTAAAATTATATGAAGAAAGTTATTTAATTTTACAAAAAAAAAATCAAATATATAAAAGTGAAATGAAATTATAAACATCACTGGCTGCGATATTATTTCTTTTAAAAATATATAAAAATATTGTCTTCAAAATATTTATTAAGTCCTTTGCAACAATTTTTATTAGGCGAAAGCAACCCAAGTAGTAGTTTTTATATTCGGTTCGCATAACTTCAAAATTCGATTTTGTATAAAAACACATACGTTTTTTGCCGACTTTTCATTCGAATCATAGTTCCAACAGAAAGAAGTATTCTTAAAGGGGAGCAAACATAACAAACCTTCCATATTGTTTGGTTTTCATCAATACTAAACGTTTTTATGTCCGCTATTTTTTTTTTTTTTATTACTTACAGATTTCCACTATGTATGGCAGTATAATTCACTTTAAATCGAAAAAAATATTCCAAAAGAAATGTGATATAATAACTATTGGGGTATCATTCATCTGTAAGTTTTTATTGATCAAAATAAGAAACACTTTTCCTGATTTAAAGGGAAATACTCTACTGTACCTAGAAAAGCCCATAAAAAACAACTTTGATGTGATAGAAAAAACTAAAGATGTAGTATTTTTTACCGAATCAAGTAGTTGCTTAAAACGAAATTTTACTATCAGGCGATATTGTAATCATGTAATAATATACCATTTTTGTGATCTTTATATGATTAGGGAGGTTAAAGAAAAGCTCTGACTTAAGCTCTAATTAATACTTAATTTGTCTTGCAAAAATTACCACCTTTTAATTTTATTCGTTGCTCATTTCCAGGCTACAGATGGCTAAAGAGTTTCTCATTGTGGAATCTATATTATTAATAGGCGAGATCTACCGGACACTGCCTTTCTCAACTACAACATTATAATGTTAAAATATTATTTAACAAAAAAAACTTAAAAGATGCACAGCAAAACTACAATAAAATAAATTATTATAAAAACTTTTAATTCTAACAAAAGAACACTTTAGAATAATGGCCAAGAGAAAAATACAAACAATTAAATAAAATGTTATACATATATTATATAATGCTGTACATAAGTATTGAAATATAAAAAATTTTCTAGCATACTTAAGCCAGATTATTTATAAAACAATAAAAAATAAATACTGCATTAAAAACACAAAAAAAATTTAAAAGCGATTGAAATGAACTTAAAAATTTTTCGACAAGATCTCGATGTTTGTCCAGTCCGCTTGAAATTAACCTCAACAAATAATTATTTTTAATTTTAACTGAATAAAAATTTACGCAGTACTTCTTCTGGTTGCAACTACATACCCGCCTATTTTTGAACATTCCGCCAGTTTTGAAAAAAGAGCGCCATATGAAAGCCTTAATAGTTTTAGATCGCATCATCATATATAACCAATTATTTTCAGTCTCCTTTTAATTTCCTATTTGCATCTAAAATATTAAAACATCGTGTAAGATTTTCGAATAAAGAAATAACTTTAACTTTTAAATCTGTTTTTTATTCCAAATTGAACACTGCCATAAACAAATAAAAATTTCTTGTTAGTGTACTAAATTCTTCAAAATAAAAATGTAGAAAACTAACATATAATTTTAAGGATAGGGAACAGCTTGTTATTCGGAACGAAACCGTAGCAAGGACCTTTATCAATTTTAATCAACACTTATCAAGAAGAGACTGAAACCTTTCCAATTAACAACAAAACTATTATTAACTATTGACGGAATCTGAAAAACATTGAATATGACACACATTTCGCGAAAATTGTTCGACATGCTCCAGCTTCAACGGCTATGTGTAATAGGAACTCTAAGAGATATCGTACAAACTCGTCTGCTTCATGATGAGCAAGTAAGAATAAACTTTAAGTTGGCGAGGAGCGATACATAAATATTTTTTTTTTCCAATTAAATATTATTGAAACTATTAAGACTTCGGAAAATTTTTTATATTACAATAAAGATGAATATTAAATAGAAAACTCACAAAATCTTTTAGAATCAAAAATTGTTGTAAGACATATAAGAGTGAGAGAGAGAGCGTCTTAAGAATCTTGCAAGCAAATTTCATTATTGAAAGTAGTAACATTTTTATTCTACCATCGCAAATGCTAAGTGCAAATTATCAACTCCATAGCTATTGATATACGGCATCATAAAAAATATTTAATTCCTTGAAAAAATTTTAAAATATTTGCTCCAAAAAATTTCATTAAACATGTTTTTTCATAAAAAGAAATTGAGTAACTTCACTTACATTGAAAATAAAAATGTTCAAAAATAAAAGTATTTACCAAATCTGACTACCAATTACCAACAAACAAAGAAAGGCTTAATTACTCATATTTTCAAAGCAGTTAATTCATTCAAGTACAACTTTAAACACTCATTGTGTACAAGAGTGAATATTACTTTCGCAGAGAAGTGCATTTAAAATTTTAAATATTCATGAATGGAAAATAATATAAAACAAAACAATAGTAGCACAATAGTATTACAAAAAGATTCTAAGTAAGTGTGAACACAAAACAAAAAAAAATTTAATATAATATTTGCAAATAATAAGGAAAAAAAAAGACAATAAGCAGAACGGCACAAAATTATTACAACCATGAACACAAAATTAACATAACTTTTTTCTGTTCCCTTCATTTATTTTATTTTGCACAAGGCAAAAAAAAAAAAGTATATGTATGGATTAGTGATGTTACGAATACTCGTATTCGTATTCGACATAAAATGTAAAAAAATATATTAATTTTTATTAAAAAAAAACATTGTATTTCACGCAGAGTAAGAAAAACGAAATCTGAAAGTATGTAAGTAAAATAATTAAAAAATGTTCTGTAGAGGTTTTCAAATTCGGCATCTTAATGCAATAATAATGTTAAATCACAAAAATTTTTTTTTCATTTATAGTTACTAACGCAAAGGCAGGGATTTTTTCCAATTAAATTTGAAATATAAACCTCAAAAGAAATATTCGTATTCGTATTCGTATTCGGCGAATACTGTTTTAAATATTCGTATTCGTATTCGCGAATACTAAAAATTGATATTCGTAACATCACTAGTATGGATATAAAAAAGGAATAACGTACGTAAGTATGTATTTGCAACCACTCAGTGGTCGGTCTTCAGATGTTAAAATGAAAAAACTACTAGACCATTAATTTTATTTTATTGTTTTTTTTTTCCAGCAGTAGCGCATATTAGAGGAATATTACAAAAGGCAACAAAAGACAACAATAGAAGGACTTTTTTTACAGTGCAAAAAAAGAAGAAGTTAGATTACTGTGTAGTGTCACACGGTATACATAAAATTAAATATGTATTTAAAAAGATTTGGCGAACAATATATATTGTGTTTTTCGGAAAATTTTTGTGATCATGATGTCAGTTCAACCTTTTGAGCAGTCTAATTTTTCTTTGTCTGTTCAATTATTACGCGCTTCTAGACTTTACTTTCTAATAAAAATAATAATTTAATATTTTATATTATTACAAGATGATTGTGCCGGCTTCGCCCTGAAGCCATTTTCTTATATGGGGGAACTATTCTCCCCACTCAGCCACCCCCTATTTTATGCTTGACTATTTCATTCAACAACAAAAATAATTTTGTTCTTTTTGAAATACGAATTGGATTAATAGTTTAGTAAATACAGGATTTGCCCCCTCCCACCCCTCCACGTATCCCAAGCAATTATACATAAAAAATTTCATATATCATCGATATTCAATATGAACTAATATGTGATTCGCTGCCGTCACGCAGAATCGTAGCAGAGGTGACAAACAAGAAATAAGCGAATATTTAATAACGCGTTATTTAGTTTTCTTCAACCATTGACGAATACTTGAAGCCGACAAATTCCAGCAGAGTTCATTTTTGTATTGGATAATTACAGACAATATCGATTACTTTCAAATTTCTTTTATACCGTGAATTTATAGTAAATATGTGATATAAATTGCGCCTCGAAATCTACTTTGTAAAAGCGAATCATACATGAAAATATCAAAATGAGAAAGTGGCTTAAAAACCGCCACCGGGACTTGCGCGCTGACATAAGATTTTCTTACTTTGTAGAAGTGTGTGTGTTTTTTAAAGAAATTGTCACAGTAAGCAAAAAATTACAGGATATTGTAAGTGACTAAAATTCAATTGAAATTGTAAAGCGAAAATCTAGTATGTAAATAAATTAACTATTTAAACTTACAAAAAAAAAAAAAAATAAAGTGGAAAAATTTTAAGGATAAAAGAATGAATTATTTGTCTGCGAAAAAATAAATTTTAAATCTTTTAAAGAGCTAATAAAAATAAACTTTGCTCCTCTTTTTCGTTTTGCAGCAATACCCTTAAAATATATATTTTCATGGCTTTTTTATGATTTATTATAATAAATGTTCACTGAGGCGTATGTTTAAAAAATATCCTTTTAAATTGGTTTCCTTTAGTTTTGATGTTGTAGATCTCTTTCAATATTTTTTTTTTTTTTTTGCTTTATTTTATGTCTTAGTTTTTTACAACTAGCTTTTTTAGCATAAACAAATTTTAATATAAGAATTTTGTTGAATTTATGTTGAAATATTGTATAATTTTTTTTTTTTTTTGGTTTTTGCTGTTGTTTTTTAGTTTACTTACAACGAGCCAGGCAGGCCGGCCTTTGTGCTACAGTAATTGTTTATTTCGCTTTATTTTAATTGAATTAAAATTAAATTGTGCGTTTCTTTTGTGCTGACAAAAGATGAGCTTAAAGGCAAAAGAAAAATTTTGTGATAAGGGAACGCAAAATAGGAAAATATATTTATTTAGTTAAAGTTGTTAATGACACTCAATTAATTAATGTTGCAGAGGATTTTAAATAGTCTTTATTTATATCATTAATAAAAAAAAACCCCGCCCGATTTTTGTAGCTAGATTTTGTAAGCAATTAATAACTGTTTTTGTTTTATTTCTTGTTATTATTGTTTTTTTTCATTGCTTAATTATAAATGCCAATTAGATAAGTGGTCTGGAAATGAAGGATCTTTGCACAAGGACAAAAATATAAATACTTTTTAAAATCTTAAAATAATGCCAGAAAATATTTTTTAATCTTTGCAAGTAATTAAAAGTCATAAATTGATTGAAGTACAAAAAAAGGGACACACGAGTGAAACCAATAAGTCGTTTTAAAAGCATGTGAAAAGAATAATAAACTAAAAAAAGAAACTCTGGAAATTTACTGATAAGTTTAGAGAAAATCTACCTTTTACAACATTTCTAAAAAAGATCGATTTGAAATTAAACTCCTTTAAAGCTGACATGAACATTAGTCTTAATTAATGAAATTTAATCATTTATTTAAATATTTTCAAAAAAGTTTTCCATACTATTACGTGTAAAATAAGCAGAAAATTTATATCAATATAAAAAGGTTAATTCTAAAACTCTTTGTATGCGAAAAAGTGCTTAACTTTTATGCTTATTTTATTTTCCACTAATTTAATGCACTAATTACTTAATAACCACATAAATTATTTACTGGAAAATATTGTGTAAAAGGTCAAATTGTGTACAAAAGAGTTAAACAATATTTTATTGTTACAATTTTTAATATAATATTAATGGTATATTTTTCAGAACAATTTCACAAAACAGTTTAATTTAAATATAAACATTACAATTATTACTTTTAGTTTTTATTAAGCATACAGTAGTTCAAACCGTTTGCTAAAAAATAAAACTCAAATGAAATTTTAAGGACCAAATTAAAATGTAAATTGTAGTAACCAAAACAATACTAAAAGGATTATATAAAATTTTGTTATAAATTTCTTAACGATTATTAACACACAGTGAGCTACTAATACGGGTCAGGAAACAAGGAGCTAAATTAAAAAAAAAATGTTTACTAAAGCTGGCGAAAATTAAATAAATAAAATATTTAAACTTAATCGTTATAAAGGGTCTTCCAACAGTTACTTACCAACTTTGACAGCTGATAATTGTCATTTATACAGAGTGTTTTGCCAAATTACTATGAGCGAATATAGCATTCAACAACATGTGCATATAATAAAATTGTTTTATTAAAATAGACGTTCTATTCGGGCAACGTACCACGCGAAAAATCATTTTCAGCGATGAGGCCCATTTCTGGGCAAATGGGTAAGTGAACAAATAAATTTCTCGAATTTGGGGCGATACCAATCCACAAGAGCGTCCAGGGCATTCCAAGAAAATCACTGGTTGATGTGAATTTTGGACCGGTGGCGTTATCGGTCCATATTTCTTTGATCACTGTCAACGACGATCGGTATATCAGTTTTTAAATGGATATAATCGTACGTTCATAGAGCAAATATACGGAATTTGTAACTGGTGAGATTAGTGTGAGAGCACTCTTAATTTTGATTGGGAATTCTTATATTTTTATCTTAAGGGAAAACGATTAAAACTGTGGAGCTCTTTTAACACATGTCCAACCACGACGAAAATAAAATTTGTATATTTACCAACTTCTTTGGACTTAATTGCATAATCTGGACACCAACGACATGTTATTTCTACAGGACGGCGATACATGTCACAAACTTCATGCCATATTAGATATTCAGCACAAGCGATTTAAGGGCATTGTCATCTCATGTGGGGCTGATGTGAACTGTGACCCCGTTAGAGTTTTTCTTTTGGGGTTTTCTGAAGTCGCAGGTGTATGCGCATAAATAATTCGATAACTTGCCAATCATTATATAACCAACAGTTTTAAGACATGCAAAAATAAGACCTCTACTAAAGTAACTCCACCTATCAATTTTTTTTTTATTTTCTTACGTACACTTAATATTTTTCTACTATTTTGCTAAAGAAAACAACCATGTAAATGAGTTTCAGCACGACGATAAAGACATCATTGCTTCAGACGTATGTATGAAATTTTTTAAAAATTCTGTATTTGAAAATTTATATATTTTTCTTAAAGGATTTTATGTAAAATAAGAATTAAATTGTTCTAACATATCATTTTGCTTTTCAAAAATCTAGAATTCGTAAAAAAGTTCCTAAAAATACCAAAAATTCAATTTTTATGGTTTTCTTCATAAAGTTTATAACAAAAAGTCTATATATAACAAAAGGTCTATTAAAAGGTTACACTAATTAAAAAAATCTATGAAATATCTCTAATTTAAAATATATATTTTAAGAATAATAAAATAAGGCTAAAAAGTCCAGAAAAATATTATATATAATATAAAATATATTAAAAAGTCGCCAAAATTTAAGTGAAAAATTCAAGCTTTGCTGAACAAAGATTAATCCTTCGCTGTCCTCCGGATGTCCCCAACTCTTCTCTTTTAAGTGGAAAGAGCTCTTCAACAAAATTTGTGTGTGTTGAATGTTAAACTACTTCACGTAAGCTCCCTCAAAATTTGAAATGGTATAATAATAGACGTGCTGATGAGATTACGGTTGATCTCGGAAATACCATCATGTCCTGTTCGGTCCAGATATATTATATTGGACGAACTAAAACTTAATATGTGAAATTAGGTGACGAATCGGTATTTTGATCACTATTATGGGGAACTCAGTAATGGCAGTAGAGGGAAATGCTTAGTACGATACGAAGTACTAATGGGTATGAATTTGATTAACATTTAAGAAACTGGCACTTCCAAATTCTGTAGACTGTTAGGGAGATTCCCTAAAGGATCCAGAAACTGTGAAGCTTGTTGCCAACTAAATTTTTAAAAAACTGATCACACGCTCCTTTGAGAACACTATAACTTGCTGGGTATCGCACGATTTGCCATGGAAATTTACATCCTTAAGGAGAAGAAATAGCATTTTTAAACATAAAGAGGTATTTTTTAAAGGCGGCGAAAGCCCATCAGAAAAAAATAATATTGAAAATACTCGTCGTTAAAAATTTTTTTTCTTTCCATGTTAAATAACGAGGAATAATTGGAACGTTTATTTCAGAAACCCGTCAACTGGTGCCGCCGTGGCTGATAGGTAGCAATGCTAGCCTAGTAGTACGGAGTGTGTTTGTTTAAAAAAAAGAAAAAAAACTGACACTTTTTTAAAAAATTATATTATTGTAAATTACGAATGGCATACTTTAGTCACACCGTCTTATGCTGAAACCAGTCAACTGTCAAGCCTGTCAATGGGTTGTGTTTTGAAATTTCTGTTTAGTGCAGAAATCCCTCAAGTGAAATCACATGATATTGTGTTAGTCTTCTGGCAACCCTGCTGAGCTGAAGCTTTCGAGGTTAATGTTATTCTTTATTATTTTAAGTTTGTATTTTATAATTATTTGGCTTTAAAAATGCGCAGTGAAAGTTCTGATGATGAACCTGGGACAAAAAAAAAACGTGGTGTTGTAAATAAAGTTACGTATAAACGTAATGTCATAAGAAAAGCAAGAGTTAAAGGTGAAAAATACACAAATTACAAAGGTGACTTTGTTTCTGGTAAATCTGTATCTGATGAATTAGTTTGCAAGTGCCCCCGAAAATGCGATGTATTTATTGATAATGAAATGAAAATTGCAATCTGGAAGAGTTTTTATAAGTTGGAAACTATAAATTAACAAGATTTTAATTTACAAACATTAATAGAAGCTAGGGCAGTTAAGCGTAGTAGAAAGAAAAACTCAGATAATAATGATTGTGATACTGCTTCATGTTCAACTCAAAAGCAAAAAGTAAAACATTTGTATATAACCTGAAAATCAATGGCAAGTTTATTTCAGTTTGCAAAAATTTATTTTTACAAATACATGGTATTTATCGAGATCGAGTTGCGAGGTTATACATACTAATAGTGAGGAATCGAAGACCTGTCGATATGAGAGGCAAAAGTCGTAGTGGATGGCAATATATGTGTGCTGATCCATGAACACATTTCAAAATTTAAATTGAGGGAAACACATTATGGTTCTAGGAAAAAGCAATATACATATTGAATATTACTAAAATGTTTCAAATGGACCACCTTGAGTTGAAAGATAAAGTAAAATATAGTTTTTACTATAGATACTTTAAGGAAAACTTCAGTTTATCATTAGCACGGCCACAAGTTGATGTTTGCAGCCAGTGTGAAAGTTTTAAATCAAAACTAAGCGATCCTTGCCAATTGATACAAAATTTGCCAATTCCAAATATGTTTTAGGTTATTATGTTTGATTTCTTTAATTTGTGTTCCTCATTTAAAAGATATTTCAACTCTTATCTTTGATTTTTAATAAATAAAAAAATAAAATAAAAATTTTTTCGAAATGCTTTTGATTTCATAAACGAGTTCGCAGATCAAATCTCTAAGGACCACGAAAATTATTCTTCGTTACCGCCTTCCTTAACTGGAAAAATACAACTGTTAAAAACCAATACGAGTATTATAGCGAAAATTGTTTTTTTTTAAATAAAAAGTTTTGTTTTATTGCAGAAACCCAAGTCAAGTACAAAAATTTTAAAAAAATTTTTCAAAAAAAAGTAAAATATTTAAAATTACACCCAAGCATTATTTGGTTTTGAAATACAATAAGAAACACTCGAATTTTTTCCAAGCCAAAACCTTTATCAATTTTAAAATAAGAATGTTTTTTTTAGTTTTCCGATAATTTAAAAAGGCGCACTTAACGGGTTTCTGAAATAAACGATTCAATTATTGTATGTAAGTTGATGTGAAATAATACACTCGCAAATCTTGCTGTTAATATCCTGTTTATTTTATCCTTCAATTGTATTTTTGTGTTGTTATTAGTATTTTACTATTTTTCGAAAAGAAGTGTCTATTTTTAAGTGATTAAAAAGAACTCATACAAAAAGAAACATAAGATTAAAAATGTTAAACATAATGCACAATGCTGTACTTTGCGAGATTTCATTGTTAAGGATATTAATGGCAGTATTTAGTGTTTGTTGAAAATGGTCCTGTCAAATATCTTAGATATTTTATGCAATCTCAGAGCAACTCTGTGGATTTTTTTTATGCATTTGCTCTATCGCAAGACCATTTTCGTGCGTATATGTGAGCAAAAGATTAATTGAGCATTAGAACTTTAAACGAATACTAATATAATTTCTATAAAAACTATTATATATTACTGAAAATTTTTTTAATGGATAAATCTCTAAACTGCAGGGTATTTGTACTTCATACTTTTCCATGTATTGAAGTATATAGGGATTAGCCCCACCCCCAAAAAAAAAAAACATGAAAAACTAATACCATAAAAATTTTCGTGTTTCGAATGTTGTAATAACATTAATTAGTTACTGCATGTAGAGAAATATACATGTACATGTACATGCATAAGAGTTTTTTTTTTTTTTTAATTTTTATTTTTCTTTTTTGATTTTACTTCTGTACGTTACATAAATCGGTAATTAGACATGATGCAGTAAAGCAAAAATATTTACAGTGGTTAAGAACTTCGATAATTTAAATATTTATTTTGAAAAATCGTAGGTTGCTAATGCCAACTCTTTGAAAAATAACTTAAGCTACGTTCACATTTATCAAATATTTGTCGAAAAAAACGTAACCAAGAAAAAAACTAATAATTTATTTCCTTTAATTCCAATATTTTTTTAATTTTGGGTTCGAATTTTTTAAAAACTGTATAAAAATACTCTTTTGGAGAAGAATTAATTTTATTTTGTAATATAAAAATCGTGTTAAATGACACTATCCCTAAGCAAAACTATTGGTTACGTTTTTTTGGGCAAATATTTGATAAATGTGAACGTAGCTTTAGATTTTTGAAAACTTAAACTCATGAAAATTACTTGAAAAAAATATTATATATTATTTTTGTACAACGTTACGAGTTTGAAAACTTTTCACAGATGATGGTTAAAATCTGGTAATGAACTGGCATGAACGCGAACAAAAATCAGGCTAGAATGGGTAAGTCCACCAAAAGTACAATAATATTTATTTTTTTTTTTTTTTTTTTAATTAGGACCAGCACTCAGGGGATGACCCCTACGTATGCAGTGCACTGTGCCGGAACTCAGGGAGAGGGATAGGGTAGAGAAGATAGATGTTGAAAATTTTGAAGACTTAACTCTTTCACAACTCTGCTTTGCGCGTTATGTTAATTTTTAAGGCAGTGTTGAGGCGCCTCCGGTGTTAAGTAGACGCATTAACTTTGTTAAGCTGTATTAGCAGGCATTTTATTAATTGTTTTACTTCGCCGATGTTTCTGCTAACCGACGAAGGAGGGCGGTGTTGTGTACATTAGCTTGGAACAGCATCAATCGCTGTCGGAACCGTTTTTTAGTGACCAGTGCTATGCCTTCATCACTTAAATAGTCTGACAACAATTAATACAATGTCTCACTAATGTACATTCGAGAAATTAATGATGTTGATTGACTTGCTCTGGCCAGGGTTTGAACCAAGGCCCCAAGTCATTGTTTGCTTAGTAGTAGTCAACGCGCTAACCACTTCAGCCAACACCACCCTCACAACAATTAAATAATGAAATTTTAACCAAATTGAACTATCATTTTATTAGAAAGAAAAATCCAGAAGTTCGTAATAACTGAACGAACAAAAAAAAAGAAATCAAATAAAACAATAGATTTTAAGAAATCATTACACTAAGAGTATATGAAATAGGAAGGAGACTAATTGGGTGCCGCCGTGGCTGATAGGTAGCAATGATAGACTAGTAGTCCAGAGGTTGTCGGCTCGATTTCGGCCAGATATCCTGGGTGTTTTCTGAAGACAAGCTAATCGCTTTGCGGGGTTGTGTTTGTTTAAAAAAAAAAAAAAATTGAGGAGACTTAATTGTATGAATAACAATTCGGTTATTTCTAAACGTATCTCGTGGTATAACTAACACTCTTCTCCATTTATTGTAACTTCCGAGGAATCTAATACGAAGGCCTGTAGATAATCAAAAATATGCATTCTTCGTCTAACACTGAATAAAGAGCGTACAATTTAATTTACACCACGTTTTAGCCTAGCGTTTATATGAATCATAGAGCCAGACATAACCTCTAGATCATAATTAATCTAAATCATATTAAAAGCGAATAGGATAGCCTACGTTTGATAAAAAAGCTAAAAATACATTATATGAGTATATTCTACGTAAAGTTCCAAACACCGTAGAAAAAACTTAGTCGATATTTTTCTTAAAAGTAAGTCGATCATTAAGGTATACATCTCTTAGCATTTAATTCTATCGACGAAAGATAGATGATTATCCCCCGTCACTAAAAATATTCAATGTCGGATATTTACTTCTTGTGGATCAAAAGAGAGTGTAAATAAGTTTAGAGGAATTAACAGTTAAGGAGCAGCCAGGATCAGATTTAAAGAACAAGAAAGCATCACCAGCCAAAAATATTATCAATACAACCCCTAAGGTCTTTAAGGTAGAAAGAGTCCCAGAGAAAACACTATTAATATCAACAAATTCTTTGATTCCAATTAAGTATGAATATACGAGTCTACAGGCAGACCTGGAAAACCCAAAAAGCATTCCTATCTTGCTCATCATAATCGAATAATCAATGAAGTTCAAAGTTTTAGTTAAATCAATCGATACTAAAAACGATACTTAATGGGAGGATTAAATTTATTTTAGTATTTTTTTCTTTTGTTCTTAAATGTATCTTTTGTATTTTAAATCAATTACAGTAAAAATCGTTGACTTTTGTACTAAATGAACCACCCTGCTACACACTATTTTCAACTGCACTTTCATACAATCTAAAATATTTTGGGAAAATTTTTGCTTCTTTTTTTCTTTTGTACAAAACAAATGCATGAGTTTATATAAAAACGTGTATAGTATTTTAGAAAAATTTATTATGCATGCATGTTACTGTATACTAAAATCAGTATGCGTGTGTGTGTGTTTTTGCCCTTTTCGCGAAAAAAAACCTGTATGTTTCAGATTAATGCTAGAAATTTGGTAAAAATATAATCCAAAGAACACGTGCCGCCATTACAATTTATGGTTGTAGACATTAGAAAATATTAAAACATTAAAAGTACTTTATGTATGTTTATTTTTTATAAGGGGGCTTGTTAAACGTTTTAATATGTGCCTCAAACATGGAACATTTTTAGATCAATGGAAGCTCTGTTGTATTGTTCCAATTTTTAAATCTGGAGATCGTAGCCTCATTACTAATTATAAGTCCATAGTCAAGCAAAGCTCCTTTGCAAAAATTTTTGATAGTATTTTGAAAAATATTCTTTATGACCACTTGAAGAGTTTTATTTCTTGTAGCCAGCATGGTTTTATGCCCAACAGATCTACTACTACTAATTTACTTTTAATAACTCGAGACATTGTAACTGCAATGTGATGTTATTTACAATGACTTTGCAAAGGCATATGATACCGTTACTCACTATCTTTTGTTACGTAAGCTCAATAAGTTTGGCATTACTGGAAAGCTGTTATAGGTTTTTCAAAGTTTTTTGTATGACAGGAAACTTTTAGTAAAAATTTGAAATATTTCCTCTTCCTTTTTGATTGATGCTTATTCTGGAATCCCGCAGGGAACACATATTGGTCCTTTGCTTTTTATACTTTTTATTAATGATTTACTTCTATGCTTTAAATTTGCAAAGTGCTTGTTATTTGCCGACGACTTAAAATTATATTCTAGTATTTTCAATCAGTATGACTGTGAAATATTGCAAAGCGATATAGACAAGATGTCAGCTTGGTGTTCTGAGAATAATTTAAATATAAATGTCTGAAATGTTCTATAGTTTCCTATACACATATTGTCAATCCAGTCGATTTTGTTTATTCTATTGGTGGCTGCCAACTTAAGCGTGTACATGTTGTCAAAGACTTAGACGTAATATTCGACAACAAGTTAAGTTTTAATAAACATATAGACTTTATTATTTCTAGGGCTTATAGTATGCTTGGTTTCATTAGGAGGAATTCTAAAGATTTTAAGGACGCATACACTCTTAAATCTATTTACATCTCTTTAGTTCGAAGTATTTTAGAATATTGTTGTGTTATCTGGAATCCCCATCAAGTTGGATCATCTAATCGTATTGAGCGCATCCAAAAAATATTTACAAAGACTGCTTTAAAGTTAATATGGTTTTTTGAGACACCATCTTATGATGTTAGGAGGAAGTTTCTTGGTTTGCAATCTTTAAGCGATCGTAGAAGTTGTTCTTCATTAATTCTTACTTATAATATATTATCTGATAATATTAATTGTCCAGAAATTAAAAATTATTTTACCATATACAGCCCTCCCAGAGATTTGAGAATTAACCGTATGTTCGAGGAACGCATTCTTAGAACGAAATATGGAAATAATGAACCAATAGCCAGATGCTTACATTTATGTAATAGCTTTTAAATTATCGTTGTTATTTAAATATTATAATTAACTACGATAACTAATCTGTAAGTACAGTCGAAGCCCGGTATAGCGAATGATATTATGTCAAACCCATTCGTTATAGTGAAAAATTCGTTATATTCACAGAAAAAAATTAATTTCGCATTCAATTACTAAATTCATAATCCCATTTACATTTTTAATTGGAATGGGACCTATCACGAAATTTGTAAAACTAACAACCACAATTCGTAAATAAGTAATAGAAAAAAAAAGGCTCCATGAAAAATGGCCCCAATGAAAAATGGCCCCAAACTAAAAAATGAAAAATGGCCCCAAACTGAAAAATGAAAAATGGCCCCAAACCAAAAATGAAAAATGGCCCCAAAAATAGGAAAAATGGCCCCAAAAATAATTATTGTTGTTTTCAATGTAAAAAGTTTGGGGCCATTTTTCATTTTTGGTTTGGGGCCATTTTTCATTTTTCAGTTTGGGGCCATTTTTCATTTTTTAGTTTGGGGCCATTTTTCATTGGGGCCATTTTTCATGGAGCCTTTTTTTTTTCTATTTACCAAAATAGTGTGAATGATATAAATACCACAAAAAACTCTTTAACATCAAATAATGCGTTTTCAAAACATGTATTATTATTAAACGGCGACGTTGCTCGAAATTATATGGAGTAGAGTTACCTTGAGCCCCGCCGAGGAGCCTAGAATGCAAAAAGCCGTTAGTAAGCTGTGGGCGCTGTGAGCCAACATGGAGAAAAAAGTGGCTGCGCCCAACAATTGCCCAAATAATTTAAGTCTCCAGATTTGCTGCAGTGCATTGGGGTGCTACGTCAAAATAAAATTACTTACGTATGTAATGCAATGCAGAAAATCTTTACTAAATATCGCCGTGTCGGGAAATACCATGGTGGAGAAAATCCCTAAGCCCGGCCGTAGGCCTGCTATGCAAGGGATCTTTAGTGAGCAACTCAATTTTTTTTTAAATAATCCAATATTTTAAAATATTTGAATTTTATTACCAAAGTTTTTCCGCGTAGCAGGCCTCCGGCCGGGCTTAGTGATTTCCCGACACGGCGATATTTAGTAAAGATTTTCTGCATTGCATTGGGGTGCTAGATCACAATAAAATTAGGTACGTATGTAATGCAATGCAGAAAATCTTTACTAAATATCGCCGTGTCGGGAAATACCATGGTGGAGAAAATCCCTAAGCCCGGCCGTAGGCCGGCTATGCAAGGAATCTTTAGTAAGCAACTCAATTTTTTGAAAATAATCCAATATTTTAAAATATTTGAATTTTATTACTAAAGTTTTTCCGCGTAGCCGGCCTCCGGCCGAAATGAAAAATGGCCCCCAACCAAAAATGAAAAATGGCCCCAAACCAAAAATGAAAAATGGCCCCAAACTTTTGTATTAAAAACAACTACACAAACTTTGGGGCCATTTTTCCTATTTTTGGTTTGGGGCCATTTTTCATTGGGGCCATTTTTCATGGAGCCAAAAAAAAAATGGCCCCAAATTTCGTGTTGTTGTTTTCAATACAAAGTTTGGGGCCATTTTTCATTTTTGGTTTGGGGCCATTTTTCATTGGGGCCATTTTTCATGGAGCCAAAAAAAACACACGTATGTATGTTATTGTAAAAATCAGACAATGATATTAATAAAAGCAAAGAAAACATAAATAAAACATTAAATTGAATGCAAACAAATATTTGTTAAGAAAAAAAATCTGCATATTTTTTTCTGTGTAGCAAAGTTTTTTATTTTATTTTATATACTTATATTTATTTAAATTGAATGTTAAAAATAACTTTTATGCAATGTTAAAACTGAACAAATTTGAAAAAATTATTCAAAGTTGTTTGTTTCTGCTCTATTTGCAAACTTTTTTGAACAGCTTCGTCTTATAATTCTCTTAAAACTAATGATTTCGAAAAAGAAATATTATTTTGCTGACTCCATTGAAAGCACTTGTCCAAACATTTAATTACTACAGCATGTTTTATTTTTGTTTCATTATCGGCCACTGGAACTACAATTTCTACACTATTTTGTTCATTCTCGTCGTTTTCTTCGTCTGTCATGAAATTATCATTTTGGTTCCAAACATTTAAATCTTCTACATTAAAAGGAATCTACTAAAACAAAACATGTAAATAGAAAACAACTAAAACCAAGTGCTGCAGTTTCTTACATTTGGAAAAACTATGCTCAAAAGTCTAACACCACGTCGAAGAGAAACGAATTCATCTCCTTATAAAATTCTTTCCAAAGGTATGTCATCATCCTCATCAAGTTCTGAATCTTTGTAAATTAAAACTTTGCTCCAGCATTTAGCTAACGAATGTTGATCAATGTTTCTCCAGGCAAGTGCAATCATACAAGATTCATCACGAATATTCTTCTTTTTTGTCTTTGCTTTTCTATTAAAACACATGAACAATGTTTTCTGTGTTTATTTTTTCAATCATTCGTTATACTGGGCGTAAAAATTTCAAAATATTCGTTATATAGGGTACTTAGTACTTAGAGAAAACTCATTCGTTATATCGCGAATTCGTTATAATGAGTATTTGTTATACCGATCGTTCACTGTATATAATTCTGTAGATGAATATATATATAAATAAATAAAATATTTATTTTATTTGCACTGTAGCATATCGTCTAGTATTTAATTGTTGTTGATGTAGTAGTTTGCCGATAGTGTTCAGCTTAAAAATCATTTTAACAGATAATTAATTAAAATTATAAGGATTTACATTCAGATACTTAAAACAATGGAAAATAAGTTTTAATCGATTAATCGACCAAAATTAACCGATTATAAAAATTTTATATTAATCGAGTTATTAATTAGATGGCAGTTAATGGATGCAGAAGTTGAGCAGAGAAACAAGGTAAACCCTTAAGTATAACTTTAGTCAAAATTGTACCGCGGCACTCTGAACGCTCTATATATTTTCTGAACGACACTTTATGATTCACGAATAAAAAATTTGTAACGTATTTGTTTTAAAAATATTGGAAAATATCTCCACATCTAAAAATTTCAAATATTCCACTATTTTATAAAAAAAAAAAAAACAATTTTAATTTGAAAATAAAAAACACTGGCTACACTGCCAATATTGCCGTCAACATTTTGATACAAAACTCTATTTAAGGATATCATTTTTCGTATGAGCAAAACTTTTCTTACTAAATTTCTATTTCGTATTTATTAAATTTGTAATTTTTATTGTAACTGTCAACAAGTCATAAAACATTTAGATTATATTTCAACCAATAATCTGAAACGATTTTTTTTATATTTCGCTACACACACACATAAGCGTAGCGACACATTTGATTAAGTGTCTGCATATGTGTGTTTATGCATACTTTGTTAAACACATTTATTACACTGCTATTTAGGGAACGATCATGTAGCATTTGAACGTTTTATTAACTGTAAAAAAGTCAATAAATTCAACAGCAGCAACAACAACAAAAATAAAGGAATCTAAAATGTTAATAGCTGCCTAAAAACAGATTGTTAAACGCCCCACACAATAACAATAGAAACGAATAAATAATATTTTCATTATAATAAGAAAATTTATACGATAAAAGGACTAAGATTAGCGAAATCAAATCATATAATTAAAAGACATTTAATTTAGTTGGTTCTTAAAACCGAAAAGATTTTGAAAATTCAGCCATGTGTTCTTTTCTATGATTTTCTAATCTATTAAAAACTAAACATGTTTTGCAAAAATTACACTGTGCAACTAAATTAGTTTTGTTTGCCAAAACAACAGATTCTGATGGATGGCACAAAAAAAAATAATGCCCATATCGGGGATTTAAAGCTTACACAGATTTTAGAGAAAACAAATTGTAATTATTAATTTTCAGGTAAGAATTTTCATGTGAAATACCATGAAAAACATTTGCAGCAAACATTTTTGCCTTCTAACCATTCGTTGCACGAGGGACGAAAAATTCCCTTCAAGGGCATTTTATAGCAAACCGAAATTTTCTACAAACTTAACTTTAATGCAAAAATTATTCAAAACTAAATATATTTTTAAGGACTAAATTTTTCCCTATTCACAATTTCGCATTAATATAGACCATACAACTGGATTTTATCTCTCATAAATCAGAAGAGAACACAAAAGAAGGCCACAAAATATATGTATGCTGTAGGACTTATGGTACTCGTTGTTTTCATATTAAATGCCCATATAAATCCATAATATAATTTAATAAAATAAAATGCCAGTTTAAATGGAAATAATCCTTAAAAATTATTTATGCATCGATTTAAAATTACAAATCAGCTTGAAAGTAAGAATCAATCATTGTACACTCAGTAAGTTTATCATGCAAATCAAAACTTCACAGACACCGATAACAAGACCGACATCAAATATATCTGTGGCAAAAAAAAACAACGAATTTTATTATCTATTCTATTGTTTTATTATTATGTCTATTGTTTTATTTTATATTTGTTTCACCGGTTTTTAAGGATAACAATGATGGCATAAATATCCCTATAGATTTTCTTGCAGATTGTTTAGTTATTTTTTTGCAAACTGCCAACAAGTAAAAACACATGAACAATATTCAATCATTAATTTTTAAATTACAGGCATTAAAATCGCAATTGCATGAATTCAAATGAATTTTTTTTTTTTAAATAACAAAAAATAAGTAATAAAAAATGGGTAGTTTTTTATATATTCACTTTATTTTTTTACAAAAGTTGCTTATATTTTATTTCTGTGTAGTTTTTTAATAAAAAAAAATAGCAAGACAATTGTAATCATATCTTCGGTATCAATTTTGATCAAAAGAGGTTTCAATTTCGGATGTTCGGGAACCCAGCAGTCGGCGTAGCTAGCGAATGAGTTGCGATTTCGCTAGCTACCAGTCGTTACCACTAACTACCAGCAATGCACTCAACTGACGATTTTAACATGGGGATGACATTGACGGTAGTCAATTGACACGATCATACCGGTGAAATTGCTAGTCAGCAAGTAGTTAGTTCTTTCTCTAGTCATAACGTACCAGTTAGATCGCTAGTGATATTTCCTTAATGAAAATACTACAGAAATTTATATTTTTTGGATTATTGTTTATTTATCAAAAAAAAAAATAACATTTAAATAATTCATTTGTAGATTAAAACTTAAAATACATTACTTAAGGTTTAAAAGAGTATATACAGTAAAATATAAATATATAAAATATTATTTGTCTGTTTTTAATGGTTGTTTATTTGCGACTGAATTTATCTCCCTTTTTTTGAAGCTGAATAGCTCTTCTCAACTGGTCTTCAGCCGGGCCAGGGAATTTTGAGTTTATTGGTATGGATTCTGAAAAAGGGATAAATAAATAATCTGGAAATGAAATATATTATAATGTATTAAATAAATGTATGTATATGATATTACCTATGAGAGAGGAGTACACATTTGCCAGTTCTTTTAAACTTTTTTTTGGCTGTGGATCCCATCAATGTTGTAGGCCATGACAACATTATTACTTAATATATATTTTACGTTTTTTTTTTTTTATTAAAAATCATAACACTTACATAAATCTTTTTTATTTTTTTGTTGATTTTCTTTCGAATAACGACACAGTTTTTTTTCAACTCGTAAAAAAAAATTGATGTTGAAGGCATTAACAGTTATGCAAGTACTGAGTGCGTGTACATGTACATGAGTGAGAAAGTCAAAAGGCGAACTCTTGCACTACTTGTAGCTGGTGAAGTAGATAGTCCATTTTTCGTTAGAGAAATAACTAACGATTTGGAGTCAATTTCTACTTTGAAAACTGGTGGCAATTTAAAATGGAATTGACAACGCATTTTGCTATTAACTTCAATTGTAGTAAATAATAAAAAAGCATGCATACTCTTAGGAGCGTGAGTAACATAAACATGTTATGAAAAACCTATGTAAGTGTGAGCTTTGCTAGCAAAAATTTTATCATTACAAAATCGCAAACAAAATAACCAAAATCTGAAGACTGAAACTCAAACACGATTGGAATAATATTATGGAGTTGAAACCATTCCGATCGGAATGTATGATTTGCCTGATAATCTAACAATTTTATTTGTTAATAATATTGATTGCAATGTCTGTTAGAATGGAGAATTGTGAAAAAATATCCATAAGATTTGGTGGCGCAAACAAAAAAGAAAACGGAAAATATATTTTAAAATTAAAATATTTTTAAATTTACAAACGATTTTGTTGTGGCGAATTTAAAGGAGATCACAAAATAATTCGTAATTGCTTGTTATTATTTTTTGTACATATGTAACAGTCAAACCTTGGTATAACGAAATGAGAAGAAAAACCAAAAAAATGTGTTAATGTTTTTTCATCAAAATTCAATTTTACTGGAAATTAAAATTCGTGACTTTAATAATGGGACTTTAACATTTTATTTAGAATTTGATTTGCTTTATTGTGTCCTCATTTTATTTAAAACAAGATGATATTGTTGGCTGAAGTGCTTAGCGCGTTGACTACTAAGCAAACAATGACTTAGGGCTTGGGTTCAAACCCTGTCCAGAGCAAGTCAATCAACATCATTAATTTCTCTAATGTACATTCGTGAGACATTGTATTAATTGTTGTCGGACTATTTAAGTGATGAAGGCATAGCACTGGCCACTAAAAAACTGTTCCGACAGCGATCGATACTGTTCCAAGCTAATGTACACAACATCGCCCTCCTTCGTCGGTCAGAAACATCGGCGAAGTAAAACAATTAATAAAAAAATGCCTGCTAATGCAGCTTAACAAAGTTAATGCGTCTACTTAACACCGGAGGCACCTCAACACTGCTTGAAAAATTAACATAACGCGCAAAGCAGAGTTGTGAAAGAGTTAAGTCTTCTAAATTTTCAACATATATCTTCTCTACGCTATCCCTCTCCCTGAGTTCCGGCACAGTGCACTGCATACGTAGGGGTCATCCCCTGGTATTAATTAAAAAAAAAACAAAAAGCTTTTGAATGAATGCTTTACACGTGAAGTTGTACACTCGTTAACGTTCCTCCCCACAATGTCGATCGATCGATAATGCTGAAATTCTAAACGAAGAACCACTGATTTCCGATCTTCTAACCATCCATGTTATTTATTTGTGTAGCTTTTGATCCCGTAAACAAATAATAAGTTAAATAAAATCGCTTATTACTGGAAATCAAATTAATTTTTTTACGTCTAGAAATCCAACGATCTTATCGTTCGACATCGTGGGCCAGTCCATAAAACTTTGTTATTTCAACAACAGGATTTTATTATTTTGCTTTATTTTGAATTTATTGTGTAGAGGCTTTTGAGTGAATACTTCGATGTATAAAATTTTTAGAGCTGAAAAATTTCTTCGTTATAGCTGCAGTGTATTTTTGCATGAAAAACTTTGCAATAATTAGGGTTTTACAAGTACTTAGGAACAATTCGTTATATTGAGCCTTAAACGGATGATGGATGGTGTCCATCTTGATCGCCATTTAAGATTGAAATCACACATAGACGCAATGCTCATCCAAATGAAATAAAAAGTACCTTAAATGAATTGCCTTATTGGAAGAAACTACACTAAAGCTACGTTCACATTTAACACACATTTGTCCAAAAAAACGCAACCACTAGATTAAGTGTCATTTAACTTGGTTTTTATATTACAAAAAAAAAATAAGTTATCCTACAAAAAAGTATTTGTACACAGTTTTTAAAAAATTCGAACCCATAATTTAAAAAAATATAGAAATTAAAGGCAATAAACTATAAGTTTCTTTTTTTGTTAGGTTTTTTCGACAAATATTTGATAAATGTGAACGTAGCTTAAGCCTTGATTGTAAAATTTTATTATATTTACAACTCGGCTCTAAAACCAATATGCTTCTATGGAATCCAGTATGGGGTACTGCCTCGGCATCAAATGCGGAAAAAATTCAGAGGCGACAAAATTAAGTCTTACGTAAAATTGCAGGAGCCTCCTGGTATGTCAGAAATCAGCGAATTTTAATTTGACGAAAACATTTGACGAAATACATAAAAACCAACTTGAGTTTCACCCAAATCCACTTGCGCGCAATATTATAAATTATAGACCCCTCACTCGGCTGAGAAGGAGGGTTATTCTTTCTCTCAGCCGTTCACGAGAGACGTAAAATAAGAAAAATCAACCGCTGAGACTAAAATGTTGTTTACCACTGGCTAAAAATATAATTAACAATTTTAGATTTAGGATTTAAATACATACTTGTTTGATGGATTAAATTATAATTAAAGATTAAATAAATAAAAAAACGTACACAAAAAAATACCGAAGCTAGTCGTTAAATCAAAATTCGTTATATTGATGTTTCACTGTATATTTACAATTGGTTTCTTTCCGAAAAATATTTTCGTATTTTGTTTTTTTGAAGATCTAAAATACGGACTGAGTTCCGTTTCCGAACAGAATTGAATTCTGTGGCATCGCTGAATGATTTGCATCTTCGTTGAAATTCGTGTTCTGCAGACGATATAAGAGAATCTGCTACAAAACACTTTAAAAGGTTACTTAAGGACGACTTGCGAATGGTTCGATTAGTGGAAATAATTGTGTTTTGGAAATAATGTACTTGTATAGAACTAAAAAAGTATGTTCCAGCCACTACTTTTGACACTTTTCATAATATATATATTTACATATTTCTTAACATCAACCAATGAAAATACTTATTTCTATGAAATAATAAATATTCAAAAACAGCAATTAAATTTTTGAAAATTCCATATTTAGTTTGTCATATTGTTCGATAATATTAAATGGGACAATAGTACTCGAATGCGTTTTCATGCAGTTTGAAAATCGTACTAAAAACTCTTACATGAATAGATAATTGTGTTATGAATTGAAAGTGTACTATTGCGCAAATAGCAGTATTTTCAATAAAGCAACAACTAATGCATTTGAAATGCAGCAATTCTGCACAGTGGGTTACCAACTTCATAAAAAATAGTGCAAAAAAATTTTTTTTTACTCTTTCTAAGACAACACGATTGTTTGTGATTTGTATAGTTTTATTTTGCTTATAATTTTATAACTTTACACTTCCGATCTAGTAGATTTTATTATAAATTCATTTAATTTATTTGAAAAGTCTTTTAAATTAATTGTTTGTAAAGTTATTGAAAGAAAACGGCTAAAATCTTGTAAAGTATTTGTATTAGAGCCAATTAAATGCAGCCAGATAGAAAGTCTACACCTGATCCCGAAAGAGAGAAAATGCCGTGTTTTTTTACACTTAAAGTGTGTTGGTGTTTATTTGGTACAAAGCACTATTATTCTCTTATTGTTGTTTATTTTCGTTGATGTTTTTTTTTAAAAAACTAAACAGTCAAAAAGTAGTCGCAAACGTCGTGACCTGCGGTTGGTCTAAGCCCAACAAGAAACATCATTTCGTAAAATACCGCGAGATATTTCTGAATTCATAGAAGAGATTAAAACAAAGGACAAACTTCATCAATAAAGTTTGTTCTTAAAATAAAATATTTAATAAACGCAAAAAAAAACATTTAAATGAGACTGAATCACTGTAAATGATGTGGCATTTACGGTCTAAATTTTCCTTATAACTCGTTCTTTCTATTTTGCATTTTATGTATTACAGAAATTCATTCATCCATTAAGCTGTTTTTTAATCATTTCATTCATTCTATACACAAACTCAATCTGCATCTATACAAATTTTTATTCTTTATGATCATATCCATGTACTATTTATGAGCTTTTTACGAGAGCTTCTAAGGGTATGTGTGAGAGTTTACGAGTGTGTGTGTGTGTGTTTGTTTGTAAGCGTATGTAAGTTTAATGTTAGTTATTGATTTACTTTGAATAACCATAAAAATAGACTTTACAAAACATTCATTTTATATTGTTGGTTGCAATGACTGACTGACTGAGTGACTGACTAACTGAATGTTTGCGTATATGTATGTGTGTATGTATGCTTAAAAGTACATATAAATGGTTTGGTTGAATGATTGTTTGTATGAAAGGAAGAATGGTTTCATTTGTTGTTCTATTTGTTGTTGCTGTTATTGCTGCATTGACATAATATTCAGCAAAAATTGAAATTGTTGACACAACAATTGAACTGTGGCTTTTTTCGTAAACTTTTTTTTCTCTTTTATATAAAAGCAAGTATGTATGTGTGTATGTAAGTATGTAAGTTTAGTGTATATTTACGCACACATACAGACACTTGTATGCATTTATTCATAAATTGGAAGCGACATACAACTAAGCATGAACTCACACACATCTACTCGTATATATATTAATATTCTTCCATATAACAGTCATGCGACGCATTTGTGTGCGTGTGCATGACAATAGATATAAATGTAACAATTCATAATCACTACATAATTCTATTGGGACTTTATATGAAAAATAAAAATACACAGCCATACACACACACACATATACATACTTAGTATATGGTTTAAAATATCGGAAAAAAAAATGCATGGGAAAAATAGAAATAAAAAAACTGCATTCATTGTCATTTGGTTTCATTTTAAAACTCTACAACATTACAAATAGTGGCACAGAAAACTGTTATTATTTCAGAATAATGGATGCTACGGCAAGAGCAATTTAAATAAATTTTAAATTATTAAAAGTACATACTTTATATTTTAGCGATTCTGGCAAGTTGAATATTGTATTTAATTAAAAAATATTATTTTTTGTACGTCTTTGCTTCAAACTATCAGCGTGGGAATTAAAGGCTTACGCATCGATTTTAATCGGCTGACATGAAATGAAAATTTTTGGGATTTAAATTTCTGGTAAATTGATCATATTGTTTTTCCTTAAAGGCGATTATTTAATTAGTTAGTTTCTAAAGGCAATAATATTTTTATTTAAATTATTTGCGAAAAATGTAAACGAATGCTATTTAGCAAAACTAAACAATAAAATCGAAAAGGAAGTCATCACACTAAACATTTATGTATTTAGTTTACTTTTGGTTCGCAACTCAACCACTAATACTTAACATTAAGTATTAAGATTACACTCAATATTTTGGTTATATTGGATACAGCTACTCAGTATTGAACTATCAAATATTGCAAAACACAAAAGAAAAACAATAAACATTCTACAAAACATTTTGAACTTTATGAAATTTCTTTTCGAATAATAATTTTAGAAAAATCGCAATTTGTATTATAAATTTTGACAACACTGGCTATGAAATTAAGTGATGAGTTTATGTGGAACTCGGATAAACTAGAACTTCATTCGTTTTTCATCTCTATTTGAACTTTTTTAATCTTCGGTTTTTTGTTAAAAAAGAAAATGTGATTTAAAATACTACTAATATATAAAATAGCTTTTACCCGTGTCTTCGTTCACGCTTCATGCAACTGAAGACATAAACTGGCTTGGTATCAAAGTTATCGAAAAAAGGAAGAATAACAAAAGAAAAAGGACCAAGGTACCCGCTTTTATTATACGAGAATATTGAAAAAAAATAATAAAAAATATAAAAAGTACCACTTTGTACCGTTTTTGCCGCATAAAAAGCACCCAATATTTTAATCTGGACTTGGATGAGATTCGGCAGAGTGATAGCATATGACCAAGATTTAAATCTGGACATCTTTTTAAGTGCTTAAAAAAGGACAACTTGGTAGATTTTATTTTTTTACTAATTTTTTTAATAAATTTTTTATAAATTTACATACTTGCTGAAACCTGAAATGAGAAAAAATTGGTAATTTTGCGACTTCATCTCTTCAGAAATTCTTTTGATCGATTTGGACAAAATGTGGTAGACGGATAGCATGAAACCCACACTAAAATCTAGGGTCCTTTTTTAAGGGATTAAAAAAGGAAAACTTAGTACTTTTTATTTTTTTTTTCTAATATCTTATAAATTTTTTATAAATTGGGACCTGAAATGTGAAAATAAAACTGGTATTTTTAGCACTTTTTTACTTATGGTACTTTTTTACAATTAAGAAAATATTGCTACTTTTGTTACCTCTTTGTTACAGACAATGTATGCCTTGATTAACATGTAGCATGAACGCAATCACGGTTAAAAGCTAATTACTTATAAATGTGGTATATTTAATATAGTAAATTTTATTTAAATGTATATGTGTGGATTGCTTGTGAACAAGATTTTCGATGTTTTAATGTTTTTTCAGTTATTTTTTCTTTATTACTTTAAATACTTCTGCAATTAAAATGTTAAACTTTACATCGATTTATGTTCTAATCCCATAAAGTAAATCGCATTAAAATTCTCCCCAAAATACATGTAATAACTTTTTTAATAAAACATTTTCTCAATTTTATTGCAATTTTTAACTGTGCATGTGCGAGAGTGTATGTGTGCGTGTGCAAAAAAAAAGTTTGTAATAAAAATTATTCTTTGTCATTTATGTATTTTATAGTGTTCAACCATAAACCAATAATATTTTAAGTTTTGTTTTTCCGGTAAAATCTTTAAATAATTGTTTAAGAAGTATTTTTTTTTAAACTGGAGAGTTTAGTTTTGTTTCATTTAATTGATACATTCTTGAACACATTTTAAGTTGTAAAATTTTCAACAACACATTTTCTGAAGATAAAACTTTTTAAAGTACATAATTGAATTAATAGGGGAAATCACTCTTAGTATTGTAATGATTGCAGATCTTGCAAGTCTAGCTTATTTTCATCAGTTTGCAGCAATGCAATAACAAAATACGTAAATAAGATATACCTGCAAGATCTCCAACGTATGCAAGAACAGTTTTCAACCAAGAGTGATTACCCCCAATATTGAATTATATATTTGTGTATGAAAGTTAAAAAATATATGATTTTAATTTAAAATGAAAAAGTGCATTATTGTTGAAACAATCGTCTTATATAAATATTGGTATTCATATTTTACCAAGAATTTTCAAATCATTTTTGTAAACCGTAACCAGAAAATTATTTTAAAAATAGAAAATTGGAGAAGTTCATCACTAATTACTGATTTTGCGAAACATATCAAATATTTTCATTGATCTTCTTTTAAAACATGTACTACTTGTGCTATGAAATTTCAAGGTACCTTCAGCTTTACTATCCAATATTTTGCTATATTGACTCCAATTTTGCTTACTTGCACATTGAATAAAAAAAGACTATCTTTACTCTACTTAAGATCCTTTAAAAAGAAATATTATAAAAATATTTTAGAAATCGTTTTACGTATACTTACAGTTTTATAATATTTTTTTTATTCGAGCAAATGGAATACGTACCTGAAAGAAAGAAATGATACCAAAAAATTAATACTAATATAATAATTATTAATAAAAATCGATTATTAACTACTTTTTAATTTAAACAAAACGAATTTATAAAAACGAAAATACATTGAGAACCTTAAGGCTGAGGTCATTAAGAATATTTTTTATTTTTTTGTATTATTACGAATAATCGTAATTATTATTCGAACTTATATTGATGTACATATGAAAAGAAAGATTAGCAGGCTCAACTTCAGTTTTATTGAATTAGTGAAAATTCAAAATTACTAAGAGTTTTTTATGTTGAAAAATATTATTATTATAGCCAATCAGTTTAGCAGAACGTATCAGTACCGATTTCAAGGTCGCTACACCTTTACAATTTTGGCAAAGTCGATACTAATGGGGAAGAATATCAACTATTTAACCAAGTTTTCAACAGAAATAGAATACAAGAATTAATTTAATTCATTTTTTATTCTATTTTTACACATTGAAAACAACTTTGGTTAGTTCGAAATTCCCCATTGGAAATTACTAATAATAATAATAATAATATTTTTTTAATCCATTCCTTTTTTTAAATAATTTGTTTTAAATTTAATAAAACGGCAAGTTATATAGAATGAAGAAAATCTAGAAAATTGTTTAATAAATAAATATCATATCATGGGCTGATCTTGGAAAAAATTTCTTTAAACTTTTATGAATATTGTGGTTATTATTAAGGCCCATGTGGTTTTTTTCACCTACAAAAACCGGTTAATTAACTTCATATTGTTTAATGGCGTTGAATCTGGAGGAAAGCGACAGCGAAAGACTCATCGCAACTCTCTAGATGAAATATTCCAGGTAACAGCGACTCTAATAACAGGAGCGCTCAGGTCGACCCCTACGAAAGCAATATTTGCCATGTTGAACGGGCTTCCGGTATAAGTTGTGGCCAAGCAGCTAGCCTTGTTTTCAGCGATCATGCTGAGCGCTACACAAGTGGTAGGATTCTCAGGCAGCATCACGCGCTCTATGGTTTTATCGACCATTGCCGATGACCAATACCTTATTCCGGTGGGCATATGATGTTTTCATCCCAAAAGAAAACATATATATCAGTATGTTTTCTTGATGGTGTATTCTTCCCAAAAGAAAACATCATATCCTATACCTCGGCTCGGAGGGATCCATCAGTGTTTCTAACAGAGGCGACAACATCGGGGGATTCTATTTTGAAAACTGCAATGTGATGTCGATCAGGACACTACTGTATTGGGACCCATGCCAGAAGGATGTGTCTCTGTTACATCTGCTACTGTAAAATTTGGAACTATGAGGAGGAAGACGAAACTGTTGTTAAAATATCATTACGACTACTACTCTGGGATCCAACATTCTGCCAGACCTACACGATCGGGATGGTTGGATTCGGCGACATGGCACCTACAGGAACATGAATAACAAAATGACTATGCCTTGCCTGCTACAGGGTATTACAAACGGACCGAATCAACAAAGACAAGTGTCTCATTTACCAAGCTGTAACGGCCCTTGAAACCTAACCTAACCATGGTTATTATCAAATTTATAGAAGCGTTATAATATACTATACTCATATAATGGAATTTTAAATAAAAAATACATTGAATATTAGATAATGTGTTTACAGCTGCAAAATAATGAATATGTTTAAATAAGAAGTATCTGTTAAGCTTAAATTTGATTTTCAAGCAGCAATTAGACGATGAAATGAGTAGGAATCTGAAAAAAATTTTATGCAAAAATTCCAACGTCAAAATATGATTATAATTATATATGTATATATGCGCATACATACAAACACAAATTAAAATTAAATAAAAGTCAACAACAAAAAACTAATTTCGACTACATAAATTCCAGCTGGTAATAAAGTTAATATTTTTTTTTTCTTGTTTTTTTTTTTGTTACTCTGAAACATAATTACTTGACTACCGTCTACAATTTTCTGTTAATTTCATATCTTTATTTTAAATATTTTTCTTAGTAAATAATAACAACAATAATGTAATAAGAAAATGCCAGACATCAGAATCTTTGTTAAACATTCCGTATAGTCCATACATACATAGTACATATGCATGCATAAACATATGTATGTATATACGTATACAAAAATTCTTTATATAAGAGACCTTGATTAAAATATACACAAAGGAAAAAAATAGAAACAGCTGAGCGAAATATTTGGAAGGACAATATACACTGACAAATACAACAATTATGGCAAGATAACAAGAGCCTGTTAATTACTCTTGCATTATTTTTTGGCTATTAAAATATTATTATAAATCAAAAGCATAATACGAATAAATATAAAAGCAATAACTAATTGTTTTCATAATATTGAATTACAAATAACTAATTAATATTCTACAAAGAAACAAAAAATCAGTATCATAAAGAGGCCTACATATAATATTAAATTACGACATTTTTAGCCAACAGATGGATGGATGTTTTATCATTTGTGGTACGAATTTTTTCTACCATTTTGTTTTTTATTATCTTTTCAATTTAATCGCTCATTAATTAAGACTTGAAGTAAAATGAATAGATATATAAATATGCAAAGACAGAGAGAGATTCAGAGAGAGAAAGAGCGAAGGAGAAAAAAATGCGTCAGAATCTAAAACAATAAATTTCCAATTTAATACATTGGGCAGGACGTTGGCGTCTGCTTTATTACAACAATACATTTGTTTTTTTCCGTCTCAATTAACTTTCCTCTTAGCAAATCCTATTCTAACTCTAAACGGATATTAGAGGAAGAAATAAACCGTTTTCATGTGGCCGAATTAAGTGTAATAAATATTAATTGATTGTAAATAAAAACATTACTTTGTTCAAATATCGTTTCGGATGTACAAACAATATTAATGATGTTTGAAATCTAATCAACAGCTTATAATTTATTCTGTAAGAACTTTAATTTAATTTGCTGTTAAAAAATAGCAAAAGGATCCAGAATATACGACTATATACATTATGGCTCTCTCAGATTTAGCACTTGGTTTGCAGTATGTTTAGTGTTTAATCCCTTTTAGCTGCCATCCAATCAGTTTCCATATGACTACGCACACTGTCTGCTTAGTAGCGTAGTTCTTAGTTGGAAGATTCTCACTTAAACAATTCTATAGAAATGGAATATTTGTTTGTATTAGAGATAAGTTGCTCCCATTTCTATCTCTTTACTTTTTTTCTAGGCTTCACAAAAATATTATGAAACCATTCACATCAAGTATGAATTGATTAATTTACATGACAGGGAAGATTTCAAAGGCTTTTTCTGACAAAGATTTCAATCTTAATTGAATTTAGCATAATTTATGCCAGAATGGTGCCTACAATAACGGCTGAAAAAAAGTAAATGGAAAAATTTGTATTAGAAGTCTGCCGATGTTTCGCATTTAGTCTATAAATTGTTATTGAATTTATCTCGAATATTTAAATTATTACTGAAATTATAGAATACATAAGATTCTAATAGAAAACTTCTTGATAATATTCTTGAGTTGCTAAGTCGGATTAATTATTTTCCAAAAATATTAAAGGATTTAATGAAAGATAAAATCAAAAAAACAAAAATAGATTTGTAATCGTCTATCAAATCTGTGTTTATTTACATCACACCATTAAAAAAGGTTAAAAAGTAACATGTTGAGAGAGTTTTAAAATATTTTGTGGCACTAAAAAACCCCTTTTCAAAGAAACTGATTTAAGGTTAAGCTGCCCAAAGCCAAATATAAAAATGTTTCTTATTTTAAATTGCTGGTATTTAATCTAATTGACATTTAGATTTTATACAACTTCTCAAGCCTTCTTTCAATATTATTCTTTATTCTTATTTCTAAAAGTTCTAAGAGATGGGTATCTTTGTTTTATTTTCTTTTCTTTTTTTTTTTTGGAATTGTCTTCACAATAACAAATAGCATTATTTGTTTTTTGTTGTATTTATTTTAACTTAAATTATTTCTTTTTGTTTTAATAACAATTGACTTTTTTTTAATTCAGCTAAGTCGTTGTTATTCTAGTTTTTTTTCTCAATTTTCTTATGTCTTCTTTTATTTATTTAACAAATTGTAAAAAAGAGTCTTATTTGCATTTGACATAGTTTTTTTTTTTTTTTTTCTTTATATAAACCTAAGGTTTGCCAAAGGTGTTTGTGTCAGAATTTAACAAAAAAAAAGAATCCCTATGAAACAAATAAAGAGAGAACAGTTAAAACCCCAATAATCTCCACCCTTCAATATTCAAAAGTAGTAGAAAATTAAATAAAGTCTTGACATATGTTTTAGATAATTATGTCAGCTGTAGTTATAATTATTAAGCGTTCTTGGCAGTTTCAGCTAAAGAATAAAGTATAGAATACATTTTTATTTTATATCACCGAGTTTAAAAGTTTTCTTTTCCTTTCATTTATAATCCGCTTAATGTTGGCCTTAAGCTTGATGATCAAATAGTGACTTTACATCGAATAGAATAGAATGTTGGGCTACATTTTTTTAATATATTTTGATTCAGATAATTTCACATTTTCTTTACTTCTGTGTTTTTGTAAATTTCAGAAAAGCCTCTTTTTCTTGACTTTTTATATTTATCTTTGTTATTTATTCGTATGCATTGATTCGGCATTTATCTATTTAAATCACCATGTATTGGATGGAGTATTTAATATGCATGCTTTTGTTTAACCCAGTGATGGCAAAAAAGAGAAACAACGTAGTAGTATTTATGAGTAGGTATTAGTGTAAATACAGTGATCAAAATGCATGAACATAACACAATACCAACATTGCATTTGTTTCTGTTTGTTTGGTATAAATGTTGATATAAATGATTATTTAAAAATATTACAAAAAACAATTATTTCATGAAAAACAACATAAAAATGTCGAAACTGAAAAAACTTCAACGTTTAGTTATTGATATGTTCACAGAAATTAAAAAAAAAAATATTGAAAAAAAGAAAAAAATTTACTTTCTTACAATCATCCTTTATCAATTATAAACTTGAATAAAATAAAGTAAATTTGCGTTGTTGCAGATATTCGCTGTGTATCTCATAAAAAAATAAAGAGAAATATCAAAAGGCAATGCGACATAAACCTGCTTGTGCAAAAGCTATTATTAAACTGAATAAAATTGTTGTCTTTTTTTTTTCTTTTTTTAACGAAGTTCCTTATGGGCGTTGCCGGAAAAAAAGTACCGTAACGTAAGATTTTTGTTTGTTTCCTTATAGGAATCCAAACATTAGACCGATCGTCTTGAAACCATATTACTGATGACCAGGAAAGTAAAATAGGCTACTTTTTTTAATATTGGAAGGGGGAGGGGCACCGGCCATACAAATAAAATATTAATATTAACATATCTGAAAAACTAATGCAAAGACTGTATTAAAATTCGGCGTGTATTGCTTTAAGAACAAAATACAACTTCTAGCTAAACTTTCGGGTGGTAGGCCTTGGGGAACGGGCACCCCCCGTATAAATAAAATATTAATATTCATATATATGAGCAACTAAAGCACGGAATGTATCAAAATTCGGTGTGTATTATTTGGAGAACAAAATACAATTTCCAGCAAATTTTTGGGGCGGTAGGACGACGGAAACGGGCACCCCTCATATAAATGAAATATTAATATTTTTATAATAAGGAACTTCGTTCCTATCTGGTGTCCCACGACACCACACATCTTTTTGATGTGTACTTTTATTTTCATTCGGTTGTATACATATAAGAAGCCGAATGATGTTCGGCACCCTGGTGTCGATTTGCCCTTCGCTGGTTTAAATGTGTATGGATGCAATGTGAGAATGTGTCTTACGACTAACTTAAAAACTAAATATTAAATATGTATACGCACTGTTGATCTAAAAGAAATAATAAAAAATTAATACTCTACGTGTAAACCTTGTAAATACGAGTATGCTCAGACATGCACTGATTAAACTGAGCTTGAAAACTAAAAACGCGACTGGCTCCCACTAGCTTACATGGAATTTGGAGAATTACATAGTAGGCGCTAATGCAAATGAGGTAATTGGTAGCTAAATACCAACTCATTAGTAGATGCCAACCATCATGTTTTAAAAGCTATAAAACTCATCTTCTCATACATGAGCTCCCAAGTAAGATCTGGGAATTACTAAAGTACAAGCAAAATAGTTTTTAAAAAACTTTACACACAACACAACAAATGATTTTTTTATTTGACACGAATCTGTTTATTTTTCATAAACAAATAATATAAATTTTGAAAGCAAACATTCTTGAGTAGTTGCTCGAATAAAATCTTGTATTTCCTAATTATTATATTTTTAATCATTTCTTGGAATGTTTATTGAACGATGACTAAAATAAAATATTACACTATTACAGTTGTAATATAATACCTGCTTGAATCCCATACTATTTTTCAAACGTTTTATGAAAGACTTATTAGATAAACTCAACACACTTCTCACACGATTCTTTCTACGATTATTATAAGCACTTTTCGTTGCGTTTTAGAAGAATCTGATAATGAATCAGCTCATGTAACAGTTTTAACAGTGCGAGCAATAGTATACAATTAAAAAATGCGCTCGTCGATTATCAAAAATACTAGTCATGAGATTCCCAGTAGACTCTTACACGATTAAGAATGCTAGTTGGGTCACGCACGACAACTGTGAATAAATATAAAGCTGTTTATATATGACGCTTTTGATCACCAATACTATTACTATGTGTGCCGCCGTGGCTGATAGGTAGTAATGCTAGACTAGTAGCCCGGAGGTTGTCGGTTCGATTCCGGACGGAGATCCTGAATGTTTTCTCCAGACAAGCTAATCGCTTTGCGGGTTTGTGTTTGTTTAATAAAGTTTTTCAGCTTTAAAAATATGCTGTACTTTAAACAAACAACAAACTAAAAATTAAATTAAATTTAGATTTTTTCTTCTTGTATTCTCTGGTGAGACAAATATGTCATCAGTATCATGACCATGAACATGATCACGTTCTGAAGTTTGAAAATATACAAAAATACCACGCGGAAGTTTTATTTCAACATTGTGTACAAAGTAACAACATAATAATGATGGCAATGGCACAAAATTTTTTACCAAATAAACATTTGCGAATACAATAATAATCCTTCAAGTAAAAAAAGAAAACTCAAACGCAAAAATAAGTTCATTAAATATTTTCACTTTTCAAAATCAATGAAATTATTTTGGAGGCCCTCACTTGGGATTTATTTCAAATAGAAAAGTGAACATGTATACACAAACAAAATTTACAAAACCAACAGGCAGAGGAGCAGGATAATAAAATGTTACATACTACAAAAGAAATACTAAAAACACCAAACACAAATAAAATGTAGCGAAACAAAAATAAGTAAATCTAATGGAGTTTCAGGAAACAAAGAACACCTGCTGAGGCAAACAAGAATACCATCAAACAAATACCGCTACAAATACAAATACAAATAATACTAACAAGTGTGGCAAGCAAATGATAAACCACAATAGATACAACATCGCACGTATTTAGGAGGTAAAAGTCAAAAGAAATTTAATATGAAGGCCTTTTTAGAACCTTTTTTATTATAAGCTGCCTTCATGAAAACTATACTAGAGCAAAACGCCTGAATTATTTAAAAATATATATTTTTTTAAATGCAGACGTAAGCAGTGATTAATTTTGAATGAAAAAATTTTAATTTTCGTTTTCCATTTGAGAAAAAAAATACCTAAATAGAAATTATTTTGGTTATATAATTAAAAAATATTACGAAAAACTTTTAGCCTTAATCACATACACCTTCTTTCCAAGAAAAATATAAGGCCTTCTGCGGTCTTTCTGACATTTTTAACCTCGCACCCACAAAATATGCTGAAATCATTAACTAACCATGCTTTCGAGCTTAAATATAATATTTGACTATACGATAGGAAATATAATTTTGTGTCTGCCAATTAAGCCCTAAGAAGGCATGTTTAATCATTATTTTGCCCCAAGCTATCCACTTTAACCTAAAACCACACACACACACACACACACTGGCACATATTTATGAGCAAAACTTTTAGCTAAAACTCGTAACAGGAAAAACTAAACAAACAAACAAATGAATGAATAAATGCATCGCATACATGCTTAGAATTTTATTGTTATTTAATATATTTTGCTAATACACCTGCTCTCAAAACAATATATATAATTAAATAAAACCAGAAACAACTTAACAATTTCTGGCGGAACTTAAGTTTCCTATCGCATTGTTTGGCATTAAAATTAGTATTCTTTGTGATTTAAAATAACTGATTCTATCAATTTAGTAAATATTGTTTGATTTGAATTGTCTGAAATGCAATAATAAATTTCCCATCGTTACTTAGCATGGCATGTCTCCAGAAAATTCTACACTTAACTTCCAATAATTTTAATGTCACATACATAATGCCTGCTTAGAGAAAGTTGTAGAATATAACAAAAAAAAACTCAATCGACACCGTTGAACAGGCATTAAAAAGATTAGTTAGAGTATAATAGACATTTTCATAGATAATCATACTGTGTATTGGGGTATGAGTTCAAAGCTCCGACTCCACTGGTTAGCCCGTTGACTACTAAGCAAACAATGACTTGGGGCCTGGGTTCAAACCCTGGCCAGAGCAAGTCAATCAACATCATTAATTTCTCTAGTGTACATTAGTAAGAGACATTGTATTAATTGTTGTCGGACTATTTAAGTGATGAAGGCCTAGCACTGGTCACTAAAAAACTATTCCGACATCATTTAATGCTATCCAAGCTAATGTGCACAACAT
Organism: Lypha dubia; assembly: GCA_947311025.1. Taxonomy (NCBI): domain Eukaryota; kingdom Metazoa; phylum Arthropoda; class Insecta; order Diptera; family Tachinidae; genus Lypha; species Lypha dubia. Next base: position 46,366,729 of record OX371260.1, on the reverse strand, counting down.
CGCCCTCCTTCGTCGGTTAGCAGAAACATCGGCGAAGTAAAACAATTAATAAATTGCCTACTAATACAGCTAAACAAAGTAAATGCGTCTACTTAAAAAAATATGTATATATATAATGTTGTGATAGTTTCGGTTCAAGGGCATGAAGGGATTTTTTAAGAACAATATGTAACGAATTAATATAGCCAGGCCAAGTTATAGTAAAATCATAAAGAGATTTGAATATTGCAATTATTACTTACAAAATATCAAAGACTCCATTGGCCCTAAAATAATAGAGTTAGAGTCAGACAGCTCTAATAATTGAAAGAAGTTAACCTAAATTGTAAGGTCACTATAGGATCACACATACGTTCGTATGTACGTCGATACTTATAGGCTTTTACAGTGATGGTTTGGTTCACTACATATTCTCTGTAAGTGGCCTGATCTGCAAGAATGCAGTCGTTGACGTAGAGGCAAACGTTTTCCGCAAAACTTGCGAGTCTTAGAGAAACTCCCCGCTCTCTCAGTAGCTTCAACAGAGCTTCGCATGAGAATATAAAGCCTAGATAGAGAAAGTCAACGTCTTCCAAGTTTTGAAAACAGTTTTAAATTTAACTTCAGCAAATGTATATTAATTGTAATTTTTGAAATTACTACGAACTGCTTGTAATTATTAATATTTGTTTATATTTCTAGAGGCTAAGGTTCGTAAATTTAATAATCAGAGAAATATTAGAAAGATATTGCTAACATATTTCAAGCAACAAAGGAAAATTTTAATATCTAAACATCCCTTTAGATTTCAACTACACTGACCGAATATAAGAAACGTTGTTTTCAGTAGAAGCCACTAAACCTCGTCAGTAGTCATGTGCAAATCTTTTCACTACTTGAACGGGATTACATATTCCATTTAAACACATTTAGAATGCAAATAGAATACGAGACTTCGCACTAATAATTAAGGCCCTAATTTTGTAAATCACATCACCAAGTGATTTTTATATGGAAAGCAAAAACAAAAATTCAAATATTTAAAAGTTGGTTTTTGTTTTTCATACAATATCATCACCGAACAAAAGCACAGAAATGAAAGGGCTAACTATAATCTGCTTAAGCTACTGTCAGAAATCAACGAAAAGCATGACAAATGCTTAAGCAAATTATTGACGACTTTTGTGTGGCTAGTTACAAATATATGTACTATTCAAAAACTATTTTCTTCTTAGTTTTCCAAACGTTGATTTTATGTCTACGTCTAATTAATCTAAAACCAGAATCAAGCAAAATATATAAATTTTTGATATGTTAGAAATGAAATGAAAACATTCACAAATAAAAAAGTACTAAGAAATGCAACAGTTTCAACTATTTTCAATAAATAAACGTATAAGCAACTGTTTGCTTAAGAAAGGTACGATTGGTTTCGGTGTTTGCTTGAGCAAATGATACTTGGCGAAAAGTTCTTAAGTACATTATAGTTGTCAGAATTTGGTTGTTTGTATTCGCACAGTTGCTTAAGCTAGCTTAAGTACATTATAGTTAGCCCTTAAGGCGTTGTTTTGCCTTAAAAAAATTTCAAAATTTTAATAAAAACAATGAACAAAATTTTTAAACATTTGAATTTTTGTTTTTGCTTTCATTATAAGTCACTGCGGAGATGCGTTTTACAAAATTAGGGCCTAAACATTGCTGTGTTGCCAATGAAATAACATATTTTATTATTTGCTATTTAAGAGTTTGAAATGTAATTGATAAATCTTGTAATAAAATACAACATCTACATAAATCACAAGCATTTCACTTTGAGAAAAATCATTGAAAATTTGCAAAAGCTGAAAGCAAATAAGGAAACTTTTCGATTTCACCCTGATTTCTTGACAAATTTATTAACTCTATCTTATTAATTTGATCTTATTGCTTCCAAATGATTTCAAATATATTTACTAACTTCCTTTTGAATTTTATACCAACAGGATGTTTACGCCTTGAAAGACCTAAATTGGTTAATAATTTATTCAAAATACTAGACTTTAATATACTCGTATTATAATTGTCTCAAAGCATTTTTGCGACTAATATTTCGACCTATGGTGGTGCCCCACTTTAGATTTACTTCCATCAAATTAAATTGTCTAATACGAAATATAATTTTCACAAACTTCTTTTTATAAATTAAGGCTAAAGGCTGACATGTACGTAACATTATTATTTGTAATAAAATATTTAAAATGTTTATTAATTTTATAGCACTACCCATTACAAGATTAAATTTAATAAAAATAAATTTTAAAGAATAATATTTACGAAAAAAACAGTCTATATGTACATTTGTCTGTGTAGAAGCTATTTTTATTTTCAGGCCAAACGAGCTTATAAAAAGTTTAATAGAAGAAAAATCAAGCAATCAGCTTGTTTAACAAATACTAAATGATTTATTGTTCATACCGACAAATAATACGCCACCATTTTTCTACTTCACTTACAAGCATTTCAAGTATGTATGTATTCTAACAGTGGTTATTGGTGATATGAATGAATGTGAACACAAAACAAAAATTACTTTCAATTTTTTTTTTTTGTTTAAAGAAAAAAATACCACAGACACACACATACATACACAAAGACAAAAGAGATTCATTTTACAAAGGCAGAAAGGAAACGGAAAACAACAAGGGACCCTGTTGTGTTTTCTCAAACATTAACAATGAAAAACGAAACTTTTGAAAAAAAAGCCGAAAAGATTAAAGAAAAGCAAAACTCTTTAGTAATAAATTCAATTTGGCTGTAACTAATACATTTAAGACACAACAAGCTTTATAGGATATTATTTATGTATGTATATATGTTTGTATGTATGTATATATGTACATGTTCATTTACATTTAAAGTTAGACGTGTATACAAACAACATTTCTTTAATCTTTTGTAGTATGGGAAATATATATACAAATGTACATGCCAAGACATGTATGTATATACATACATATATACGAATATTGCTATTGGTTAAAAATATATAAATATTTAAAAAGAATATTTCGCTTGAGCTTTTCAGATTATTATTAAATAAAAGTAGAGAACAAATTAATTTCTTAAATTTATTTAATACACATATGCATACACATGTATACATGTGTGTATTTATACCAACTTTATTTAACGAATTTGAATTGCATTTTCATTATCATGTAATTATTCAAGCTCTAAGTTATGTAAAGAAGAAAACTTGTAAACATTAAATAAAGTTTTAATTAAATGGTTTAATTAAGTTTTCACAAATCTATTATACTCATGAAGATAATTACAAAATATACTCGTATATATTTATATATATAAATGAAAATTTTAAACTTAATAAATAGATAATCATCTGTAGAATTTGAAAAATATTTAACAAAATTCTTACAACGTTGAAAATTATATTCACTTTGCTGTACAGATGAAAATACGCCAGTGGAACTAAAATATTGCAAAATATTCACTATTGTTCCTGATGCCTGAGCTTTGCAATTACTAAATAAAAGAATGTATTTATAACGAATGCCTACTTAATGTTTTAAGTCTTCAAAGAAAAATATTACTTACAGTCAACAAAAAAAACAGAATGAGTGAAGTCTAGCAAAAAACCATACAGTGAAAAGTAGTTGCATTTTCAGTATCATCTGTTTTACTATTTCTGAAAATTTAATATAATTACTTTAATAGAATGTTTGTTTAAGCAATAGGTCTCTTGATTTAATATATATATATATATTGTTGTTTTATTTATATTAATTTTCGATATTTCGCTAACAATTTGTTAGCATCTTCAGGAAAATTTTTTTTTAAATTTAAAAAAAAATTTTCCTGAAGATGCTAACAAATTGTTAGCGAAATATCGAAAATTAATATAAATAAAACAACAATATATATATATATATATATATTAAATCAAGAGACCTATTGCTTAAACAAACATTCTAATAAATATAAAGAAAAGGTCAAATAAAATAGAATATAAATAATTACTTTAATTTTTTAATCAATTTCGGTAATTGCTTTCTAAATTATGGTCCTATTTTTATTGCAATGATATCTGCAAATTAAACTAAATTAATTTTACTACTAAACAACAAAAATGACAAGGATTTTATGACTGGTCCTGCTACAAAGGGAACAAACCAATAGACATATTTTTCAATTTTAAAACCGTACATGGAATTCAAAAAATCAAAATTGTATATATGTATATCAGTCAAAAATACCTCCTTATTTGGTAAACACAATCTCTTTTTTTGTACAGTGAATCTATCTTAAATAATACCTGATTTTGTTTAAATTATATTTAACTGGCATTTAATTTAAAAATATCAAAAGCATGAATACTTTTAGCAGCTGCAAGAAAATGCCTACAAAAAGTTATTAATTTTTCCAAAAGAGAGATTTTTTATGGTACTTATTTTTTTTTTTTTACTTTTTTATATTCCTTTTATATTTCTCTAAGGGAATAAATTCATAACAAACAAACCATAATAAAAGTATAAAGAGAACAAATAAACATAAAAAACAAAGTTTTCCCCTTAACAAATAGATGAAAAATAAATCAATCAGAAAATAATTTGTACTGGTTTGAATGCAACAAATTGTGTATTGTATTTTAATCTCGAAAAAATTTCGCAACAAATGTTTAATAAAAACCTCAATAGGAAAATCTAAAAAAATCAAGTGATTTATAAAATGTCATTCTTAATAAAATAGCATCTAAAGTTCGTATGACGGTGTAAAAGCATGCTTTGAAAATGTTAACGAATTACAGAATTAATTTTTTTTCTATTTCCTTCTCAATTAAACAGTTATTTATTAAATTACCTGGTACACAAAAAGCATTCAACACAACAAATATCATTTGTTATCATTTTACCAGTTGTAGTGCACTTGAAATGAAATTGAATTTTAATTTGCATAGAAAAATCTCCCTCTTTATTTTTCTTCTTTTTAACATTTATTGCAATAAATACCATTTGAAATATAATAGAACTTTTTGTTAGATTCTTTTATAATTCTGATCCTGATACCACCGGCAATATTTGTTCATTAATAATTATTGAACTTATAATGACGAAGGCTGTCAGATGAGAGATAAATAAAAAAAAAGAAATTAAAAATTTTTATTGCATTTTTTACAAAATATATTTTAAGTTTACTCACTATTTGGTATAATCGCCAATGAAATTCGGGCACATACCTATGCTTAAAATACAACAAATTGAATCATTTTTACCATAAAATTGGTAGAATATTTCAATGAAAAATTTTTTAAATTGCAAATATATAAAACAGGAGTATGTATTCATTTATTTTATTAAAATAAAAATGGTTACAATTAAGTAATGTTTTTTAAGTACATAAGCTTTCCTCAAACTTTATATTGAAGATTAACAAAATATCGAAACAAATAATTTTGCTTTAGTAAAGCATTTTATACTTTTATGCAAAATGTTTGAATAAAAAGTAAACGAAGCTGGTAATCAGCTCTTAACTCATTCCATACATAAAAATAAGTTTACAACTAAATGAAATGAACGAAATTATTTTCCTTTTTTTGTACTGAATAACAACAACAAATAACTTAGACTCCAATTCACAGTCTTCAGTTAAGAGATAACAATAGTTTAACCAAAGATTTTTCATAAAAATAGCATAAGTTAAATTATCATCATTAGTCTTAGGCCCAAATTCACTGTCATTAGTTAGCAATAGTTTAACTAATAATATTTGATTCACAGCTTCTAGTTTAACATTAGTTAAACCATCAAACGTCATTGGTTAACTAATAGTTAGACAACAGCTGATTCGTTGAAATTTATTATTAGTATTTATGTTTTGGGAAAAATTTTAGATATGGCATGTGAAATTAAAAACGCGGAGTCGATATTGAAAGTGACACTGATACTGATAATACGCGGAATATTGTTGGTGAGCGTCGCCAACGTAATCTAAAAAGATTTTATGGATAGCTTTCGTCTTAGCAAGTAGGTGGCGTGGCAAGTTCTTGAATGTATATGCCATTTTTTAAGAAATAATATATCAAATGTAAACAAAACCCATATGATATAACAGAATTGCCAGTACTGAAAGTTAATAGTTGGATAGGGTTACCATTTTTTGTTCATATTAAGACTGTTGGTTAAATAATACACTGTGAATATGAAGTATTAGTTAAACAATAGTTATCATTTTAGTTTACTAATAGCTAACCAATTACTGTAAATTTAGCCCTTAAAAGAACAAGTTTGAATAACTCTAGTTTACACATGAAATGTTTTGAAGGCGTATGAAGAATATTTTTCCTATATAACAAAAAATAATAATATTCATCATACGCATGCCACTTAGATGTAAACTATTTTTTTTTATTGAATTAATTTTACGTCGTTACAAAATCCAAAATTCTAATGTTGATACAATATTGTGCCATTGCATGAAGTAAATTATTCTCCACCGATTTTGAATACTAGATAGATAATATTTCGACATCGGATTCAAATTGTACTGCTAATGGCATGATATCATATTTTTAATGGGATAAAACATTTTCTACAATGTTGGTTCTTGATGTCGTTTGTAGCTAAATGGGCTTAAAGCTGCAATGTGTTTCCGTGTTCCAGCATGCCGAACAAGGTTGGATATTTAGGCGTAATATCGCAGTTGCAATAACATCTTGCTTTTATGTTATTATTTGGACAAGACCGAATCCATTGCTTAAACTCACATTGTGATTCCCAAATCTTTTTGTATTTCGCTTATTATCTCCTTTTTTAGACTCCATTATTGATACTAACTTTAAATATTTTTTTTGGTAAATAGAAATTTTATTAATTTTAGTGTTACAACACTTTATATAAACGCATTTTTTTATGCATTTTATAAAAATCGAACAATGATCGCTAGTCTCGAGAATACTTTGTTTTTTCTAAGCTCTTTAACAGACTTGACAGCAACTTTTACGACAACAAACAATTAGGTACTCTGAAAATCTAAAAGGGACAACAAATTTCTTATAATGAAATGTTACAAATTATCTATAACAACAAGACGGTTTAACGGTTTTTGCGAATGTGTTTTGAACCCTCTTAAACATCATTAATGGTTGCTCTTATTATGGTCTGTAAAATTGAATGTAAAAATTGTACACAATTGAATGAAATGATATTCAAACAGTTGTATTTTTTGTACAAAATTTTTTTGTGTTTAATATGCTTTGGAGCCACCCAAAATTAAAAAAACGCACCAAAATTAAAAAAAAAGCGCACCACGCACCAACTAAGATATTTTTCGCACAAAACATTTAGAAAAGCACCAAAAAAGGGGCGAAACGCCCCAAGTTGACAACGCTGTTAGCCGTATTCACAATCTTGTGCATTTGAGGTGGTCAACTAGTTTTTAATAAAATATTTTAAAATTTAAATAAGCAAAATCGGCTTAGTTCACTGCGTAAATATAAGCTAAAGGTTTTTAGTGTTGCTTATTTGCAAAGATGTTGCAAGTGCATTTCTCTGTGTTTTGTTAGTTTTGATTAAAAATATACTACACCATTTTGCAAATGCAATGATGTAAAACTATTTGCACAAGATTATGAATAGGGCTATTGTGTTTGTAATTGTATAATTGTACGTACAAACCAGTGACCTGTAAGAAGTACGAACGGGGCGTCTCAATCATCAGCGCTTAATAACAGGTATAATCTAATCATTAACCTGTAAATTGCTTTAATGCTTTTGCATTATACACATGGGAATACAAATCGCATTAAATAAAATAAAACTTGTGTTTATCTTGGAATTTATTCACGAAAACAAAAACAAAATTTCCAAAATATTTTTTTCTTTTTCATAATTTGTAAAATCAATGAATTTTTTAACATGAATTTTTTAACATGTTTTCTCTCTATATCTATCTTTGAAAAGCGGTAAAAATTAAAAAAAAAACTAATTTTTAAATGTATTTAATTTTGTTTTTGTTTTTCATGTAAATTTTTACACCCCGAATTAGTGCAATAAGCAATTTTTTTCTATTACAGTTCTTTTATCAAAGTTTCGTTTACTGCAAATGTTCTGTTGTATTGCGTTAAGTAAATTTTTTTTTAATTTAAAAATTATTTTATTTTTCTTAAAATAATACAGATGTATGAATAAAGAAATAGTTTTTTTATATTGAGTTTTTAATGGTCGGTTATTGCATCATATAAACATATATTATCTATATATATATATAATATATCATTCAGTTCCAACATTTGCTTAGTAGCAATTCAAGCCTAACAAAAGCAGGATAATTAAAAACAGCCAGCCAACATTTCTCTTAATAAATTTTCAAAGATGATGCCAATAAACATTACAAAACATATGGGTGACTATATAAAAGCTTAATGGTTGAAATTAAAAGTTTGAATGTATGTGTTTTAGTTTTGGACTCTCCACACACATTCTCGTAAGTGAATAACGAAGAAAAAAATAAAACTTGGCTAAGAATTTTACAATATTTTTGCCAACAAGTACTAAAACTAATGCGACAATATTGTTTGGGTTGCGTTGGATTTCTGTTACAATCGTTAAGCATCGTCGAACATACACTTATACATACATACATGCATGAACAATCACTTGCACAATAATTTCATACATAATTGTTACAGAATAGACGATATTAGCTTTTATTTGTATGAGGCTTTATTTGGTTTTATTTTGTTAGTGGAACAAATACGCATATACAGACGCTTACATACACACACATCCATATGAAATACAATATCAACAATAGCTCTAATAAAAAAATAACTTTCAAGTTTTATAGGGACTTTGTTCTTTTTGTTTTCTTTCATTTTTATCATTTTTATTTATTTATTAAGCATTTTTATGGCCAGATTTTTTTTTTTCTATAAAAATAAACATATGATTCATATACAAAATTATTAGGGATTTTATAGGAAGGCCATCTGATAATTATTTTCAAATGAGAATTTACTTACATTTACAAGTGTATCAAATTGCAATGGTTGCGCTAGCTTGGGCATGATATACGTACGTATGAAAATGCTCCCGCGAAAAAATCATTCGAATTTGATCCCGAATAAGGAACAAGTTGAGGAAAATCTTGAAAAACTTGGTGCTATAAACTTGAAGCAAACCGTATTAGATCGGCGCGCATAGAAAACTATTCTGAATCAGGCAACTAGCCAATTAGGTTGTTTATAGCCATCTAAGTACGTCAGTAACACCTGGGTATATATTAAACCGTAGAAATCTATTTTTAAATCAGTAAATTTGCCTTTCGTTCTTCACGAGAAAGTATAGAATAGTATGGATTTGAACGACAGTAATAATACAAAAACTTAAAAATACTTTTCATGCTGCACTAAAAGGATTTATTTATTTAGTTCTTAGTTCTATATGCATGCTGAAGTGTGTTAAAATATTGTATATTTTCATAGCATTTGATTTTATTTATATGAGTGTTTATAGTTATTTATTTATAAGATATAAATATTATTTCATTCGCTTTATTTTGAATGTTAATCATGAAGATGGTTGGTAAAAAAAAACGAAAAGGTAATGATCATGTGGACTTAATATCGTCCACACGTTTTTTTCTTTTTTTTTTTTTTTTTTTTTTTTTTGCTGCATCCTTAAATACACTGTAAGAGAGACAGAGATTGTAATCTTCTAACATGTTTTTTGGTTTCAATGTTCCCGATTATTTATGTGGTGATTAGCTTCATGAATTATTGCTAAAAATTATCAAGTGTGTAATAAAAAACTAAAGCTTTATTCTCTATTTTCCCTCACACAAATGAAATGGAACGGGAATATGTTGAAATGAAAATGCAATGCATTTATTGTTCTCAGACTGTCTTTTATGTTTACTAACACTGCTATTTTTATGTTTGTATATGTATACATGTAGCTCTCAAAGACTACGTTACAAATAACACAAATATTTAGTGGTAAGAATCATTTATTTAATGTCATTATTTGGATGGCACTTACGAATTTCTCTTCTCCCCATATTTTCTTATATTATTTTATTTATGAACACAATAAAATAAATTTAATATGATGATATTTTTATTTGTTTTTTATTGCAAGGAAATCGCAATAATTTACGGTTTGAGTTTATTTTCAGATTTTAAAGCTTTTTGAAATCAGAAATTTTAGCTTTTTGTGAATAAGAGGAAAAATGCAAAATGCTCATCTCCAGTTGTAATAGTAATGAGTATCATTGAAATGGAAATGGTATTGTTGATGAAAGCTAATAAAAAAAAATTGACGTGTGGCACTCGGGGACTGTGCGCGGTAAAGCTATTGCATAGAATTTTTTTATCAACTTATGCAATTTCAATTTCAATTTCAGCTTTCTAGCTATACTGGAAGTGCCCCATACAAAGAAGGGGCACCATAGTCCCCCCAGGTAAAAAGTGACTTACTTTAGTATCCTATGTCCTTCTCCTGGTTCTAAGCTACCTGCCCACCAATTTTCAGCCAAATCAGTTTAGTCGTTCTTGAGTTATAAATAGTGTAACTAACACGACTTTCTTTTATATACATATATTAAAATCCCCTCAAAAACCCAGAAATGCCGGAAAATTTCCGGGAAAAGGTGGCAAAACTGGACAGGAATTCCCAAAAACTTGGACGAAAATTCCCTCAAAATCCCAGAAATCCCGGAAAATTTCCCGGTAGTCATCATACATAGACTATACAAAAAAGAAGTTTTCACTTCAAAAAACAAAAGACTTAAGAAACAAACTTAGTGTCAGCCTGACGCGTGATTTTATCATTTTTTAATCACGAATCACGTGATTCACGCGTGAGTCATGCCTGACACGAAAAATTCACGACATTTTTACATCTCTAGTGTCAGGTTTTTTCGTTTCATAAACAAAAGACTTAAGAAACAAACTTTTCAAAATTTCTTGATTCGGTCGCCTCAAAGCCCGCGATAGAAGCTATGCAATAGCTAAAAAAGCGAAAAGCTCACATACACGATGATGCGCTTTCTCAATTTTCCGTCCGGTAATTACCTTCAATAATATGAATAATCTTTCTTAATAAAAATAATCCATAAACTTCTCATCGCTACAAATTTAAACTATATTTTCTCTTTTGAAATAAGCATTGACATTTTTAAGAAGCTTGATGTGCTTTTTTTTCATTTTGTACCTACATAATTTTTTATACTATTCAGCGAAAGCTTTGCATTCAGTTTGTAATTCAGATAAGGAATTGGTATTAGACATGCCCATCTATCTAGCTGTTGATCTGTAATTCAGTCCATCTGTCTGTAAGTTAAATGTAAGAGACACCGACCTAGAAGTAAAAAAATCGGTTCTCAAGTATTTATCCTAGATCTTGGCTTGCATAGTTACTGTATCTATTTGCTAAATAAAAACTTTTTCCCTTTTTAAACAGGGATAGAAAATTAATCATGTCTAATTCTTGCGGTAGATTATATTTGTATTTTTGCATGTTTCTTCAATTCAAACAATGCTTTTGTAATCTGTCATCATCGTCACCAACTTTAGCACCTGTGGGATATCGCCAAAATATTTGTTTTACTAAAAGAAAATTATTTTCATTTATTCTGTACAATAAAAAAGATTTAGCGGATTTTCTTCAAACTTTGATTCTAGTTTTATTGTCTTATAAAATTAAAAAACAAAAAGCCTTCAATCTGTCGCTATAAAAGTCAGCAAGAAAAGTTATTGAAAGTAAAACTACTGAAGCATGTACTTTGCATTTAAATATAACAAAAACCCACAAACAAACGAGAACTAACAAAGAATAGAAGCGGCATAAAAACATACATATAAGTCTAAAAATAAGTTTATAAGTAGCGTATAATAAAATAAGATTTAACTCGAAAGTAGATAAACAAATAGAAAGAGCTGAAGAAGAAATAAAAACAAGGGAACAAAATAAAAAAAAGGCATGCACAAAGCTCCATAAAAAATCAACTTTAACATTAAGAGTTCCTTAAAACCGCCATTGATATAAAAAAAACTGATACAAAAAAAAAAACGCTAAGACAGCTAGATTTTTCTGGGTTATGTACTTATGATTAATACGCTTGGGCGAATTTATAAAAAAAACTTTTTTAAAATGCTGGTCTTCATGAGCCTGTCTTTGGTTTAACAATTTTTAAAAGTCGCTTTAAATTAATGATATTTTTCCCATATGTTGACGCTACTTAACAAAATATCTTTTAACAAAAATCATAATTTATAACGACTTCTTTAAATGATTTAATCGGATATTTAGCAATAAAATTACTTATCATGCGATTAATGAACCACCCACCAGCTGAATTGCAAAGAAAAAAAATAAAATTTAACATTTACAAAATTATTTTTGGACCAGTCTAATCAAATGTAGTTTGAAACAATTGAATTGAAAACAATAATCTCAGTTGCAAAAGTAAAGTATATTAAAACGTTACAATTATTTTGATAAAAAAGTTTTTATGCAGATCATTTAACTGCGATTCTTTTACCATAAAATATATTTGTACACAATTAGATAAAAAGAAGATTGTAACTACTTGTATTATCTGAATATGTCTTGCAATTAAATTTAACCAAATTCCACGGAATAATGTTAAGGGCTTAAGTGCATATTTTTGTTGCTTAAAATATTTTGCTAAGAAAAAATTATTTTCGTTGTTTCAAGGATTCTTAAGGTCGTGTACGAATATACGATGGAGCCGCTACTTGGTTTTGTCTAATAATTTTCTTGTATTTCTCTTCGACCATATTAGTGTTAGAGAGCTGCATGAAAGTTAATATTGATGATCATGAAACTTTCATCATTATATTTTATGTATTCGTTTCTATTCAATACAGATTAATAACTATGAACAGAGAACAATCAACACTCGACAGTTAAGAGACGAGTGTAATGAAGTTTGTGTTCACTTATACAAGAGCGAACGAACATTTACAAATGTGAAACTGAACCGAAATACATATTGAATTTGATTTACTACTAGTGCTCATAATATGAATAGTATACATACGTACATGCGTGTAAAAGCTAAAACCTGAAACTACATATGCAAGTAATTACACATGGGCAGCGCATGCAAAAGATTACATGATTTCACCAAATTGGCAACATTGCTATTGCGTATTAATAAGAAAATGAGAGATGAGAGCGAGAACATCGAATTAAACATCGTTTCAATGAACAAACTCTTTGTGTTAACGAAGTGAAACAAAATGTTCTCACTCATACTATGAACAAAGCAACAGTTTTTTTGGTGTTCTGATTTTTATTCGAAATAGAGTTTTAGTCAATGAACATATGAATATTGATGACCACGTTCATGCAACCCTATTATTAGTATAATTAAATAACTACAACCACAGAAAATATTGGTTGGGAAACATTGTAGCCGATAAAATATTGGTTTAATAGACTAAATTTCATAAACGCTATCAATATTCTATGAATCCAAAAAACATTCAAATTTCATAATCATAAAACCACAATTGTAATAGAAATATAATTGTGACAATTTTTAAATTGATTAGCTCAACCGAACGTATGCTTCCGCTACGCCTAAGTCCCAAAAATATGACGATCACAACTGAACTATATGCAATGAATTGGATTTTAGTACCAATTATTGGTTGTTGCAACTAGAAACATTTTATTATTAAGATTACATTAAAATAACGATCGGTTGTTGCCACTAACTATTGGTTAGTTTTAATATTACAAATTAAAATTAAATGTTAAGGTTTGATACTTCTAACCTATTATGTGCGTTAGTTTTGTTTCGTGATCGTGCGTGATCGTGAGCGTAATTTTACTCACGCGCACATCTCTAGTAACAATTAACAGTAACAGTAAAAAGTTGTATTTGTAACATCGGAATTCTATGACAACCGCCAATATTTGATTATCAACAAATTCGGTTGTCACAATGAATCTGTTTTCTCTTTGCATTTAATCCAGCTTGAGGACATTATTATAACACAAATGTTAACAAAATTTTAATCTATTCGATATATCGCCATACTTTAGCTTCTTCAGAAAAAAATGTATTAAGAAAACTATCAAAAACAAATAAAATTGTGATTAATACCAAAGAGATAAAAAAAAACTTAAATCTTTACGAAGTTAAACTTAATCGGACTTGTTATGTACAATTAAAAAAAAAACTATTCTATTTATAGAAAAATATTTTTTTCTGTATCAGACAGCAACAAGTAATTTCATCAAAGATGTACGTCATACTTTCGCACTCCATATAAACATAAGACGATATTGCCTTTTCTTTTGACGTTTGATTAGTAAAAAGATGATTTGAGTTTATCTTAGAAAAAATTCGATACTCGATCTTCGATTTCAGACTGGTTGTAGGTACAGGTACAGCTTGCTTGCTTGTATCATGCATTTTAACGTTTAAAGTGGTACACCAATTCATTTTGAGATTTTTTACTAACTGCAATAACCTTGTAATTTTTCTATACTTTCACCGCTTTCCCAAGGAAAGTAGCACACATTAAATAGCAGAGAATAATTAAAAAAAAACGATGGGCAGTATAACTTTCAACATGTAAAAATAGAAAAAAAATGAATTTAATTAATTCTCGTATTCTATTTCTGTTGAAAAATTAGTTAAATAGTTGATATTCATCCCAATTACTATCCACTTTACGAAAATTGTAGAGATGGACAAATGAACGCTGATGAGAGGTGTAGCGGCTTTGAAATCGGTATACAGATACGTTCTGCTAATCTGATTGCACATGCTAATGTTTTTAAAAAATAAAAAACTCATAGTAATTTGAATTTTCATTAATTCAATAAAACTGAACTTAAGCCTAATAATAATAATTTCTCATTTATACATTATTACAGTTCAAATAATAATTACGTTTATTCGTAATAATAATATAAAAATTTTAATTATCATTTCAAATTAAAACTTTACAGAAAAGGCCACAAAAGATATTTTCCTTTTAAACTACCGAATTTATTGTGATACTACAAGCAATCCTTATATCTTCTGTTTAGATTTGAAGTGTTCTACAGTTTGTTTTTAGATTTATAAACAGCTTTTTTATAAAAAAATAAGTTTACCGAATTTTTGATATTTAATATATATATTTAGATAATTCAGATAAAACAAATATTTCATTTATTTTCTAGCGATACAAGTTCATAGCGGTATACGTGGCGTATGATGAATATGTTATATCTATATATATTAATTCAACACTCATACGTTTAAGGCACCGATAATTATCGGTTATATATAATTATAATTATTATAATTATAATTAACATAACTAAACAATCAACCAATGCGTGTATATTGGATAGTAGTAAAAAATATATATTCAGCATAAAATGAGTGGGCCGCATCTTCCATATAAATTTATATATAATATTGAAATACTTTTGGAGCTAATTAAGTAAGAAACTTGAATTTTTTTGTGATGCTTCCCAGAAAAAAGCGTACGAATTGGACACATTGGTATGAAACCTCCATTTTTTTTTTTTTTTTTTTTTTTTGATGGCAAAGAAATCAATTGTGGGTCTAATAGTATAAAAAAATAAGAAAACCTCACAAAAGCCCGACACCACATCTTGTTTATTGTTAAAATGTAATATTTTAATAATATTGTGAATTTTTTTTTTAAATAAATTCAAATAAATAGCACATTTCTTTTTTTGAAGAATAATTCCTTAGAAAATTTGTCCCTTTTTGCATTCCTGCAATTACTTATTTCGATTTCCATAAGAAAAAAAATATATTAATATTTTTAATGTGTGGAATTGTAACAATCTTTCCCTCTTCCTCACATTTAAAATATGTAGATTTTTCCTTATCGAGAACGCAGTTAATATTGGCAGGAATGGAAAAAGGAAAAATTAAGGTCTCGTCGCTATAGCTAATATTTACTACTTACATTTATGTATGTATTAAATCTTGTAAATAAAATAAATAAATAAATGAATTAATTAATGTAAGAACGTCACAGCAAATATAAAATTTTTTACTAAATAACGAAAACCTTAAAGTTTTAAACTTGCACACAACGACAATTTTAATTTCAGTAAACCAAAAGTTATTGTCTTCGTATTCAGCGATTAGTCGAATACGAATACGATTATTTCTTTTAAAATTTAGAGCCACTTAATATATCAAATTTATTTGGAAAAAATTCCTACCTTTTTGTCAGCAACAATAAATTGAAAAAAAAAACTGTCACAGTACTTAAGGTATTTATCAATATTATGACATTGAAATGCCGCTTTTTCGCTTTTAATTAGTAATTCAGTGCTGTTTGGGCATATGGCGCATATGAGACTTTTGCTTTTAAATGCTAGTTGCAAAATATATACATACATATTTATTTCTGTCTGTTTTTAAAGAAGGGCTTTCTTTAAATAAAAATTTTGTACATATTATGTACTTTTTTAAACTTCCTAAACATTTTTTTCTTTGGAAAGTAAGTGCAAATTATTCGAGAAATATTTGCTTGAATTTGGCGAATAAGAATACGAATATCTTAAACTAGGCGAATAATCGAATGCTAGTATGAGTATTCGTAACATCACTAGTATGAAATTGTTACCTTAATATAGAAGGTAATTTTTTTTAAAAATACCGCGTAATTTTCTGATATTGATAATTAGAGGATTAGCTATCGAATTATGATAAATACACAAATTAAAAAAAAACTATGAGTTACGATATACTTTTTTAGCTAGAAAATTTAGTCAGAAATAACTGCAAAAAATTGGTGACTAAAAAAAATTTAACATAATTAATGATTACTTTTATTTAAAAATTTTTTCTTGGCATTTATCGACACTACTCCATTCTACTACCTTGAGTTACACTGAACAAAAATAATATATGTATAATCTACGAGTATATATATAAAACCATTGTGTGTTTGTTTATTTGTTTGTTTGTTTGTTTGTTCCTTATAGGAGGCCAAACCCTTGGACCGATCTTCCTGAAATTTTCACAGTGTTTAACTGGAACTCTCGGATAATTTTAATTATTCAGTCTTAATTTCATATAATTATACAATATTTAACTATATTTTTTTATTAGAAAAAAATTCCAGTAACTATCAATAATTGAACAAGCAAAAACAATTTTTGATTACGCGATTGCACTGACATTATTGTCAGTCATATCTGCGACAGAGTTGTTGTCGTCGTGGACCTCACTGTTAACTACGGCAAGTAGTTGAATATCATTTATCATTAATTAATTCGGGTACGTCACTTGAAAGCTTATCATCGGATAATTTTCATATTAATGGTTTGGAAATTTACTAAAATAGATTTTCATTGTATTTTTTTTAACACAAATGCTATGCAACAAAACACAAACAAACTTTCAAACTAAATAGCACGAACTACAACCGATATTACAACTTGTATGCTATTGTGGGTTACTCTATGGTTGTAGAGAGATATACAGGCATTTTTTTTTTTTTGCAACGCTGGAGTTAAAAATTTACTTCATTTTCTGTTTAACGATTTATCGATATTGTCAGTTAGTAGACATGGCTAAAAAGTAAATTAATGTTGCTTCTATTAGCGCTACTTGTAAAACTGCTTATAGAGGGCTAAAAGTTCAGAAAAAAAACAATCTTGAGACGATGACAGAAACGAAGACAGGGAAGATAATGATGTTGATAATGTTGAAGACGATATGAACATAACTATCTATTTTCTTATTCTCGTCTTGAGCAGCTATCAGCATATAAAAATGAATGTTTGAAAACAGGAAAACGAATGTTTGTATGGAACAAAAAACTAGGTTATAAACACATATTTTTCTCACATACACACATATATTTTTGGTACACAATTGGTAGTTATATACATACTTACAGACATACATCCATACGTATATACAGGTTTATGTGTGTTCATAGAAAACAACTCAAAAAAAAAAAGAACACAAAGAACTCAACTACCACTAGAAAAATACCAAAAAGAAAGAAAAGAAGAAACAAATATTCCATCAAGTAGTATCAGTTTAAAAGCAAACATACGCAAAATAATGAAAAAAAAAATTAGCACACAGTCAGCAAAATAAAGCTAACCCAAGGAAAACTAAACAAAAACTCTTTGGAAACGAAAGAGTTTTATACACATTTAAGAATAAAAAATAAAAGTAAAAAGTTTTTTATTTTTTCTTTTTAGAGGAAACATAAAAGATTCGGTAATATTTACTTGTTTAGCTGATGATGTATTATTCTAGGAGAAAAAAATTAACACTTTTCCTATTCTCCAAAGAAATTTAAATTTAAAGCTGCTTACAAAAAACTAATACTTTTATTAGTTCTTTAAAATTTGGTGCAATTTATTTAGGCAAAATATTATTAACGTTAAACATTAACATTTCTTTGATTTAAGCTTTCTTATTTTTCTGTATTATTTATATTTCCATTTATAAATATTTTTTTCTAACTTGCACAATATTTTTTTTTTAGGTTTTTCATTAAATTATTTCACATATCATTTTATTTTGATTAAGTAGACAAAAAAAATTTTAAGCAAAATTAATTTTACAATATTTCGCATACAGTTTCACAACACGTACCGTTAAATACGACGTTTGTAATACATCTACTGACAAAACTACAACTACTTTTGACCAATTCACGAATAATACCAAACGCAGTAATAGAAAATGTTTCAAAACTACAACAACATTGGGGAATTTTTTCGAAATGAACTCTTCTTTCGGAAAAGAGAAAATTTCCAACCATAACTTCGTTCGTCGTCTTTTTTATATGTTTAGAAGAAAATGGTTACGAAAAATATGAATTGTAAGGAAGAAAATGTGTATTCGGTGCTTGTTTCTTTTGTATCTCGCACTTTAAACAATAAAATATCTAAATGTGTACTTAAAAGCCGACAACAAATAAAGTGCCGTTATATAGAGAAACGAAGAGAACCGGAAATTATATTTAACTGAGAGGGAGAGAAAGAGAGAGCATATAAACGTATAATAAAGAAAATGTAAGCGGTTATGTATGGTCATGGCTATAGAGTAGCGTAGTAAGAGACAGCACTTCTATTTAAGAGAGTTAATTTAGTATAACAGTTATTAGAGTTCGAACAAAATTATAAAGAATTAATAAAAAAAATCCAAATAACCCACAATATTGTTTGTTGTGTGCAATTTATGTTACTGAACTTGATTGAAATTTCACTTAGAATAAGATTTATTTGAAAAGCCTTATGGATTTCTAAAGCTGCATCTGCTTCTTTTAACTAAATTACGTACATACGAGCATACATACATACATATGGATATAATAAATACCTATATTTTGTAAAAATGAAAAAAAAATATATATATATATAAATAAAAACATGCAATTCTTTCATGTACTCGTACATAAGTAAAACTTCTGATAGCTCGTTACGGAAAAACAGCCTTAGTGAAATGAGTATTTTACCATCTGCTAATTAAATGTAGTTTTTGCCATACATTTCTTTTCCGCTTAAGTAATGAACTCAATAATTTTTTTATAAATAATGGAATATTTCGATGTCTCTTGCACAATATCGAAATATACATATGTACTATTTTAGTTTTGTAGGAACAGCACTTAGGAGATGAACCCTACTGAACCGATGCATTGTGCCCGAGCTTTAGAGAAAGGGATAGACTACAAAATATATCAGTATGTTAAAAATGCTATAGATTTTATTCGTTTACAACTCTGCTATTGCGTGTTTTGTTAATTTTTAGAGAAGTGTTGCAGCGCCTCCTAACTTTCTTCACCTGTATGAGTAGACATATATACAATTGTTCAACTTCGCCAACAATTCTGCTAACAGAAGGATGGCGCTATTGTGTACATCAGCTTAGAACAGTAACAAAGTCTGTCAAAACAGTTTTTAGTGACCAGTGCTATACCTTCATTATTAAAACAGTCCAACAACAATTAATTATATGCCATACTAATGTACATTAGAGAAATTAATGGTGTTGATGGCTTTCCCTGACCAGTTATCGAACCACCATATTGACAAAGATGCAACCACAATAACTGGCACTCCTGGAAAAAATTCACAAAAAAAATTTATATACCTTTTGAAATCAGACCGCAGCTAACATGATGCAGTGTTGGAAATATTAAGATATCTTGGAGTGAAATAACGGTTCAAAGGTACTCGTTTTTGGCAACTTTTAACGTAACATTTGATGCGAAATGTTTAAATTAAAAACATTTTCAATATTTTAACGCATCTTTTACTACTGAAAACCGTAAGGCTTAAAATGGTATTTTCTTCCAGGAAGAAAATAGCAAGTTAATTTTTTTTTTCCAATTGTTGCATGATGTCCCTTAGCGCTCATTTAAGGCTTTATTTTTATATAATCTGATATTTTTTTGATGATCCAAAGCACTAAATTTCAGCTGAAAAGTATTTGAAGGTAAATAAGCACCTACATATAAGTAAGTTTTAATAACAAAAAGCTCTTGCTTATATTCACTAACTGTATTATAATTTAGTCAATTTGACTTGTACTTCACATTAGAGGATAAAATCGCAGTTAGCCCTACAGTGCGCGTATGTGAAATAAAAGTTCCGCAAAAATCTCTGGCTATGTCGAAACTACAGTATTTAACTTCACACTTTCAAAGAATCATACCACTTTATTTGCTTTAGAGAGGAATTTAGTTTTTCTTATTAAAAACAGAAGAAATACATCGCATATATGTACATACTTATATATAAACACACATGCACACACATGTCGATGTATTGCAGTACATTGGCTTAAAAAAAAATTCCTAATGAAATATTTAAAGCCTGTTCGCCGATATCGAAGAAGTTCTTTTTTCGAACAATTACGTTTGAAACAAAATTAAATTCAAAAATTTTGTTATTATTTTAAATGAAATTTTTCGAAAGAAAGAACTTCTTCGATATCGTCAACAGGCGGTCAAAGTTAATAAGGCCATTTTGTAACGAAAAAAAAAAACTTCATAAAAATAGTAAAATAATTTTGTTAATATAACGAAATACATACATTGAAATGTTAAGTTAATCAATACAATGAAATAATTCAAAATCAAAATTATAAATATTTTAATTTCATCAATAAAGTTATTTCATACTTAAAAATATTCTGAACGAAGCTTGTTTCCTTAATCGAATTAAGATGTACGCCTATTGATTGAGTTTTAATGAAACTGTACATTAAATTTATGTCGAAATGCAAAGAGTTTTTGAAGAAAATTCCTACAATTCATATGCATGTTAACATAAAATAACATTTTTATGATCTACGGCTAAAAGTTGTAAATCAACTCATAACAATATTTAGTGTTATTTTAAACGTGTTAATCCATTTTCCATATTGGTGAAAGATGCCAAGCATTTCCATACAAAACCTACAATAACCAAAAATAGATTTTAAGGCAGTAAAAATCTATAATTTGATTAATTTAAAAAAAAAATTCAGTCTAAAATTGATTGTAAACAAAACTGGGTATTTGCTACACATCAGATATTTAAATCAAAAAAAATAAAAAGATATGTATCAACCTGCTTTTTACGCAAACATGATAACAATAGAAAATCACAAGTAAATATTTTCGACATTATTAATAGAATCGTGTTTACAGACTTGTCTGCTATCATCCCTAATTAATTTATTATTTTTGCAAAACTGCTTAAACCGTCTCTAATATTCTTTAGTAGTCTTTATCTATTCACATCAATAAACTCAATCCAATATTAAGCAACGCAATACAACAACGACCACAGCAAGAAAAAAAATTCAAAAAATGTGGAAAACAATTTCATTCGCCTTTTATTCACTTCTATTGGTAATTCTAAAGAAAGTGACATTCAAATTATGTATCAGTAAGATCCTCTTTATGTTTTCTTGTTTTTCCAATATTTTTGTTGTTGCTGCTCTTCTCTTATCACAGCATTCCTCTCTGTAAAGGTTGGTTATGTTGAATCTAATGTAACTAAAATTTTTCCTAAATGTTTATTTATCATTCTATGGATATGTAAATGGTACTAAGAAGAAATTAAAAAAATAACTATTGAACTATAACAAAAAAATAATATAATATAAAATTGTTAAACAAAAGATTTCATGAGGTTGATGGTATGACAAAAGTTAATTGTCGGTCGATTGCATTTCTAATTGTTTTATTGGTAGGATAGCATGAAATGTATGAAATTCACATTATTGTTATATATAATAACAATAACAATATAATGAACAAATGTAAGCATTAATAATAATAATAAAGTGTTTTTTCAGTCATATATTATTGTGTACAATCATACTATTGTTGTCGCAATCATGTCACAGTCATAAGCTATTTCTGCTTGTAGGATTATCGATACTTCACAATACAACAAATAAAACAATCCAACACATACTTAGTGAGCTTTTCACACGCATATTTGGGTATTTAAAAAAAAATTACAAATCTAAAAATTTACTATTAAAAAGTGTCGGGCATCCGACATCCGACTTTTTTCTTTTAATTCTAGAGTAAAACCAACTTTATCCTTGAACTGAGGTTGTTTTAATTTACTTACACACTTCATACATGTATGCATATTACCAATTAATTAGTGTTTTAGAAATAGCATAAGAAAATTACACATACATATATACATACATACATACATATATGAGTTAGTATTGTCTTAAAAAGAAATGAATGAAATTCTTGTGCATAGAAATATAAACATATAAAAGTCAATTTTCATGTTCTTCTATTTTCATTTGGTTTTTTTATCCAGTCTCGAAATTCCAGTATTGTTAAAGGTGCTTTTTGTTGTTTCTATTGGTGTTGTCTTTCTTTTTATTGTTTCTCGCCTGCCGATGTGAATGTTCTACTTCAATTTCGTTAAAAGAATTTGACATGTCTACTCAGACTTATTGTATATTTTTAAGTAACTAGAAGCTTTTGTTATTGTCACTTTTTCACTTTTTTATCTGTTTCATCTTTTGCTTTGGTTTTTGCATATTAAGCGTTAAGGCAACAAAATACATAAGTATAATGCAGAGAATTTAATGCTTTTTAACAAAATAACAATGTAAAATCATACAGACATGCCAATGGAAGCATGTAAAAGTGTTTTATTGTCATACATATGTGATCCAGGTACTCTTAATCATTTCTACAATAGTGGTGAAGCTAAGAAGGCATTTATAACTGTTAACTTGGGATGGTATTGTGAGAAACGCTAGAGGAAACAGAACCTGGCATATATCAAGTAGCAAGCTATGCAACTGTATATGAGTGTGAGGTCGTTGTCGTTGGTCACTGATATAATTGAGATACATAGTGATAGGTTTTCGATACACTTTAAAGGTATTTTTTAATATTAATCAAATTCTTGTACAAAAATTCTCGGTTGGGAAAAAAAATTTTTTTTTTTTGTACAGTAAGTATGTTTGTTAACATTTTTGCTAAAGTTAAATTATGTATTTATATCACAAATTGTACTACCAGTCATTGGGCAACTAAGTTGGCAACAATTGTCACAAAATTTCCCTCAGAGGACTTTTGAAACGTTGTCATGTACGATTACAAAAATACAATAAAAAAACTTATGACGATGACGTGGGTTATGTTGGCCTTGAGGACGCTGTGGTAGGCGGCTTATTGACATACACTTTCCAGTTCACATCATCTTCACGTTAAGTGACCATTTTCTCAAATCGCTTGTCCACAACACCCAATGAGGCATGAGTTGTGCGGGTAGTAGTGCCGTCCTGATATAACCACAAGTCGTTGGTATTCAGATCATCCAATTCAGGCTAAAAAATTTGGTAATCATCGATCGATAGTGCTTGCTGACCAACTTCGTTCTCAAAGAAATATTGATCGATGACGCGAATAGCCCAAAATCCGCACCCAAGACGCATTGAAAACTCTTGTATCTCATGTGGATTAGAAATGGGATCCGTTGCCTACTACTCCAGAGCCCATTCAATTTTATTAATTATACGTGTTGCTGAATGCTATATCCGTCCATGGGGTAAATCCCAACTAGTTTGACAGATCAAAAGCTAAAACAAGATGGCCGTTATCCACTGTCAAAATTCGGTAGTCCCTGTTGGAAGACCCTTTAGTATTATAATATAAAACTTTTCTTGAGCGATTTTTATAATTTTGTAAAACATGAAACACAAATCTAGTTTATTTCGATTTAAAAAAATTAATGCACACATTTTAATTATGGCAACCTTCGCTGTTCTTATTACAGGGATTTTAAAAAAACATTTGTGCAAGGCAAATACTTTTATTTGATATTGAAGGTTAAAACTACCACAACTCTACAATTTAAAATTTTATTCAACATTAAAAGTCTATTTATTAAACATTTTTATATTTTAGCTTGCAACTTAAATTTTTTTTTTTTTTTCTGCATTGCAAATTTAAACGTCATAATGTTGTTTTATTTTTACGCCTGATTTGCATTCAGTTTTTCAAGAATAACTGTAATAATATGCAATAATAGGTTGTTGACTTTTTTCTATTCTTCTGTGTAAAGGTGTACGTTTACAACTGATGCTCTAGTATATATTGTTGTTTAGTTCACGCACAAATACACTCACTTATACACACTCCCTCATACAAGTGCATTTTATAAAAATATTCCATATGGTTGTGTACTAATGAATGTATGTTGCATACATACAAACACACATGCATACATACATTGATTTCTAAATCAATTTCCAAACCAGCTGTTTGCTAGTAGGAAGTTTTGAGAGAGTTGGAAAGGAATCACACATGCGTGTTAAAAATAACGGTATATAGTTTTATTAATTTAATAAGAAAAACTGGGAACATTTAACACAAAATTAATAGGAAATATTAACATTACGAAATGAAACAATAACTTAAAATTTATAAAATTTTTAGAATATATTGCTGCATACCTACTACAAAACAGGAGGAGATTATGTTTTAAAATTTTTATTCGAAAATTGTTGTATGAAATAAATTTTAAGTTTATTAGCAGTGTTGATGTACACAATGACATTTACAAAGTAAATGATAGAAGAGCCGTCGTTCGCGTTTGCCAACTTTATGTTTAAGTTGATTTTGAGTAATTTTGTTAAATAGAATTTGACGCACAGTAACACTAAAGTCGGCTCCAATTTTATTATTACACAGCCGAACTTTAGAACTTCTTACGCTTAACAGAAATTAATCTTTCCGTAAATTTACTTTGGAATAAAAGTGGGGGGTTAAATACGAAAAACTTTGGCGATCCTCCCAACATTGAATTTACCTGCTTCATTTTATGAAATTAAGCAAAAGTTTGGTTAAAAAAAGTATATTGGAAAGAACTAAAGAACTCGAAAATTTTTAATAGCTGTCAGTTTAACTTTTAACCAGCTGATAATCATAAGTTTTTAACTCGTTTTTAATAAATTTTAAGTTGAGAAATAAATAAATAAGTTTAATTAATTTTATTATGCATTATTAAAGATTTTTCAACAGGGCAACGTTGCCCTCTCTATTCGTAATTAAAAATTATCAACAATAACTCACACACAACCAAACCATCATTTTCCTATTAATGAATACGGCCTTATTCGCGATATATATTTTTTTGATTCATAACCTGTTTATTCAATTGTTTCTAAAACTTTTGAATAATATTTTGCACACTTCTAAATTTTAAGCCCTTCGCAATTCTCTTTAAACATTTTTAATTTTAATAAGACCGACTCACTTTAAAAATGCGTTGTACACGTGTGAAAGAATTAAACAACCTGGGTTTAAAATTATTTTTTTTATTTTTATTTATTATACTAGCGACTAGTGAGAAAATATGATCCGTTTCCATTTTTGATAGTAGAGAAACTAAATATATTTACCTGATAACAAATAAATTTTCACTTTTCTAAAAAAAAATTTTTACTTGACAACTATTAAAATTTTTTTACTAGCACACAAAATGTAAATAAATTTTCTGTAATATATTGTTCAGCAACAATTTCTTGTCAAAGAAAACTAGCCATCCACACAAAAATGCAAAAACACACATATACAAAATATTTTTTTCATACAATATGCCGCTATAAAAATTACTAAACCATAAAATATATGCCAATCCAACCAAACACAACTTCGACTATCTGACAAACATGCCGATCTTACAATGACTAATATTTAAAAATATTTCTCCTTGAATCAACAACTAGCAACCCAAAAAATTACACAATATATGTATAATTACAGGCTGCCTCGAAATGAGATGGAATTGTACCAATCAAGAACTTGGTCCTTATTGTGATCTCAGTACTTTTTACGGCCGAAATAATTTGGAGAGGAACTTGGCATTATTGTCACATTTGTGTTTTTTTGCGGATCTCACTTCTTTTTTCTAAGTTGTTTTTGTATAAATATTTATATGTATTGCTTAACTGCGCCTACCTGTGTACGAAATTTCAGCTTTCTAGCTATACTGGAAGTGCCCCATACAAAGAAGGGGATCTCTAGTCCTCCCACGAGAAAAGTGTCGGTTTAAAAATTATTTTTGTTAATTTCTCATCAGGACCTACCTGTATACCAAATATAAGCTTTCTAGCTCTACTGGAAGTGCCCCATACAAAGAAGGGGCACCCTAGTCCCTACGGGTGGAAAGTGCCCGTTTTCAGATTTTTCTGGTTAATTTCTCACCAAGACCTACCTGTGTACCGAGCTTCAGCTCTCTAGCTATACTGGAAGTGCCCAATAACATTGATGAGTCAGTGAGTGAGTCAGAAAGTCAGAGAGTCAGTGAGTCAATGAATATGTACTAAAATATGGAATTTTCACACCTTAATATCTCGGGAAGATTTTACGGTAGAACTTTTAATTTAACCTTTAAGGTCACCTCTATGGGGTGACATTATGTTTTAAGTTTCATTATATTATGATTAAGAGGGCAAAGTTATGAGGTGGGTAAAAACAGCTCGAATGGTTTCGTCTAAATATACACACTGGCCTGGCGCACTACCGTGCGCCTAGATTACTATTTGAAGTATATTAATGTGTCAATGAGAAGTTATTTTTATTAGGCTTAAGTTCGTTCGTCCATTTTTACAAATTATGTAAAGTGGTTACTAATTGCGAAACAATATCAATTATTTAACCAAGTTTTCAACAGAAATAGAATACGAGAATTATTATAATTCCTGTTAAAAAATTTTTGGTTAGTACGAAATTCCACATTTCTGATTGCTCACTACACTGAAAAAAAAGTTTTACATAAATTCAACGAAGTCCCGTTCCTTGAATTAACCTTTTTGAAATTCAACGTATTATAAGTTGTTTCAATAAAATATTCCTTGAAATTAAAAGTAAAATTTTATCTATTTATGAACTCAACGTTGAAACCATTATTTGATTTTATTCGTTGAATTAAACAATGAACTAGTTTTTTGATTTAACGTATAATACGTTGAATTTAAATTTAAAGTTGATTCAAAGAACCTTGAATATATTCGTTGATTCAACGAATTATTACTTATTTTTCACCCAAGGTTTTGGTTGAGTGTACTAATATACAACAAACACTCATAGTCCGTTATATTCAAAGTAGTCTACTTTTCAACTCTTAGGGTCAATAAATTGGTGGATGATAATGTGTCATTTATTTTTAAACCCCGTTTAAATACAATTCATTGCAATATTAAATCAACATTAAATAGCCAAGATTACATATTTAAATATGTTTTACAAAAGGCGTTAGTTTTATAAAAATGTTTTCATTACCTCTCATTCCAAATATGTAATAATACAATCACATGTTGTGAATAAGCATTCCGGACGTTCCAACACGCTCTGATGACATCAAAAGGTTCTTTGTAGCAGTTGGGCCGGTTCTGAAGAAGATAAAACGAGCAAATGAAAAATGCGCAGCATGATGGCAGATGTGGCGAACATGGCGAAATAAATTTTTACTAAATATGGGATAAAAACAAATAATATGATATTCGTGAGACAACTATCGAAATAACTTTTCAGCATTCATATCACAAAAATATCATTATTAGATTTATCATTTCATAGTAAATAATCGTTCACACATGCACATGATGTTCGATGTTCATTGAGGATATTGTAATACATTTTACTAATACGAATGTACAAGTAGATGTAGTATGTCTGTGCGATGTATAATACTAATATAGTCTAGTTAAAAAAGATACATTTCACAAAATGACTCATATGAATTTTATATATAACGCAGAAATTCGTGTGCAAATTTTGTTTATTTTTTTCTGTAGAGTTGTTTATTTGTTTCAAAAGAGTTCAATTTCTTTTGCGTTTATTTTACACCCACAAAAGCTGAGAATTAAAGACACCCATCCAAACACCCATTTAACAAGAACTCATAATGATTTTGAAAATCCTCTTAGTAATAGATTTTCATTTGCTATGTGTTTTCAACCATTCGTTTCGTCAGTCAATCGTTTAGTAAAATTTTTCATTAGAATTCTACTAGAATGTTAGTAATATTGCTGTTGCTCCTCTCATGACGTTGGTATTAACGTAAACAAACAATGGTTGCGTGAACGCTTTAATGTCAAACTATTAGGGCAATAGATTCGTTTTTAAAACGGGGATTAAAAATCGATATTTTTCACTGTAGAGCAAATAATCCGGGTTTGTAAGATATTGAATAATTGGTGATCACATAGAATGGAAAAAAAATCCCAATGGGGAATAGGCATAGTTTTTATTTGTGATTGTATTTATTAGACAACAAAAAGCGAGCTACTAAACGAGTTCCAAGAGCTTTTGAACTTGTGATCCGGAACAGAATCGTTTCTATTTTTTTTTTTTTTCCAAAAAATTTTCATTGCGACATATATTCGTTTTTTCTATTTCTCTTCATTGAATATGAACGAATGTTTATAATCGATAAAAAGAAAATTAAATATTATAATAAGGGTATTTTTTATAGAGGTATATAATTTTAAGTTGCCAACATTTTTAAGCTGGCGGCCATTTCGTCAGCTGTCAAAGGATTTATGTTTACTGACGCCTGAACACTTCTTCCAAATTGTGTAAATTTATTTGGAAAATCATGGTTCCGTGCGAAATAAGTATCGCTCACTATGTTTATTAGCGATAAA
This sequence comes from Lypha dubia, assembly GCA_947311025.1. NCBI lineage: Eukaryota > Metazoa > Arthropoda > Insecta > Diptera > Tachinidae > Lypha > Lypha dubia. Next base: position 46,337,581 of record OX371260.1, on the reverse strand, counting down.
GCTTACTTTCGTTTGAATGGAATCGTAAAAAAAAACGGCAGTAACAGCATGTCACACAGCTCATAACAGAATGGGTTTATTGAAGGAAACGTTCGGCAGACCTGTGAATTTGCTTCCAATATCGTGCGATTTAACGCCACTATACTATTTATTTTCTATGTGGATATGTAAAGTCGCTTAGTCTATGCCGATAAGCCCGAAACGTTATTGCCGATATAAAGTCACAAATGTTAAAAAAAAAATCATATGCTAAAAGATTATCTTTCGAATATAGTAAATTTCATGTCAATCGATATTTATCGATAATTTTTTTTAATTATATTTATATAATTAATGGACAAGATCATATTTTGTAATGGAGTTTTTGGCCACATTATTCAACAGGTTTTAACAAAACTTATTCTACATTAAAAATATTTTTACACAGAATTGAAGGGGATACTGTGGGTTATTCTGGGTTCAATTCTTAAGTGCTTAATGTTGCATGTTAAAAAGAACATGTATATATATTTCTCTTACGGGTAATACCAATACTATAACCGAATTTGTTAAACAAGTTTTTTTTTTTAATTAGGACCATTACTCATGGGATGACCCCCACGTGTGCATTGTGCTGGAACTCAGTGAGAGGGATAGGGAAGAGAAGATAGATGTTGAAAATTTAGAAGACTTAACTCTTTCACAACTCTGCTTTGCGCGTTATGTTAATTTTTAAGACAGTGTTGAGGCGCCTCCGGTGTTAAGTAGACGCATTAACTTTGTTAAGCTGTGTAAGCAGGCATTTTATTAATTGTTTTACTTCGCCGATGAATGCAAAAGAAAATTAAGAATTATTTAAACAATATTTGCAATGAATAAATGGATCAATCATAAATTTCGTCAACGATACTTTTAATAAAAAAAATTCAACAAAAATAATTGACTTTCCACAATTTTTATTTAAAATAAAAGGAACAACATCTGTAATTTCCTTCGAATTAAAATATTCAAATTTACAGATCAGTCACTCTGCACTACATGCATACATAAGTATATATATTTACACATGAAATATACATTTGTATGTGTGCATGTACAAAATTCCAAAAATTCATTAGATTTAACCACTCTCATATTTCATATAAAATGTTATGAGTACCAGCGGTTTTAAACGTTGCATCATTTTAAGCACAACAACCGCTCAGAGGCAAAACACTCAGTAACAGTTTTGCGGTGTGAATATGAAAGGTTTTTCATGTATTTATTTTCATCATATCTATTTTTGAATTCTCATAATTCAAATATTTACTGCTGCGTGTAGTGCGAAATTTAAAATATTTTGCTTTAACAAAACCATCAAGAGCATTGCGTCATAAGGGCTTAAGAAATATTATCTTATTGAGAAAGAATAGTTTTATTGAATTAATGGAAATTCAAATTGCTAAGAGTGTTTATGTTGAAAAACATTAGTATATCCAATCAAATTAGCAGAACATATCAGTATACCGATTTCAAGGCCGCCACACCTCACATCAGCGTTCATTTGTCCATTTTTACAATTTTCGTACAGTGGATACTAATTGTGAAAGAATATCAACTTTTAACCAAATTTTCAAATGAAATAGAATACGAGAATTAATTAATTTTTATTCTATTTTTACATGTTGAAACAATTTTGGTTGGAAATTACTAATAATCAACACAAACTCATAGTCCGGTATCTTCAAAGTATTTTACTTTGTAATTTAACTCATTGTTGTTTTCGCTCTATATTTGGGTGATTCACATTACTATGACCCTTGTTATTAGGATATAGCACGTGCCCAAGCTGAATTAATTATTGAGAAAGTTTGAAATAATATGTGCTATAAAAGTGTATTTGGAATGATGCTAACTATAATTTTTTAACACAACATACTAGTTAGCGTATGCTTTATTGGTTCTTTTTTTAACACTTTTCAAGGTTATTAATTAAAGCTGATCTTGGATAAGGGAATGTTTTGCAATTTTAGAAAATTTATTAAACCGCCTGATGCCATTAAAGAGAGTGATGCATAGTTTCTCGAATAGCGAAGCGTTTAGGAGGCATCAAGTCCTTGTAGGTTAAGAGGTGCAGCAGTGCTGCTGCAGAGCATACTGTTAGTGAAAATTTTATTGCTTGTACTACCGGTGCTTCCACTTTTATTGCAGTCTCTGCCCATGCTGTAGTTGCTTCCGGTAGTATTTTTGGTTCAGCTGCTCTTATTTTTGCTGGTACTTTGACTAGCGCCCCTAGTACGTCCACTGGAATACTAATGAGTGGCATTTGGTAGCAAGAGTAGGCGGCAAAAGAAACAGTTAACTACAAGTGTTGCTGTTGCTATATGTCATGTCATGTCAAAAAACGTTGTTTTATGTTGTATGTAAAATGTTGTGTAGTATCATGGCATGTATCGTGCAACGGCATTATTTGCCAGGTCATGCCATTTTATGTCTTGACTTTTTGTATCTTGTCATGTCATATTTTACACGACATATACATGTCATGTCATAGATAAAAACTAAATAAAAATTATCTTTATTGCTACCTGGTGGCGCTCAACAATAATGTGCGTTACATATGAAAGACATCACACCTGTTGGAACTTTTTTAATTTGTTTTTAAAAAATATAAATGCTTTTTTATCATAATAATAATGCGAAATTTTAAATTAAAGCATATTTACTTAAATCTGTATACGAGAGCCAAAATAACTAAGTATGTACTTCTAAAATAAGCCGAAATTGTTATGCGCTGTTGTTTAAAATTAAAACTTTTTTTTTGCAAAAAATATATCACTGTTATTTGCAGATTTACGTTTTTATTTTTTCAAATATTACCAACACACGAAAAAAACTCGTTCTAAATTAAATAATTTAAGGATTAAATTGGCTACGAGGTCTAATTAAAAATGTTATCCTTAATATCCTTAAAATGTACTCGAATCAATCCTAAACGGTATTAAATACTTCTTAAGACGATATTATTACTTTTTTACTATTATTTATCGATTTAAAAAGACGTTGGTTTTATGAAAATATTTTCAGCACCCCTCATTTCAGATAATGGAGTTACTACCTTTTGTAAATTAGCACTCCGGACGTTAGAGCGCTCTTATGATTCGCTGTAGCAGATTGATAGTTCAGTTGAAACTAAAACCCAGAAATGAAAAATGCGCAGCAGATGGCGCACATAACGAAATTTCTACTAATTTTTGGAACACTGAACTAGTTTTTTAGTAAATATTCCTGACACCATTTGGGATTTATTTAAGTACGTTTGGAACTGTTTATTTTTTCCCAGTGTACAAAATGTAACAAAATCACATTTCAGCATGTTGAACTGTGAGACAAAAATTAAAGCAAAACAATCACAATATTCTAAAAGTTTTTGGTTTATTTTTTTTTTTTTTTTATTAAAAATGATTACGATTTTGCCGCATTTCAGTACGGGAAAATAAGTATTTATTTATTTTTATGTTTCGTGCATAATCAAGTCACTGTTGCTAAAATAAACTTGAAAACTATATTAAATAAATATTATTCGTTTTTTATATCTTGTGTGTGCAATTAAATACATTTTGTTGACTTTAATTACATTGTTGACAAAATATGTTTAATGAGAAACTTCAGTTTAAGGAAGAAAATAAAGGAAAATATTTCTATATTCATTTTTAAATATTTGTTTGCATGTTTGTTTGCATATCAGTTACATTCTATTAAATATATTTGGAGAAATACAACTTAAATACAATCCCTGCATCTGTATGTATGTGTGTACGTATGTAATTTTTTTTTTTTTTTTTTTGTATTCATGCAATCATGCACGTGTATAAATATGAAGGTAAAACATTTTCGCAATATATGTTATAAGTCAAAAGTTATTATTATTAGTTTGGGAGAAGGAAGGAAGGAAGGATATTTTACACACCAGCCTATTCTGTATTCTATAAACTGAAATAAATATTTGTAATTAGCAAAACAGTGTTATATTATACCAGTAAGAGTTTAATTATTTTCAATTTATTATTTTGAGATATGATGTTTTTCTTGCTAATGATTTTTTCATTTTCTAGGTTGAATGGTAAAAAATTTTTCTGAATAATTTTGATACTATTGTACGAAGACGTAATTTATCACGGCTAGGACCGGCTGCAAAGTTATCACAGTATAAAATAACAAGATTTTTTATAAAAGTAAGAAAATTTCGGAAATAAGACGGACTTAAATCTACAAATTGTACAAGAAGTTATGACTGGCAAAAAGAAAATATTAATCCAATCTAGCAAATACTATATGTATGGGCATTGTGAAAAAGTTTAACGATTAAAGGCTGCAGTTTATAAAAAAGCAAGGACAAGAACAAGTTGGGTATGCAAATCATCCTTCCCAAGGGAGAAAGCAAAGTAAGAATTATTTTATTACGCACCCCAATGCAATCGTTGTGAGCATTTGTTTTAAATGTCTTCTAAAACTTTTTTATGCAAAGGTAGAATATTTGCACAATTTTTTCTATTTTTATTTTTGTCTACTACATGAATTATTTGTTTTATTTATTCTTTACTGCAGAATATGCAATTCAAAAAAACATTTTTGTGTACCTTTAAAAAGTTGTATAATTTTTTGTATTTTTATTTTTTTTTTTTTTTTGTATTTTTCAGTAGCTTGTTAATAGAAATAAATATTGCAGAACATGATAACTATATGACTGAAAGACTGACTGGAATAAGTCAGTTAGTGAAAGTAGAAATTTTAGACTGAAGAAGAATTGACGATGAATGTATGTAAGTGTATGTACGAGAAGTTTATGGTTGGCTGTTTATTTCGTTGATAATCATCAACTACTGTTGTTAAAAACTGATGATTCTACATTAAATATGCTGTTATAAGTATAGTATGCTAAACAATTAATCGCACAGCATCTGTTTTTGCAGAACAAATTAAAATAACTTGATAACGCTGCTGTTAGATTAAAAAAGATATGCAAATCCTGTATTAAGAGACCATTTGGTCCAAATTACGTACATATAAATTTAATCCTATTTTCGCATGTAATACCATTGAATACTTTAATGGAAATAATAAACGTAATTACAAACCATTGATAATTTAACTACCAACCCGTTTATCGATCATTTATGTGCTGTCATATTTTTGTAATAGCTCAAACATCCAGCTTGTTTGTGTTATTGTACTTGTTGCTGTCACGCAGCCACCTTGTAAAGTAAATTCACTTTGCTGACTTGTATAAAGTTGTGTGATTCCCCTTTTCATTTGTCTATGAGCATACGAACACTGTTTTGTTTAGTTTGTAATTTGATCTTGAAATAGTTACTTATATGCTTTTTATACATTGCGAACAAATGGAAAGACGCCGTTATTTGAATGAGGATGATATTTCTGCTGTGCTCAATTCAGAAAGTGACTCTGATATTTCAGAATCTGATATTGTTTCAGAAAATGATAAAATAACTGATTTTGAAAGAGAAAGTGAACCAGATGTAGCTTCAATCAATGCTGACCCATTGTTTATAGCCAAAAAAAAACCAACTTGTGTATGCTAATCCATTACAACAACCTATTGGAACTTCTGCTTAGAATAGTATTTCAGTACAACCGGGCCTAGATTTGCAACATCTAGATGCAATGATATATAATCAGCATTTTTGTGTTTTTTCTACCTTCAATGGCATGTGCTTCTCCAAACGTTTTATAATTGTCATGAGAATGTCATAATTGACGAACAACATGTTGAGGGGAAGATTAGCGTAAAACAAATCGATGGCCAAATAATGTATTCGCAAATATGCTGGATATATCTGCTTTGAACGCATATACACTCTTTTCTGAGATCGATGCTTCATGGCCTTCGGCTGATCGAAATCGTCAGAGACCAGAGTTTTTGCGAAAACTAGCACTTTGTTTGGCAAACGCGCATATGATAAAACGAAATAGATTACCACAACAACTGTTTTCAGCGAAGTTATTGACTGATATACAAACCTCATCTTCAATTTCCGCGAGCTCATCAAAAGCGAGGACGAGAATCTGTAGTTTTTGTAAGGCATAAAATGATTTTTGACATAAAATGATTCACTTGCGAAAGTTTTATTTGCAAAACAAACCGGAAAATATTTTGTATAGCATGTAATGAAAAACGGTTTCAATAAAATAATATTTTTCTTGTAAATAAATGCTACAAAAGCTTGGTATTTTGTATTGAAATATTCACCGGACCAAATGGTCTCTGATACAAGATTAGTAACTTTTTAATTTTTTCCGTACATGTTTACATTAGATACCTTATATTTTGAAAATAATATTGTTACAAAAATAGAACACGTGAGTCGAAACCTCAAAACAATATATTACACCGTTCAAAAGTTATTGAGATTACAAAAAAATTTTGGACCAAATGGGCGTAATCTAACAGCAGGGTTAAGAAAATAATATAACAGTTTTTAACTATTGTCTTTTTTATTAACTGAAGGCAATAAATAAGTTGGAATTTCCTGCGTATTTGTAAGAAAACAAGCTTAGAAACGGCTGCAATTAAGAAATTAATTAACATCAAAAGAGAATATTTATTTTATCAAAATTTTTTTTTAGCTCAGTGACTGCAGTAATTCGTATTATTTTTTTTTTTTTTTTTTTTTGAGTAGGGGTGGCTAAAGTGGTTAGCGTGTTGACTACTAAGCAAAGTATGACGACTTACAACCTGCTGTTAAACCCTAGTCGGAGCAAGTTATCAACAATATAAATTTCTGTAATGTACATTAGGGAGGCATTATATCAATTGTTGTTGTACTATTTAAGCGACGAAGGTATTGCACCGGTCATTAAAAACTTTTTCGACAGCGATTAATACAGTGTTCAGGTAATCTGCACCAGAGCGTCCTCCTTCGTTAGTTAGTAGAATCGTCGGCGAATTAAAACAATTAACAAAAATTAGTGCTCATAAACAACAGAGCCACTGCAAAACAGCTTAATAGCAGAGTTGTAAAATATTTACGCCTTCTATATTTTCAAATATATCTTTCCTACCCTATCCCTTTCTCTAAAGATCTGGCACAATTCATTGCTTGAGTAGTTGTCATCAGGTAGGGGTCCTACAAAAAATTTTAACCATTACTCGTTAGTATCTTTTAATTTAATATCATAACTTTCTAATAGTGTTTTCACATTCATTTCCAACACATACAGCTGCTAAATTCTGGATTTACCATTAAAAACTGGTTTGTTAAATGCAACTTAAATCTATTTTTTTTTAAATGGAATTAATAGTGCTTTATGAAATACAACCTTGTTGTCGCCGTACAAAATTTAGTGCTTCCAAGTTAAAATGGAGCCTGCAGTAGCTGAACAAGTTTATGCCAGTTAATAAGAATATATACATACGTCCAAGGTGGCAGAAGGAGAAAAAAAAACTTGGCATCATAAGAAAAATTAAAGTAAAATAAGTCAAGCTGTCAAGAAAATTAATTTTTTAGAACAAAAATTGCTTTTGACATATTGATTTCTTCAAATGTGTGAAGCAAAAAATTGTCACATGGCTTGCCGATGCCACGTGATTTAAGTTTATACATGCAAGCATACAAACAAAAACATCTGTTGCACAGTTTATCATTTATATACATATGTTACAATAAATACAAAATAGTACAAAAACAAATACTCTTATTTGTACAAGAAATTTAATTATTTTATTTTACACAAATTTATGTTAAATCCTGAATTTAATAAACTTCTGGTGATGTAAACACAAAAGCAGCTGTTAAAGAGTTTAATCTTAAATTCGTTATTTAATATTCAGTGTCAAAACACTATAAGTATTGCAACTAAATAAACTCGTAAACGCAATATTGAATGTTGCATGAACGTTTACGCCATGGTACGAATTTAACTAAAAAATTTAAGGTGCAGTTCCCGCATTACTGACAAATGATTTGTATAGAAATTTTGTATGGAAACCACGCAAAAAGCTGCGTGATTTTCCTAAAAATTTTTTACTCAAACTAATGGTTTTTCTTATAGATACCGCACATGAGAATTTTTCACCCATTATATGTCTTATTAAATGTTGAAACTAAAAAGGTTTCAGATTTTTCCAATTCAATAATCATCAAATAAAATTTCTTCCAATTCTAATTTAATGATCCAAAAATCTTTTGAAATTTTTACTAGTTTAATAAAATTAGTAAATTGGCTCAAACAGTTTTTAGACAAATCAATTCACAATAAAGTTCTGCAAAATGCTAGACGTCATTAATCGTTTTACAATTTCAATACCTGCACTTGCTTTAAGTCCCCTTTTAATTTAGACATTTTTTAGTACGAAAATCAAAAAAAAGGACTTAGAAGAATCCAAAATTATAATTATTTTATATACCTTTTAAATGAGTACAAAAGTCTTAGGTTAGGTTAGATTTCGAGGGCCGTCACAGCTTAGGAAGTGACGCACTTGGATCCATTGATTCACTCCCTTTGTGATACCCCATAGCAGATAGGTCATAGTCAATTGGTTAGCAAATCTCCAGTATTATAAAAGTCTTAAATCAATTTAAAAAAAGCTTGTATCAAGTACTGAAGTTTCATTTAGGTACTCTCTTGATAATTTTATGAGTATATACTTTGTTTTTAGTCACCTTTTTTTTTTGATAATCGGATAGAGAAGAGTTATTTAATTCATTTGGTTACCAAGATTAGATGTATGTTTTTTTTTTTTTTTTAACAAACACAACCCCGCAAATCGATTAGCTTGTATGCAGAAAACACCCAGGATCTCTGGCTGGAATCGAACCGACAACCTCCGGACTATTACTCTAGCATAGCTATCAGCCACGGCGGCACCCATGTTCAGCTTGATATCAGCAATAAACAGGAGCACAATTTAAAAAGCACACTTATTTTCTGGTTTTTATCTTATCAATTTCATATTCAAAAAGTAAATACCATTAAATTATCTACCAGATTAAAAAAACATTCATTCTAACAATATTTTTATCTTGTATTATTAAGGGCCCAAAAAAATACCCGATACTTTTGTGGCTGAGTTGTCTAAGGAGATATGTGTTGCGAACATCCGACAACTGAAGTTGTCTATGTTCAATACCAACAGCGAGCAACAATAAATTTTGTATTGGAACAAGTAAGTAAACATATTTAATTTTTTTATTTAAGTACGTCACATGCTTACTTTAAGTTAGAAGCAGAACTATGTACAGCTTTCAGTTGAATGCATGATGGATTCAGGCATCTCATGTAAAATCGCTAATTTTTACCTTCAATCAAGTTGGACACTTGCGTGACTTCTTGGGATTGCTGTTAGGACATTTGAACTCCTTATATAACTGTTTTGCGTTTAAGAAAAATTGATATTTAAGGTAGCGGAGATATGCTCTCTTTAGGAGGATAAACACTAAATGCATAATTTTTTTTTTTTTTATTTTAGTATAATTTTTTAGTGTACTCGTATTTTGAAAAAATGGAACACTACCGACCTAACTATTTTGGAAATAATTAGTTTTTAAACGAGGGTTTTTTGGTATACCGAATTAAGTTAATTAAAGGCAAAGAATAAATATCATAAATACACTAATAGGTGTACGAAACTAATTTTTACACACGTTACATTTTTACTTAAACGAAACACAGAAACGTTTACGTATTATACAAATACATGCAAAAATAAAATGTTTTATACTCATACACATTTGCAACATTTTCAACAATAAGATAAATTTAGGTGCTTAATTTTTTTCTTGATTTGTTTTTTTTTTTTTCTTTGTTCTTCCTCTTCCTCTCCAATTTAACTTTCATTTCATTCGCAATCATCACTCCCCCTTTTTAGTATTTTTAATAAAGACCTCATTATTCTCATCATCATGATGATGTTGAAATTTTGAATAAGGAAAATGTAAAGAAATAAAAAAAAGAACAGAACTGTCAACGAATTTAATATGTACGTATGAACATATTTTTATTCTATTTTCTATTATTTTAAATATGTGTATGTATGTATGTATGTAAGAGACTTAATATTTATACTTGACATTTGAAATATGATGCAAATAGCTCATGTAAGTGGTTGCTATCAACATTTTTAAAAGATCTCATTAATTTAATATGTTTTTGTTATCTTTCAGAAGTTCTTCGTATAGTTTTCACTTTTCCATACCCTTTGTCGTCGTTTATAGTTTTGGTGAATACATATATTTTATAATAAATGTTTAATATATAAACTTACAGTCTCTCCATAAATATTTTAACCAATATTCTTTTGCGTAAAATAGCTAATTTACATACATACATGAGGTAGTTAACTAACTGGAATGCCTATTGCTAACTCGAAAGCTATTGAACTCTCGCAAGAGAGCCAAGAAGGTCGTATGACAGATTTGCCCTTAACTCATATGCGAACGAGAGTTAGTCAACTTATAAGTTAGCTTCATTAGAACATTTGGTAATTTTCATTTAATACTTAATCTGAAGGGCGTTTGAGAATCACTGCCACCGAATCTAATTATAGTCATACAATTTTTAATAATATTCATGTTTATGATAAGGAGTAGTACTTTATATGTATTATGACTTTAGTTTGTTGTTGTTTTTTCTTGAAAAATTTCATTACATTTCTTTGTTTGGCAGTACAAGATTTAAAGAAAATAATATGATGCTTGAAATATTACAGTATGCAATAAAATTGTCGTTAACATACATACATACATATATTTGAAATATAAGTGTGTCTGATATTCTAGAATAGATTTAATATTAATTGCATTTTTATATAATTTTCGTTTTTAAATTTAATGGAAGCTTACCAAATTAATTTTCGTAGTGAAATTCTACGTCATGCATTAAGTTTTGTATGAAAATCCCTCCCCAAAAAAAATTGATTTTGCAGAACATTTTAACATCTATTGCAAATAAGAGCAGAGTTAACGATTTAACAAATTTAAAAAGACTTTTGGTGGAATTTAATGACATGATTTTTTTGTAGGACACTGTGGACGGTGCGAAAATATTACAGAGCAAAAAAAAAATAATTGTAGTATGTTCCAGAAACTGTCTCAAACGAAAGAATACCATGACCACCAACACCGATTTACTCCAGCAGTCTGCAGAAAGAAAAGGTTTGGTCTCTTTTAGAACGAAATGCAGACACAATCTTTCAAACACTTTTGTGACCTTCGGGTTGAATCAGCCGTTGCAATCTTATCATTCATTTCAGCTCTACGGTATTAATTTTCTTTTATTTATGCATATGTATGGTTTAAATTTAAAAAAAAAATCCAATTAGAATTGCTTAAAGATTTTCTTATTTTGTTTGCAACAAACATCTAAACATTCTTTTAATCAGCCAAAGTTAACGCAAATGGTTATAATTAGGAAAAACAAAAAATTATGCCAATTAAAAATATGTTTAGTATGCAGCACAACATCGCGAACAATGGCATGGAACAGCACAGCGCACTATGGCAAAAACTCCACCACTTAAATAGAAGAATAGAAGTAAAGCGCAGATATTTTTGAAAAACTTTTCTTTGCTTATTTCAATTCTTAGTTTTTCGTGGAAAGCATATTCAAGAAAGCACAGCTTAGTACGAACTTTGGGTAAATTTCAGGATAAAATTACTACACGATGCTGCTTTAGAATTGTTGAAAATTTTTCGACTTAAAAACGTAAAAAGGGAAACTGTGAATGCAATTTCAGTAAAGTATATGGGCATGTTCGTAAAATAATCGCTGCTTATAATACAATGCTGGAACAGTGGAAACACAAAGTACGGAAAAGAAAAATTGTTACTCCTGTAAAAGATCATCAGCTAACTTGTATATTAATTAATTTTGCTCATATAATGCATTGCAGTGGCTATTTGAAAAAATTCAGCTTTTTTTTTTAAATTGGTTGGTTTTCACATACACAAACACATGTTTTATTTTAAAATATGTATAATACAGTGCCAGCTCGCTAATCCGAATTAATGATTGCAGACCCTAATTCGGATTAACGAGATATTCGGATTATTAGATGTGCTGCTATTATGTATTATAATTCATTATATTCGAAAATAAAACACCAGCCAGGATTTCAAAACAAATTTATGTTATTTTTATTATTCAAGAATGAAAAAATTAAAGCTTTTTTAAAATATAATTTAAAAGTTTGCCGTCAGAATTCTCAGTTAATCTTATAAAAGAATAAATATGTATGTATGTACAGTAATTATTGGAACATACATTTGATACACAGGTTTTTTACCTTTTAATATTTTCAGCATTTTTTTATTCCACAAATTGTTGAAGATCCTACACCAAATTTCATTGCTAAAGTTTTTCCTGACAGTTAATGATAGAGTTTTATGTGCTCGTTTTTTGCCATATTATTTAACTTGATGTTTTCGCGACTAATACCATTTAGCAAATTAATTATTTGTAACAAGACATAAAACATATGTATGTACATACTTATGTCTAAATACTTACATACATATACATATGTATGTACAATATCAATCATATAAGTCTCTGCATCTAAATGATGTCCCGTTAGTTTTAAATTTCCACACATCGGTTTGTAAAAAAAAGCAGACACAATAATAAAAAAGCAGAAAAATTAAAATATAAAAATTCGGTTTAGCGAGCTTACAACCACGACGGATTATAGAGTATGTAATACGTCATAAATTCAATTCGGATTACTGGATAATTCGGATTACACACCTTCGGATTAGCGAGCTGGCACTGTATTTCAAATAGGATCGCATTTCACTGATGCGCACCTGTGCTATTAAAAAGACACTCACACACACACACAATATATTACATACGTGGGTATGTCGACTTACGTATTCTTATATTATATTAAAAGTATATTGTAACTTATACGTACTATCTGGTATTTCCCTACAAAATATGAGACACGCATGTATGGACTACTCCACAATGGAGTAGGACTACTCCAAAACTAATCCAAATGTATGGGAAAAACATGGTCCAATTTACATTACGATGTCCTTGGGCTAGACCACGTAACCCAAAAACTACTCTATGTTACTAATCCAAGGGGTACTTACAGGGATTAGTTTCGAAACTACTCTATTTTGCTAACTCACAGGGGAAAATTTAAAAATCATTCAATACCTACATACATACATACATATGTATGTATCTCTGTCACTAATATAATTGAAGGATATTTTAAGTACATACAAATGTGTGAATTCAGCCCTTACATTACATTATATAAAAAATATACAAAATAAAATTCTGAAATTAAAAAAACACGAGCCAACTTGTGTTTTTTTAAGCTTCCATGAATTTGTTTTAATTTTAACAGGGGAGCTGCCACAGTTTCTATTTAACTCCAAACATTTTTAGTGCTGCCAAATGGTATTTAGCTATAAATGTGTGTACAAATAAAATGGTCCACGGCTGCATTACATAGGAGTAGTCCAAAAACTACTCTTTTTATCTAAAATGGACCATGTACTCCAATAATTTTTGTTGGGTTAATACACGTCCAAAATCCCGAAATCCCTATCCCGAAAAACCCGGGATATTCGGGATTCACTGAATCTCGATTTTAAATCTGGGATTTTCGGGATCAGTCAATCCCGAACTTGTTTACTATTTTTTTTTTTTTTTTTCTTTTATATATTTTTATTCATATCTACTTATATATTACTAGCTGAGCGCCCCCGCTTCGCACGGAAGTTATTTACTTTTATAAATTTCGATTTACCTAATCAAAGCACATCACGACTTTCACGAAAAGTCATAACTCACGAACGCGTACCGATTTCGTGCAAGCTTTTGATAAACCATCTACACGACCATCGAACAAACCCTAAAAATTTAATCGAATTCGGTTTGACCTTTCTGAGTTATAAAGTCACAACACACTTGCAACAATTTTTTATAAATGTATATAGATTAAAACAAAGTCAACATAAATTTCTCCTACAAGCATATAAGCAAATTCATTGCCGATGCCATTGCTCTTGCGAGTGTCAAATGAAAATATAATAGCCTTTTCCTAATCCAGCAACAAAATACACAGTTTTGCTGTTTATTGCTTTCTGAATTGCGTTTATAGCACGGACACATAAACAGATATCACCCTTAACAGACATTAGATTTGTATGCATACATAGCATTAATGTTTCTCTACTAGATGTTTTCATTCATATTTTTTTTGGAGACGTATATATCTAATTTCTAGATCGAATATAGCACAAAAAGAATGCTCACGGTTAATAACGAATCTGATGCAATTGAAAATAATTGCAAAAGAAAACGCACCAAAGATAGAACTCCACTATTGGCGACGCCAATATTGATCTTTCACCCTGTTAAAACTGTCGATGAAACTAAAAGAACAAATTCAACTTTATTTTTCTTTTAAAACGCGTTTAGCAATTATAAAAAATAGGCCGTTTAATACTTTTATTTAAATAATTTTATTTTGTTACTTTGCTTTTTAATGAATACTTTATAATTTTGTTATATATGTTGGCATAATATAAAAAACATATTTAATTATATTTAACAATGCAATATAAAATGAATTATAAAATATATATAATATTTTATTCGAATAAATGTTCTCACGAATTAATGTTTTGAAAATTTTTATATATTTGTTGTGGGTTAACTAATCTATACGCATTTTATTTCGATATCCCGGGATTGGGATATTTGTTATAGTTTAAAATACCAGAATACCGGTGTCGTATACTTCCTAGAATATAATCTCAATAGAATATTACTCATACGTTAGTTCAACATTACTTTGCCCACCGTAAACTGAGCTTTTAATTTATTGCTATTTGTAAATCTTTTATTTAATGTAATATATCTACACGGCTGCGTTTCTGTCGTTGCAAGTATACACCCAGCAAAAAATTATTATGTTTCTGGAAGCAGTAACAAAATTTCATGCTTTCGAGATGCGCAGTTTTGAAGCGCTTCCGAGGCTGCACAAAAAGAAGGCAGAGAGATCGCTCAACTTATTTTTAAGCACGTTGAAGTTGGTCGGCTATTTACATTTAGTTGACACGCAGAAAAACGAAAACAGCAAATGGAAGATAAAATTTAACTTAAATGCTCTCTGTTCCTCTCTCTCTCTCTCTCTCTTATTTGTTTAAACTTGAGTACTTGCCTACAGATGAATTATGTATGTGAGTAGATGACACAATAAAACGAAGGCATAATTCAGATAATTCAAACATGATTTTAGCGCATTTTGGATGCTTAGAAAAAGTAAGTAAAAAACAAGAGCTGCAAAGTGGGCCATCGCGAACAAAAATCATGCATGATCAAAGCGCTTTTCGCAGCAGAAGGCACAACAACAACAAGCATCTCTCCCTTATAAACCTGCTTCGGCCGAAGTAGTAGTTTTTGCTGGGCATGTACATATGTATGCATGCATAGTGTGTATGTATATACTCCTTGAGACACTCTAGAAACCAAACGCGTGAACCGATTTTGAGGATTTTTACGCCAATGTATTCGTGTTAATATTGCGAGTGTCACTCTATATATGAATCTTTTCAGGACGTACTCGTAATATAGCGGTAAGCAAAATCCTGACAAAATACTTACTTAAATATCGTGGTAAGATTCCTCTTATATTTTTTTTATTTCGAATGATAATTTTAGGTCTTCGAAAGTAAATAGAACAACTATAAACTAAAGTATACAGAGAATTACGAGTAATTGAAAACAAATAAAAAAAGAATAAATTTATAAAATCGATTGTAAATAATTATTTAAATTCGCTCTTAAAAAAGTTGTATAACTGTAATTATAAACAAATTTATCGTCGCTAATGGTAGAAGGCATTGGCTGTTACGCCCCTTTTATCAATCGACAGTTTAGGTTGTTTCATTTAAAATATGCTACCAACGAAGTTGGAAAAAAGTCGCCACGAATTAAAACAGTATCGAATTTAGTGTTATTTTCCCTACAAACAAATATGAGAAATAATTACACTGCTAATGCTAAATTGTTAAAAATTATTAAATCTTACTATATCCTATACTATTAAATTGATCTCAAAAAATGTCTTAAAATCAAAACAAACGTTAAAAGTTCGGTTCGATTACTTGGCATTACATTGAATAAAGCAAGTATGCATATGTTTTATTTTAGTAACGATGTGTTGCGCTTAAGAAAATTAAATTAAACTTTAGTTCATTCAAGAAGCAGCATTTTTACATATAATTTTTAATAGTTTCATGTAAATCATGTAACTGTAAATTAAAACACTCAGAAATGGTTATCTATTATCACAGATAATTAACACATGAGCCACTGTGCAACGTTACTTAAATACTGAGAAATACAAAATGCAGCTTTTTTTCTTTACAACTCTTTCTTTTATTGTATTATTTTTACGGATAAATTATATCCAACAGTTGTTTTATCAATATTGCCGCTTTGGTTCGATTTTAATAAAATAATATTTTCTTAGTTACACAAGAACTCATGCTTGGATTGAACTTTTACAGTATTTCTCTTAAATTAAACATTTTTATTTGTCTTTTAAGTTTTCAAAAGTTTTGTCTTGAATGAGTGAAGCCAGTCAATGTTTTTCTTTGTGGTAACGTTGCCTAACATAATAATAACTGCAGCAATACCTACCCATCCATACATACATACATCATCCCCCTGTTTTAATAAATTAAGCTCAAGGTCTTGCACAGCAGAAAAAAAATTATTCTCAAAAACCATGTTTTATCTGTTTATTTTTTTCGCCTACCATTTCTACTCTATCTGTGTGTTTTACTCTCCCCCTTCTAATATTTTGGATTAATTTTGGGTAACGAGTTTACTCACAATACAAATCAAAGAAAAACATGATTTTTGAAAAGTTTTTAGCTTAGACCAAATAAGCATTGAAAGTTGTATATGTATATAAGAAGCAATAGCAGTAGCAGTAGCAGTAGTAGTAATAATGGTAGCTGTAGCAGCAGCAGTTGTTGCAGAAGCATCCAAAAACTAAACAAGAAAAAAAATACTCTTGTATACAATTGCGAAAGCTATGAAGAACATTGAATATTGAAGACGCCAAATGGTTAAATTTATGGGTGGTATCATTTGAAAAAAACCGCACAAACAAAATGTTCTCATACTTCCGGCCACAATAATTTGTGGCATTGATTCGTTTCAAAGAAACAAAATAAACTACAAAAACAAAATTAAAAGTTGAACTTAACAGGAAAATTTATATTCTACAAATGATACACTATCAAAATTATACTCATGCAAAGTGGTAGTAAAGAAAATCTGTATGTATATAATATAATTCATACAACATATTTAGCTATAACCTCCTTTCGCCATGTTGATGGTTACATTTTCTTCAAAACTAAAAAGATACTCAAAATATTTGAAGTGATAGAATGAGTGTAGTTTGGGTTAAATAAAATATGGAGTAGTGAAAGAAATAGTCGAACTTTTTGCAAATGATGGTCAATGTCCGTTTTGAATAGTTGATATATTTTACTTTAGTTAAGTTACTGTTCGGTTTTAACACAAAGTGTATGTAACGAACCATGAAAAACAAACAAATATATACACTAGTACATATAAATACATAGATAGAGTAGCAGATGTAGTTTGGTGTGTGATTAATTTGACCAACTTTATTTTGTTTTGAAATAGAACAACTAAGTCTCAGCGATATAGTGTGATCAACATTAGTAAAACTTGGCAATTGGTCTCATTGTCTGAGACATATCAAAGGTTTGCTAAATACTGGAGTTTCAATATTAATATTGATAATTTGTAGTTTGAATCCATAAATATATTGGATGCCTTAATCCACGTCCAACATCAGCTGAATCCATAGTGCCGCAAACTTGAATCAGCCCTTAATCCTGGAACATGATTGAATTAATTTTTAGACTTGCTCATTTTGGTTTCAAATTTATTTTTGCCCATTTCTCGTATTGAAAATAGAGTCACTTGTTTATAGCACATCGTCTTAGGCAACTCAGCCACATTTAAATATTAAAATCGACAAAGAAAAGTCAATAAAAAAATTTTTAATTTTATTTTTCTTCATTTCTCGTATTGAACAGAGGCAGCCTAAAACGTGCTTAATCATTTTTAGAATTGCTTCAAGTACAATTTAGGGATACTTTGATTAAAATCTTTAGTCACAACACGTAAAAAAACTAACTTTCGTTTCTCTTATAACCGATCTTTAAAGTTATTATTTGTTTACTGGCACAAAAGCTTAAAAAAATAAATAAAATGGATGATTAGAAAGTCGGAAGTAAATTGTGTTTGCTTACAATTTCTACATTACCGATCGGTCGACATGGGGTGGTATGCACAATAAATTTACCCGTTAAATTTAACTACCTCTGATTTGACTCCTAAGAATGTCAAACTGTGTTGACATTTCTCCTTCAGTTAGTTTTGGCAAGTCATAATAGTCAAGTCTTATAAATTGTGAAAATTCACTTAGAAAAAAACCTGCTCTCGAAGTGTATGGCTTGATGTCACAGCCCAATAACTTCAGCAGATAAACTTTAACATTTTCACGGTTTCATTAATATTTAATGTCATATGAAATCTCTTTTTCAGTTGGTCACTTACCTTAATAACAATTTTCAATTCATTTTGAATCTATATTTACTACTAAAATTCTTAAACACACTACAACAATGTACAAATTGAGTTTGTTTGAAATTATTCCATGTTTCACAGTAGTAACATTTTGTTTTTCCCATTTTTTTATACCCTACACCATCGTAAAACAAGTATGTAATAAAAGTTTGTCCTAAATTATTTTATTTTTATTGCGTTAAATATTTTGAAATGTTGCTTCTGTGTTTATCTATATAAAACTGACGGTTCTCAGTTCATAAAAATTGTTGAAAAATTAAACATGCTTTAAATAGTTTAATAACTCTTCGTAGCTTTTATAAATTTGGATAAAAAAAAACTTCGTTCATAAACAACGTAATCAGCATATTGTAGGCTAGAGGCTTGAAATACAGATTTAGAAACTAGAATTCTAAAGAAAATAATACCAAAAACCAGGCCTTAAAACAATTATTTGGTGGTAAAAAGCATATCAAATTTTTTAAATTCAGTATGTAGCCTAAAACAAAAAGATTTTCGATCAAAAACAATTTCGTCTGAAACAAAATTCGATTTTTTCACATGATTCTAATTGTTGTCAAAACTTTATGTTCTTAAAGCTTCAAACAAATTTATTAGTTAAAGTGTAAATTTTTCTGACTACATTCTGGTAAATGTTTTTTCAAATATATAAGGTTTTAAAATAGGGATGCTATCATTTCGAAGTGACCTTTCGGCCATTTGTAACATGTCATGATCTGTCCTTTGTTTTTCATTGTATTCAGTAGTGTTAACAATTTCATCATGGAGAGATATACGCAAGAACAACGTTGCTGATTTTGCCTTGAAATAACTTGAAAACGATAACGATTTTTTTTTAAGAAAATTATCTTCTCCGATGAGGCCCACTTTCATCTGAGTGGTGCGGTAAATAAACAAAACTTTTGATTCTGGTGAGAAGAAAATCCACAAATTATTCATGAAAAATCATTACATTCACCCGAATTGACAGTTTGTTGTGGTTTTTGGTCTGGTGGAATCATCTGTACGTACTTTTTTTGAAATGAAGCTGGTAACACCGTTACTGTCAATGGAGAGCGGTATAGATCGATGATAACCAACTTTTGACGGCCGAAATTGGAATAAGATGACCTTGAAAACATTTGGTTCCAACAAGACGGGGCTACGTGCTACACAGCAAATGCAACAATAGAATTATTGCGAAAAAGGTTTGGAGATTCAATTATTTCAAGGCATTGTGATATTGAATGGACTCCAAGAAGTTGTGATTTAACACCAGTAGACTATTTCTTGTGGGGTTATTTGAAGTCATTGGTCTTTCAAAATAAACCAGACTCTCTTCAAGCTTTACAAGTCAATATTGAACTTGCCATTCATGACATACGACTTAATTTAGTGGAAAAATTGCTCGAAAATTGGGTGCATCGAATTCGTTCCTGCAGAAGAAGACGTGGAGGTCATTTGAATGACGGTTTAGTTACAACTTAATTGTATCGATTATACTTCACATTAAATAAAAAACTTTTGCATTTCCTTAACAATAACTGTGTTTTTTTTTTTAAGAAATCATATCACTCTTATTGGAAAACCCCGTATTATATGCTGCATAGGTAATCTTTCAACAAACAACAAACCATAACAACATATTGAGACATCCGTCAATAATCACAATAACAATCAACCTCATATAAATATCTTTTAGACATCGGATATCTCGTATAAGGTGTCATATTATCGGGCTTGCCGAACTTTAACTTTATACTTGTGTTTTTTTTTAAGTAGAATAACAACTTTTTACTACTAGTGCTGCTAGCTCTTCATAAAAATATAAATACATATACATAAGTATGTATTATGTATTATGTATGTGCACAGATATACTAATACTGTATCTCTTTAACCATATTTCCCTTTGTTACTTTTCCTGTATTTTTTTTTTTTTTGGTTAAATGAAATCAATTTTACAAGTCACGTTGTCGCTGGACAATAAATACATCAATATATTTAATAAAATCATGCTGATGATCATTTTACAGAGTTAAACCTTAAAAATAAATAAAATACACAGAAATCAATACAACATAAATACAACATTTACAAGAACCCTTACGTGTACGCGTATACAAGTGAGTGTGTCATGTTTACTAAATGTTTAAGTCACACACTTGAGTCTGTAACACTGGTAGTTTGGGGTATCTATGCTTTTTAATGTTATATTTTTATATACACATATATTTTTTTGTATCAACCTATTCATTTATCCATTTATTTATTTGTTATATTGCTTATTGATAGGGATGATGAAGATGATGCGGATGATGATGATGAGCAAACAAATACCTCCAAGAGTTGAATGTTTTTGTAAGGTAGGGGTCGAGTCAATCGGGAAAATACAGTTAACTTGTTTTATTTACTATTGAATTTAGTTTATTGTAAATGTAAGAGTTTCACTTTTTTATTGGTTTTTTATAGTCTTTATTGTTCTTAAAACAATATTTACAATTTAATCGGAAAAACTAAGTTATTTATTAAATTTGTAGAAGAAATACAATTATGATAAAGATAACACAGTAGAGATGACAAGAAGGAATGGGTCTTATAAAAAGTAAAATTTTTGTAAAACAAATTTAATGTATTTCAATTCGACTAACGCCACAAAAAAAATTGGATCTCACCAATTAACTTTTTTTGTTACTTATGATCTCATTAATATTTAATGATTATCGGAAAGAACTTTACAGCGTAGAATTTTCAGTGTAGTTGCATTAATTCATAATTTAGATTTTGCCCAAAAAAAACAAAACTATTTTAGAACTTTATATTCAGAAAGAGTGAGACATTATTAATATTTAAAAGAACAAAACCACACTGGATAAGAAAACAACATCGGATTCGAAAGCTGTCACTTAACCATCGTCTGCAATAAAGTGCATCATGTTTTCATCACTTGTTAGGTAGCATAGGCATTCCAGAAATAGATTTTGTATTAGAAAAAAAACAATCTACTAGATTTTGCTCGAAAAATCTTTTAACGATATAAAAATTAAAATTGTAAAATGTAATCGAAAATTAGTCATAATTTTACCAAACGGAAAACCATCAAAAGTACCAGCTGGTCCTTAATGTACACAGTCGTATCACCAGAAAGTATACTGCATATTAAAGTAAAAAAAAAAAAATTAAAAAAATCGCAAAAAATACTAAACTGTCCCGCTTCTACCCCTTAAAAAGTACCAAAATTATAAAAGTATCAAAACCAAAAAGCAGTACAAGTACCAGCTTTTCTTACATTTCTCTCCCAAAAAGTATCATGTACGATATTTAAATTAAAAAACAAAAAAAAAAAAAAAACTACGGGTAGCACTCCGGGAGTGCCGACAGAAGTGAAAACGTTTTAAAAAGATAAATGTTGTGTGTTCCTTTAATCTAGTACAACAGTCGAAGTCGATTCGAGAACCGTAGTATGGCTCAACACCTAAATTTTTTCGCTCAAAATGAAGCGAGCGTGATGTCAAAAACTATGACGGTGTCGCGAAATCAGAGATTTTAGCCCACCCAAAACCTCCGTACCACGCCAATAAAAGTTTTCACTTAAAAAAAAAATATATGGTCGAAAAGTATCAATTTGTCCCTTTTTCTCCTTTAAAAAGTACTCTAAACATTTCAATATGGCTCACATGCTATCCATATAACAAATTTCAAATAAAAGCATTAGCAAAATTTCTTAAGATAAAAAGTATCAAAATTAAAAGCTCCAAAAAGTACCATAAGTAAAAATGCACCAGTTTTTTCTAGTTTTAGCCCCCAGAAAGTATGTAAGCTTGTAAAAAATTTATTAAATTATTATTTAAATATTTGTACGAAAAAAAAGCCCAGGCCTTAAGCTGGGTCACATGCTCTCTCAGTCTACCAAATTTCATTCAAATCCATTAAAAGCGGTATACACGTTATAGTGTAACAAACATCCAAACATAGAAACTTTCACATTTATAATAGTACCTACTAGGATTTTAATAAACATGATTTTTTTTTTTATTGAAAATATTTAAAATGTCTTAATTTTTCTTAATTTATTCATACTTTTTACTTTTATCTGTGTACACATTTTTGCAGTGCTCATTGCTGACCTCTTATGTCTTTATAATATATCAGTAATTACAAAAATAAGTGACTTTTTTAATTCTGAAGTTTAATAGCAGAAAATCCCTGTGAATATAAAGCCATAACATGGTTTTTTTAATCTTTAGTAAGCTGATTCTTAAAAAATCTTATAAATTCTAGACCACTTCTTTACACGATTTCAACTTTAATTAAATTTTCAATAAAAAAAAAAGAATAACAAAACAAAATCATTGAAACTCTTAAGGGTTTTTAGGTGCCAAGTTTTTGTTACTCCTACAAAAACGTTCTTCATTGATTATTCCTTGCGGCTTGCCACAAGACTGTTTATTAATTCCGCGCATATTAAGCAAAATAAATATTGAGGCACTTGAAAGTCTATGCCCACAAACAAAACCAAATAATTACTGATTCTATTTGGTGTTTTTGTTTTCATAATACACAGTCGTATCACCTACAACATTTGACATACGAGTACTTAGTTGATCAATATTTTTGGCAATAGTCAGCACTAAACTATAAATGAATCAGCGGAGGATTTAATACGTATTTTTACTAATGGTTGTAAGTAGCTACCCCTTTTGCCGTCTCTGCCAATTAATTAATTTTCGACTTTTTGTTTCGTAAAATAGATTGTTCGCATTTGCTGCGGAGGTTTATTTTCACCGGCGTTGCCAGAAAAGCTATAAAAGTAGCGTGCAAAAAAGTAAATTAAAAAAGTTTTCATTATCTAAACTGATATCTGATTCTAAGTGTCAACTAAAATTTATTTTTAATGTTTTCTTTATGTCAGTATCAAATTTAAATTGGCAATATTGAGAACCGAAATTAATGGCAGAAATATCAAAACTAAATTCAAAATACCAAAAAAGATCTACAACATTTATAATAGAGATGAAAAAAGAAAAAATAATAGAATTATTTATAATTTTTATAAAGTTGAAAAGTATTCTGCATTTATATAATACGAGTATGTACTAGAGTTGTCAATTATTCGCCTTTCAATTTTGTTCGAATATTTCAAATAATTGTTTTTGTTCGTTCGATCAAACGATTAAAGCTGAAAAATTATTCGATTAATCGATGAGAACAACGATTACAAAATGATTTAAAAAAATTATTGACAAAAAATAAACATTGCATACAAAAAAACTTAGAAATAAAATAGGTAATATTTTTTATTAACAAAAAACTACATAAAACTATTAATTCAAATAAACATGCTTCATTCAGTCAAAAAATATCAAATGAATTTTTTTGTTAAATCAGAAAATTTGGTTTGTTCTTAAGAAATAATCTTTTACAAATAAAATTTGACTAAATTTTTTAGCTTTCAAACGATTTTTGGTTTTGGTTTTTATTAAATTAAATTTTGAAAAAAATCTTTCGCTAATTGTCGAGGTAGGTGATATAGTGAGAAGAGCATAAAATAGTTTATCTAATTTTTCTGTTCTTTTTTAGATTTTTCCAAATATACCTTATCGTCTAATATATCGCTAAAGTCTTTTTTATATTTTGAATTTTGAATTTTTAATACTTTTAATATAATTATTTAATTTGCATAAAAGATTGTTATTTTCATTACTAGTAACATCTTCTATATCATTGCCTTCATCTGAATTATTGTGGTTACTTTCAACTTAAAATAATCTGGAGTATAATTCATCTGGATATTCTTTAGTTTCATTTTTTGAAGAATATTTTAAAAAACTTTCATTGCTCGCAAAATTTCCAGAATTTAAAAAATATTATTAACGTATTTAAAAATTTTATACGTCTCTCATTTATTCTAATTTTAATACGTTTTCGTAAATCTGTTGCAAAAGAATTATTAATTTTTTTGTTGTTGATCCAACAATTTTGTATATTTTAGGACAGTTACATTAATTGACATTATTTTTATTTATTCGTTATTCGAAAATCGGCATTTTAAAATTATTCGAACAAGAGTTTCGTTCTGTTTGATCGATTAATCGAATTATTCCTAATCGGTTGACAACTCTAGTATGTACGTATAAATTTCGACACACTATGATATATTTTTTATTCCAAGTCGGCAACACTGATTTTCATCCAAAAGTTGAATGCACATCAGCATCTTCATCGGAATAATAAGTTTTTTAATGAAATATTTTATTGTTTCGTTTTGTTATTGGCTTCGTTTGTGTTTCAATGTGTTGTCTTTCGTATCAATATTTTACTCGTGTGTTGGTTGGTCTGGTCTTACGAATTTAAATTGAAAAATTTTTTAAGAAATCTCTGAATATATGTATGGTTTGATTTTTATCAAGCCAAAAAAGTTGAAATTGAAAATATGACAAAAGAATAAAATATGCAGAAGAGAATATAAATGCAAACAACTCTCAAAAATACGGGTTAAAAAAATAAATAATATTGTATATTAATAAGATTCAAATGCGAGATCTACGAGTGTAGTATAATCCCCTATTTGCTTTTAAATATAAATAATATTTACTATATAGTTTTTACTATCCTTCATTTAATGTTAACTTTGCTTTTTTCAGGACTAGTGCTTATGCGGTGCATTGTGCCGAAACTAGGAGAACTACTTGTGGGAAGGAGGATAGAGGAAGTAGTGTTTGTGTACATTCAATTTGAACTTTACCATTATGAAGGCAACTGGAAAGACCTCTGTGGGAAGTTTATTCCACATACGCATGGTTCAGATTACTCGTAAGTACGAAGTTTCCTTGTAATGCGTAGCGCGATTCACTGGCATATCGAACACAAATGGATGTACTCTTAATAACGAGCATGTTGTACGTAAAATATTTCCGGTTTCGGGAACAAGTTCCCTGAAACACACCCCACATTGTAATGATACTTAAGTGAGTTAAGAAGGTTGGTTACCCTACAACCACCAATGAGCTTCTTCACCCTCTCTTGTACGTGGTCGAGTAATTTCAAAATAAACTTTGAAGCAGCGGCCCATAGGCCTATGGGAGTTGCATTCCATTTTCGGTCTAATAAAGGTGGTAGAAATATTAACGAGAAGAGATGGAGTGAAGTATATCGTACACAGTCTTCAAAAACCGATGCTTTTTGATGCTTCCTTTGCGACATTCATGCTACTGAATGCATACGAATGAACGATGCTGCTGTCATCTGCAAAAGCGTAGATTGGGTTGGAAGTTTGACATTGAAGGTCATTAAGAAAAATAAAATATAGGGAATGAGAAAGAACGGCACCTTGCGGTACCCCAGAATAAATCTGGAACCCTGTTAATGATATCCCATCGAAAAAGCTCGATACATATCGATTGAAGCCAACAACGACACCAAAAGCAAAAAAAAAAAAATTTGATTTCAAACATCTTCAGGGAGTTTTTTTTTTTTTTTTTGTTGTTATTTAATATAATATGGCGAATTATGGCACTCGAAATCTATCGAAATTTTATAATGATTTAAATGATAATTTCGATAGAAACCATATTCTTATTTAAAAAATATACTGGGGCTTCATACAAGGTGTGAATGCACCACAATATGTTGTACCCGTTTATGCATTTATTTATTTTTAATATTTAAGTCTTTGTCGTAAATCATATTAGTTTTTATTTGTCCGCTTTTACATTAAACGATTTAAGTCGCAGCAATTCATGTTTTGTTGGCAAGAGGAGTGAGAGGTATTAAAAGAGTGCACATATACATGAACTCTTGAAATTGTACCAAAACTGTAAACAAATCCTACCAAGATTTGACAAAACTTGCCTTTTCTTGTTTTTAAATACATACATTAAGCAAATACATACATACATATGTACACATGTTAAGAACTTGAAAAAAAATAAACTCAACAACCAACTAATAAATTTTAATAAGTTCTTTGTATCGTCTATACCATTGGTGCCCAGGCCCTATGCTCTTCATGCTCATTTGTTTTTCTAATACTCTTAGCTATAGGCTGTGTGTTTTAATATACTCATACAGCACTCAGCAACCTGAATGCGAAATACACAAACAACTTTGTCTTATTAGTTTCTTTTTGTCGTTCTTCACTGTACACACGCAAGAGCAAAGCAACAACACTTTCGTATGCTTTGCTGGTAAACATTGACGACAGCGATCACCAATGTACATTTTGTTTTTTTTTAACGTATGATATGAAATAAATATATGAAATATATTTTTTTGTGTTTTCTTTGCATGTACTTGTTTTTATAACAAAAAATTTTGAATAAAAATTTGGTTTTCTTTAAATGTATTGGTGTTTGCTCTTGCATAAGGAACTTGTGGGCACCGTGGGTCTATACCAAATAAATATCAATAAATTTTGGTCTGATCAGACCAATCTGGCACCGCTGATATGAAGTGAAATTGCTGCAATAAAAATCGCACAATGTAAACGAAAATGCAATTTTAAGGAAGAAACGATAAAAATGTCTGTGACAAAAATCACACATGTACACAGAGACTTTTCGGCTAAATTAAGAAACAGATTATATTGTAGAGAAACATTCAATCTTTGTAAAGTTTTCAAACAGTTTCGACGTACGATATTCCTTAACATCATCCGTATCTGTTTTAAACAAACAATGCAACAATTTTATACTACATATTTTATTATACAACACTAATGTATAAGCCTTTTTAATTAAGTTTTTCTATGAGCTATATAAGTATGTATGTACTCGTATGTATGTTCTTGTTGCTTTCAGACACACAAAAAAAAGAAATTAAAAACTGATATAAAATAAAAAAAAAATAAAATACTAGAAAGAAAATACTTGTGTTAGAAGAATAAATGAAATGAATTGAACTGAACTGAACTGACTTTAGTGTTTTATTTTATTTAATTTTCTTTTTTTATTATTAAATTTTCTTTTTGTCTTTTTATTTTACCACAAATTCGCGTATTATCTTGATTGGTAGAGTTGATTTAAGCTGTTTTTATAGAAGAGAATAGGAATAGATGTGTGTTTTCGTGTGTGTGTGAGTGTGAGTAAGTGCATATGGATGTATGTAGGTTAAACGTACAATAACAAAACTGTGTTAGAGTTCATAGAGGTTTACACACACACATGCACACACAAAGCCAATCGTACATTAATAGAAGACAATCTCATTGATTCACAAGCTTTGCACACGATTGAATCTTTTCTAAATTCCATTTGTCAGTTTTTCTTTTTTCATTCTTTAATTCCGTTATTTTTGCTTGTGTCCTTTTCTTTTTATTATTTTATTTACTTATACTATTTTCCTTATTGTTTTCATTCTATTTCCCCCCCCCCCCCCCCCCCCCCCCCCCATCATTTCTGTTGCAGCTACTATTGTTTTTGCTATCCTTGTCGTTGGCTTGATTGCTTTAGAAATAAAGCAACTAAAGGTAAAGAGCTTAACAATTTTCTATATTTCGTTTGTTTTTTTCTTACTGTTATTTAATTTAGCAATTTTATTCGACAATACATTCAAATGCTAACATGTACAAACATATACACACAAACATTAACTAATAAACACCGTTACACACACACACACTACTGTGTGTAGACACGAGCTGGGTTGCAAAGAAGAGAAAGATATAAATTAAACGAGATTTTGGATTAAAATATTTAAATGTTATTTTTCCAATTGTTTTGATTTTTAATTTTTCTTCAAAAAATTTAATGAAAGAATTCCAAAAACAGAAGCAAAAGCGGATGAAATCGAAATCGCACAAACTACATACATACATCCATATGCAATCAATTGTATATATGTATGTATGTATGTATATGTGTGCGTTTGCAGAGAGAAAAATAGTAATTTAGCAAGATGTTTTAACAAATAGATTACTGAACAAAGTTGATGCTTGAAACAATATATCAAACTGGGTCATGTAAACAATAATTAATTCAGCAAAAACAAAATAATTTGAAGAATAAAAATTTAAGTTAATATCTTTAAACGCTTACAAACATAAATAAATACATATGTACATATGTACGTAGACATTAATATGTTTACATGTTGAAACAAATTTTGCTTGGCCTAAAATTCTCCCACTTCTGATTGTTCATTACTTTTATTCCTTGCTGGAAAAAAATGTGCAAAATTAAAAAATTTAATAAAAGAAATTACAAACAAAAATTCTTGAATTATATTTCTGTTGAAAAATTAGTTAAATAGTTGATATTTTTTCCAACCGTTATAAGTGTTAAAAACGAAAAAATGAACAAAAGAACGAAAAGAATATGAGAGGTGTGGCGGTATTGAAATCATTATACATACTAATACGTCGATGTCGACTGAATTTTCATATCGTACAAAATTCATTTAAAACACTAACAAATTTTAAAACTTCTTTGGATTAAAAATTGTAATTTATTTAAATCATTCAGTTCTACTAAAAATTAATAATTTAATTATTATTTTAGTTCTCTGTTTTTCGTAGCTGTGCGAAAGAAAGAATTCTTTTGTTGTTATTTGCATGTACTCGTTTGTATGTATGTACGAATGTGTATGTAGTTCATAAATGATATTTTTATAATATTTTCTAAAATCTTGAAAAAAAAATAATTCAAGTGTCATGTGGGATTAAAACTGGTAAAAAACAAACCGCCACAAAACTAAATCATAAATTTCGGCAATAAAAGATAAAAATATAGGCTGGACTTAGTTCCAAAAGCGCTAAGCTAAACTGGTCAAGCGATTTACTTGTACGTAACTACGTATGAGCAATATGTTTGCATATTTTAACTCATGAATATTACGCATACGCCTCAAGTAGAGAGTGTTTCATTAGATGTGTGTTCCAGATGGCTAACGAAACCGTTCGAACTTGTACAAAGTTAGCCAAATGCTTTCCAGATAATAATTTTTAGTGAATTTTAAGAGCGAATGAGAGAGTAAATTTTTTTTATTTCCTGTATAAAGTAGTACGATCTTTTTCTCTGTTCGGACAACAATTAAATAATCACCTGTTTTTTGTTTACACATGAAACGGGATAAATATTAATCAGAAGATTTGCAAATAAAGAATGAATTAGTTTTTATTTAAGAATTTATTAAAAGCGAAATGAAAGTTTTTTTAATAACATGAAAATTTAAGTTTATTTTTGCATATAACTCCGTTTCTTTAATTAAAAAAAAAATAAATGCTTTTACAGATCAGTGAACTCCATGTTGCCAATGATGAAATGTTTTCTTCAAGTTTAATTCGTTTTAAACGTTTAAAATCACGCAAATAAAATTTTGTTTTTAATTTAACTATAAAATTAATAAGTTCGCAGTATTGAAATATTTGTACTTAGATGTTTTGGACAATTTTTATAATTCAAGATGGTAAATATCGAGATTCCTTTCATTAGTCCGAACTTGACCGGAGTTGTGGGGAATAAACCTATTGCGTTACAATAAAGAATGGTATTTTCGAAATTTCTAAATTCCTTAGCATCTCTTTTATTAATTTAAAATCTTATGAACTGATACACGATATCGACTGATCGATAATGCTGGAATTGTAAACGGAAAAAAAACTAATTTGCGACTATCTAACCACCCATTTTATTTATTTGTTCGCGTTTTGTGCCAGTATATAATTAATAGAAAGTTAATTTTTTTACCTCTAGAAATCTAGCGAACGATTTCATTTGATATCATGGTCAGACCTTTAATATTTTTTTTAACTGAAAGAAATATTTTATTGAATAATTTATATTGAATTAAAATTTTTGACAACTTATTTAATGATGAGTTGGTCTAAAACAACAACAACACGCATTTACATATAACAAATAAAAATTTTTAGGATATCTCGAGAACTGCTAGATTTAAAGACCTAGAATTTTCCTTCTTTATACACATGTACGTAAATGAAATGTGCTACAAACACAAAAATTAAAAATTAATGAAAAAGCTTAAAATTAAAAGTTGTTCTAGAGCATGCAATATAACATGTATAAATATTATGACATATATTGTAAGCCGTAATGCATACATAATACAGCAATAAATATGTACTATAATTTAAACATGTTACAAATCAAAGGATATTTTAAGAATAAACTGTTTCTTGCGAATTGTTGACATTTTTCACAGTTAGAGCAGAATCTTAAGGCAACAGTAACAAACAGAAAAACAAAAATAAAATAAAAATATCTTTCTAATATTTCTCTGATTAATAAATTTAAGAACTTTAGCCTGTATAAATATAAACGGACAAGCTAATCGCTTTGCGGTCTGTAAATGCTATTGGAATTCTAATAACGAATGTATGATCTTGTTTCTAAACAAAATCACTGAAGAATATCATTACATAAAGTGCTAAGAACATGAAAAAAAAACATTTGCAAAAAGAAAAAAATCACCAAAAAAAAACTGTAACAAAAAATTAAATAAAAAACGTTAGAAATAATAATTTGATACAAAAAAAATCACTAAACTGGAAAAAAACACCAAATACAAAAAATCACCCAATACAAAACTAAATCGCCGAAAATATAAAAGTCCAAAAAAAAAATTATTAAAATTAAGAAAACGCATAAACACAAAAAAATACAGTGGGCTCCGTTAACTAGCACAAAAAAATACGAGTATTTAATAAAAATGAAATCATCTCAAGCAACAGGAGCAACAAAATAGAAAGAAAAAAAAGTTAACTCAAAAAATTAAATGCTGATATTATATGTATCTTAATCTCCAACTTTGCACTTAAAGCTGCACTCTAAGCATCTGTAATGTAGCCCTAGCGTGCATATTCATGTCGAACTTTACGGAATTTGTTTAAATTAATTTTTAGTTTTTATAGAAGCGATTTGTTTCCGCCAAAAATAAAATATGTAATGCAAATGTTCATTTCAATGCAACAAGAAAATCTCATTGCGGCCAATCAATACAACAGAAAACTGCTGCCCAGTTAAAATAACTTTTTCTTTGCTTTTGACACCCAAGTATTAAAATAAATCCAACATTTTATTTATATATACATACATACATATAAACCGAGTTTTTGTTTCTTTAAGTACCTGCAAACTCACATACATACAGACACACCATACGTGCAAATTTATGTATATGTGTGTAATAGACGAGGAAACTTTCCCTTAATATAGAAAAATTTAATTGAACACTAGAGAGTTCAAAAACAAATGTACGAAAATGCTTACTTTTATTTACGCAAAACAAAAAATTGCCAATATAATACTCGTATAATAAAATATTTAACTGGCAAAAGTGAAATATGTTAGTAGGTGAGTATGTATTAGTTGCAAGTCTATGTGTGTGATATGTATATGTTTAGTATGCGAATAGGCTTAAAGTGTTTTTACTTGGTTTAATGCGCATAATTAATTTTGTTAGCAAACTTTGGACTACTATGGGCTGTTTTTTTCTTTATGCTATTCGCCTTGATGCACGTACGCTAGAACTTTTTCTACAATGTCTTGTTGTTGTTTTTGTTTTTGTTTCTTTTTTTTTTTTTTGCTGGGGAAATGTGTAGTTGTTTTATTACGGGTTTTTATTGTAGTAATTTGAAGTTTACTTTTGTTAAAGATATTTTATTTTATTTGCAGCTGTACGGGATTTAAGTTGTTTGTTGTTGTTGTCGTTGTAAAAACGAGTTGTATGTATAATAATTGTCTACTTTATCATTCTGAGCATACAATTTGATGCATTAAAATAAGGATTTTAATTTTTAAAACATAAATTTTGGAATTAATTTGTTGGTTATGGTTTAGCCACTCCATATGCTGCTGCATTTCATTGGCTACTAAATACCAATTCATAAGTGGATCCTTACCCACCAAGCTTGAAAGATTTTCTTATCGAATAAAAATTAATTTGTTGTGTTTTTAAAACTTTTCTACTTGTACTTTGGTGATTCTTAATTCAGACTTGGGAGTGATGTGAGTGATTAAGTAAATAATTTTGAAAAGTTTTCGAGCATGACGGTGTAGATCTACTGCTGAGTTAGTATTTAGCAGCCAATGAAATACAGCATATGGTGTAGCTAACCTATAACAAAGAAATTAATATTTGAAAACATTAATTCTGGGCAAAATATCGAATAAACTAAACCACCTCAGCATTATACACATAAATACTGACGAGATTAACTGGCTTTTATCGAAAACAATGTTTGTTCTATTCATAACAAAGAAATTAATATTTGAAAACATTACTTCTTGAGTACTTAATCGAATAAAATATTATAATTTATAAATTCAGTGCAAAATATCGAATAAACTAAACCACCTCAGCATTATACACATGAATACTGACGAGATTAACTGGCTTTTATCGAAAACAATGTTTGTTCTATTCAGTCGTGTGTTTAAATCCAAAATGATGTTAGATATTATATTTTTACTTTGCTCTTCGAAATATTAATAATGTCTAATTCTCGCTGATCTAAACCAATTGTTGTAAAAATCAACACAGATTAATATAAAGTTCGATGTAATTAGAACTCATAAATAAAATAGTTTTCCTTATTCACTCTGCGTACGCTGTAGATTTGCCAACATTGATATTTAATATCTAAACAAATGTGAAATATTTGCCAAGTAAATTTATACAAAACCACAAGCATCAGCAGCAAATTAAAATTAAACCTATTGTTTTTTTCTTCATCTTTTTTTATTTTTTGTTTCTCTAAAAACAATAACAAATATATTAAATGTAAGGATTTTGTTTTTATTTAAGATTTAAAAAAGTTAAGGTTTTACTTCTTATTTATCTGCTTTTATTATTAAATGAACGTAGTTGTACCTCTTTTTAGGATATAAACATAAAAAACACACACATTAATACTACAAACTCCTACTCTTATATACTTGTAGATGTATGTATAAGTAAAAATATAAAACTATCAAATCGTATGAAAGAACGTACAATTGTTTTTACAGGTAAACAGAAAAACAAATAACCGTAATACGATATAATAAACATCAACAAGGATATTTAGTTTTTGCTTTTTTCTCCACACATATAATTCCTTTTCACATAAGTGAATTTAAATAGGCATAAGTGTTTTTGCTGGTGTGTCTCTGTGTATGTGTTATTCTTTGAGTGTATTGGGATGTGTATTTAATCTATGAAAATATGCTTCAGGTGTTATTTACCGGCAACTTAGTCAATATTTGTACACAATTACACATGGATTCTTGTGCACAATTACCCATGTGTCCTTTAATTGTTTTTAATTCATGTTGTTGTTGTTGTTGTTTCCCAGAATTGCACAGTTTGTTACAGTGTCGTTCTTCAAATCGCTTACATTATTATGATTATATTCTAGACAAATTTCGAATTTTAAAACGGTTAAACAAAACTTGGCGCAAAGTGATAAAAACTGGTAGAGGCAGTGGGCAATTGAACACTGAACTAAAAAAAAAAATTATTTTACAAATTTTGTGCGAACATATCTGGTAAAACACATTTGGAGGGATTGTAATAGATAGTTTTCTCTATAACAAGGCCCTATTCTGGAAATTTATCATGTAAATGAAAGATACACAATATGATTTGTTTTCATGGTATAAATAAATATGTATGTCATTGCTGCAGTAATTTTTCCCATTTTAATTATTAAGTGATTACACTGGCCAACAAAAGGGAAAAAATTGCTTATTTCCTGTGTTTTTTTTCTTCATCTCTATCTCAAACTGAGGCGAATTTTCTAAATACGTCAACAAATTTTCCCTAAAAGCTTTTGTTTATAAATTACATACAAGCTAACCACATTTACTATTATTTATACCCTTCATCAAAAATAGTAAGGGTAGGTTTGTTACTACGTGTGTAATTTCCTTATAGATATGGAAGTTGAATGAGCCATGTCCATCTGTCTGTCTGTCCGCCTATCCGTCTGTCGGGCTGTCTGTACGTGAAAACGATTTTCCGAAGACACTAGAAGAGCTAGAGACTTTTGTCTTGGACTAAAATGTAAAGATTATTCTTAAGATGTTTCGTATTGAAAATCAGCAAAAATAAAATATCGGTTCTGATACTGGATTATATATAAAAATAAATGAAGATCTATATACATACATATAACCCTTTCAGAAATAAATTTATAAATACATGAGGTGCCCCAGTATTGAATATGAAATCTTTCGATTATAATTATATTACCTTAATATTAACTTTATGTATTTTTTCGTACAAACCCACTTTTTGTTCACTGATGGATGCAAAATTGTAAAATATTTTAAACAGTCGGAACATTTTGTACATCTATATATATAAAACCGAATGTGTGTTTGATTATTTGTTTGTTTGTTTGTTTGTTCCTTATAGGACGCTAAACCTCTGAACCGATCTTCCTGAAACTTTCACAGTATTTAACTGGAACTCTCGGATGAATTATTGGCTATATGAAGTTTTGATTGGACAAAGGGGTGTGGCACCGCCCATATAACCCAAAAATTTAAATCGCCATATTTTGGGCATTTTTTTACCTACGTCGATGATATTTGGTACATATGGTATTGGCATAATTTTGAATACGTACCAGGAGAAAATTGGGTGGAACCACGCCCCTTTTTAAGAAAACCAAACCATTGGACCGATCTTCCTAAAATTTTCACAGCATGTTACTGTGACTCCGTAATGAATAATAGGCTATATGAAGTTTTGATTGGACTGTGCACATATTACGTGACGTTCCAGGTGGGGGGTTAAAGATTTGTTACGGATTTGAACTGTTGCACTGAAAAAGTAGTAAAAAGCTACACGGGGGGGGGGGGCTGGGGGTTTAAAATCTCTGAAAACAACGTTACGTAATATGTGCACAGCCCCCAAAGGGATGTGGCACCGCCCATATAACCCAAAAATTTAAATCGCCATATTTTGGGCATTTTTTTACCTAAGTCGATGATATTTGGTACATATGTATGGTATTGGCATAATTTGGAATACTTACCAGGACCACGCGCCTTTTTACGAAAATTAAAAATCGTAATATAGTCTTAATTACTGGACCGATCGTCATTAAATTTTCACAATAGGATATATAAATAGTTTTAATTTTATTTTATAAGGAGGGGTTAGCGAAGCACACCGGGATGAGCTAGTATGTATATATTTATCGAAAAGTGTGTATGTAATTCATTCTAATTATATGTAAGTATGTATAGTACATATTATGTATGTATATAGATATACTCGTATTTGCATACATATAAGAAGCGATATCCTGTACTACATTCAATTATTTATATATTTACGGCTTGGTGAAGGGTATATGAGATCCGGCACAGCCGAATATAGCGCATTTACTATTTTTACTTCTGTTTTCGTTATTTATTAGACACTAAAGTATTTTGTAATGATGTTTTAGACATGGCTTCTTCAAGAACATTTTGTATGCTAAATCCAGATTGTGTTTGCTATATTTCTGGTAAATATATACATACATATTTGAAAAATTAAGAAACCTACATCGGACTTTGTGGAAACAGCGTATCATCAAAAGTTAAAATTTTCTTTCAAGCCAGTTTCCATGATCAAATCGCTTACATTATTATGATTATATTCTAGACAAATTTCGAATTTTAAAACGGTTAAACAAAACTTGGCGCAAAGTGATAAAAACTGGTAGAGGCAGTGGGCAATTGAACACTGAACTAAAAAAAAAAATTATTTTACAAATTTTGTGCGAACATATCTGGTAAAACACATTTGGAGGGATTGTAATAGATAGTTTTCTCTATAACAAGGCCCTATTCTGGAAATTTATCATGTAAATGAAAGATACACAATATGATTTGTTTTCATGGTATAAATAAATATGTATGTCATTGCTGCAGTAATTTTTCCCATTTTAATTATTAAGTGATTACACTGGCCAACAAAAGGGAAAAAATTGCTTATTTCCTGTGTTTTTTTTCTTCATCTCTATCTCAAACTGAGGCGAATTTTCTAAATACGTCAACAAATTTTCCCTAAAAGCTTTTGTTTATAAATTACATACAAGCTAACCACATTTACTATTATTTATACCCTTCATCAAAAATAGTAAGGGTAGGTTTGTTACTACGTGTGTAATTTCCTTATAGATATGGAAGTTGAATGAGCCATGTCCATCTGTCTGTCTGTCCGCCTATCCGTCTGTCGGGCTGTCTGTACGTGAAAACGATTTTCCGAAGACACTAGAAGAGCTAGAGACTTTTGTCTTGGACTAAAATGTAAAGATTATTCTTAAGATGTTTCGTATTGAAAATCAGCAAAAATAAAATATCGGTTCTGATACTGGATTATATATAAAAATAAATGAAGATCTATATACATACATATAACCCTTTCAGAAATAAATTTATAAATACATGAGGTGCCCCAGTATTGAATATGAAATCTTTCGATTATAATTATATTACCTTAATATTAACTTTATGTATTTTTTCGTACAAACCCACTTTTTGTTCACTGATGGATGCAAAATTGTAAAATATTTTAAACAGTCGGAACATTTTGTACATCTATATATATAAAACCGAATGTGTGTTTGATTATTTGTTTGTTTGTTTGTTTGTTCCTTATAGGACGCTAAACCTCTGAACCGATCTTCCTGAAACTTTCACAGTATTTAACTGGAACTCTCGGATGAATTATTGGCTATATGAAGTTTTGATTGGACAAAGGGGTGTGGCACCGCCCATATAACCCAAAAATTTAAATCGCCATATTTTGGGCATTTTTTTACCTACGTCGATGATATTTGGTACATATGGTATTGGCATAATTTTGAATACGTACCAGGAGAAAATTGGGTGGAACCACGCCCCTTTTTAAGAAAACCAAACCATTGGACCGATCTTCCTAAAATTTTCACAGCATGTTACTGTGACTCCGTAATGAATAATAGGCTATATGAAGTTTTGATTGGACTGTGCACATATTACGTGACGTTCCAGGTGGGGGGTTAAAGATTTGTTACGGATTTGAACTGTTGCACTGAAAAAGTAGTAAAAAGCTACACGGGGGGGGGGGGCTGGGGGTTTAAAATCTCTGAAAACAACGTTACGTAATATGTGCACAGCCCCCAAAGGGATGTGGCACCGCCCATATAACCCAAAAATTTAAATCGCCATATTTTGGGCATTTTTTTACCTAAGTCGATGATATTTGGTACATATGTATGGTATTGGCATAATTTGGAATACTTACCAGGACCACGCGCCTTTTTACGAAAATTAAAAATCGTAATATAGTCTTAATTACTGGACCGATCGTCATTAAATTTTCACAATAGGATATATAAATAGTTTTAATTTTATTTTATAAGGAGGGGTTAGCGAAGCACACCGGGATGAGCTAGTATGTATATATTTATCGAAAAGTGTGTATGTAATTCATTCTAATTATATGTAAGTATGTATAGTACATATTATGTATGTATATAGATATACTCGTATTTGCATACATATAAGAAGCGATATCCTGTACTACATTCAATTATTTATATATTTACGGCTTGGTGAAGGGTATATGAGATCCGGCACAGCCGAATATAGCGCATTTACTATTTTTACTTCTGTTTTCGTTATTTATTAGACACTAAAGTATTTTGTAATGATGTTTTAGACATGGCTTCTTCAAGAACATTTTGTATGCTAAATCCAGATTGTGTTTGCTATATTTCTGGTAAATATATACATACATATTTGAAAAATTAAGAAACCTACATCGGACTTTGTGGAAACAGCGTATCATCAAAAGTTAAAATTTTCTTTCAAGCCAGTTTCCATGATTAAGTACATAAAAAGTGAAATCTGGTATTTTAGATGGACCACAGACAAGGCAACTCGTGAAAGATCCTAATTATGTAAAATTAATGACTGAAGTCGAATCCAAAGCTTGTAATTCATTTCCATTGGTTATGAGTAATTTCCTTGGCAAAATAAATCTGACGACCATGTCGAGCTGGTTGAGTGCATGATATCAAACTTGCAAGAGCTAAGGCGGAATATGAGTATACTGCACTGACATTTAGATCGATTTCCACAAAATCTGGCAGATTTTAGCGAGGAATATGCTGAGAGATTTTATAAAGTTCTTCGGACTATAGAGGAGCGTTGTCAGGGAAGTTGGGACGCACATATGATGGCAGACTACTGCTGGTGTTTGCAATGAGATCTACCTAAAGTCATTCATTCAAGGAAATCTTATAAAAGATTATTTAATAGTGTTCGATAAAAGTTTTGTATTATACATTTTTTTTTTTTTTAAATTATGAAATTGTATATTTCAAAAAGTTAAGCTCAGTAATCTCCGAGTATTTTTTCATAGTCAGGGCCGTAGAAATACCCAATAACAGAAAAAAAATAGTAAAGGAAACAAAAATTGTGTTGACCAGTGTTGTGTGACGCTTCTATGACTTATTGATCTATGAAATTTTCATATATTTCATCCGACTGAAGCCTTTGAAGGTCTTATTTAATTTTTTGACTTTTCAAATAACACATTTCTCAAACCAACCCCACACCACCTCTTCCAAGGTAGAGCCTGGCAATTTAATTATTTATAGCTGTGCTGCAGCACGGTCATTATATATTACCGTTACGCATATATAACAGTGGGCTATAATGGTTTAATAATGACTAATATAAAGAGTTTTTGAGCTGAATGAAAACCTATTTTGAAATGAAAATACGGAATATAAATTCATAGAATTTAAAAATCATTGAAAATTGCCCAAATTCGCAGTAGTAATTCCAGAAACTAATTTTAACATTTTATCACTTCTTTTGAAGCTCCTTTCCACTGTGTAGATAATATAAAAGATATCTGGTATCTTCTTATTCCTTTCAATGCAATATTTTATAAAACGGTTGGTGTGTAGTAAATGGCTTAGAAAAATTATAAAGATTATTTTGATTATTTGCTAGTAAATAGGATGACTCTTCCGCTCTCTTTCTCTATCTCTCTCTCTCTCTCACTCAACACTTTTCCTATTTGCTTAGTTTAAAATTTATAATTTTCTTTGCCTACACAAAACTATTGTTTATTTGATGATTATTATTGTAATCTTTATCACTTATTAACTAGATAATTCAGAAAAAAAAATTTAACTTAAATGAAATTATAAAGAAAATAACTAAAATGCCAACGACAACAACAACATAAAATGGTTAGCGATTTAATTAAACTTAATTGAACCTAATCATTATCGCTATAAATACTTTATATCAATAAACCTAAAAGCAACAACGTTTAATTAAGGAAATTGTGTTTTTTTTCAACAGACTGGAGTGTTATAACAAGTAATTAATACTGCTATTTAGTTTACTATTTCAATTGTTAAAAAAAAAATTATTGAAAGAAGAGGATGTGATTGCGAAATTTAATTTAAAAAATTTGGTTTAAAATAAAATCTTTGATTGGGACTGTTACGAACTAGTTTGCTGTTAAAGCCAACTAAATTATACAGACCAGGGGGCGTAAAGTTAACCTCAAAAAAAAAACAATACGATCGATAATCTACATGTTGTGCTACATACGTTTGGAGAAAAATTATGGTGATTTCAAAGTGACCGTCCAGCAAATTCAGTTCGTTGCATTTTTAATATAGGAATACTGGAATGCAATTAAAATATTATTTCTTTGTAGAGATAATCTTGGATTGCAAATAGTCAAAATAATTCGTGCCCCTATAAAAAAAAAATTTGCAGCGATTTCCAAAATATAACATGCAGGTCCTAGAGGCATTTGCACTAAATCACAAAAACTGTTGACATTTCCGTCTCCTAGAAAAGCAATCAGTATCAGGAACTAAAAAAATAGAATACCATTTAGTATTTTTTTAATTTACAAATAAGCCAAACACCCACCACCGACTAAAAAATTTTAAACTTTGATGGCGATCACTGATGAAAGCAAAAAACCCTAAAATTAATGTGCTTTTACACAGAGAAAAGAAATTAGTTGTGGCAACCAAATTTGTTGCTAACCGAATCGTGGCGG
Organism: Lypha dubia; assembly: GCA_947311025.1. Taxonomy (NCBI): domain Eukaryota; kingdom Metazoa; phylum Arthropoda; class Insecta; order Diptera; family Tachinidae; genus Lypha; species Lypha dubia. Next base: position 46,296,940 of record OX371260.1, on the reverse strand, counting down.
TTGCTACAACTATAATTTTCGTGTGGTACCACTGTATTTTTAGCTATGGCCATTAATCTAATAGTTGCAACAACCAATAAAAATTGTTAACACCATGGAATCTTAAATGGAAGCTAATCCGGATTATATACGCTCATTTTTATCCTGGAACACAATTGAATTGATATCTTTAATAATTAACTAAATTAAATTGTTTTACTTATTCATTTAAATTTAAAATTTATTTTGTCCATAGAACTCACATGTGTTTGAAACACATCGCCTAAGACAGCTCAGCCACAGGAGTATTTTAAAATCGACAAATATCGGTTAGGAGTATCAACCAAACCATATTCATTACCAATTATTCAGTTGTGCATTTAACAATAAACACGTGTCTGAATCCATAGGTTTTTCATAAGTATTTAGTGGTTACGCTTTTCTGGGCAAATATTTGCCAAGTGTGACCATACTTTAAGTTGTCTTATTTGTTTTATGCTTTCAGTAAATCTCTAAGATAAACATCATTTTACTGGAGCAGCGTTTTATCAGTTGCTGCTGAATTTAATTTAAAACTATTTATTATTACAATTGTTCAACATTTGTGTAACGAGCTTACGCCTCTCTCTTTATGTAGCAATTAACAAAAATGACAATCATTTTCAGTTTTAATTCATTCTTGCTTTTTAACATTTTTGTTTTTGTCTTTCATTGGTTTTCTATTTTGTTTTTAACTTAAGTTTTCTTTTTTGACGATTTTTTGTTTCATTTTTCTTTTTGTTGCTTGTTTTACTTATTTTTGTTTGGTTCGGAAGGGCTAATTTGGAACGGCGTCAAATATGTTTGAGTAGCAAAAATGGCAAACTGCTGCCAACATGACGACATGATGCCGACTTCCGTGTAAAAGAAATAAAGTATTAGATAGAAAATATAATGTAAAGTGTTTTTGCTGTTGTTGTTGTAGTTGTTGTAGTTGTTTATTGTGCAGCGAGTAGATGATTTTCACTTACTTCTAGAGAAGAAGTACATGCATACATAGAAGATATAACTGCTGCAGAAACTAACTTTTAGTTACTTGAGACAGCTGTTTTGTGTTTTGCTGACTACCTCGCCAACTGTGTTCATAGAAAAAGTAGCGACAATGAATGCTGCTTTGCTTTGCTTTGCTGCCGAACATTGTCATGATGATGCCTCTTAGATATTTTGGCGCCAATAAGCCATTTTGTTAATTTGCTGCATTTATCAACTCGCAAACAATAGAAACACATATATTAACCTACACATACATATATACATGCATGAAATAAAATGAAAACAACATTAAGACGTATGTGTGTGTGTGTTTGCAAAAGTATAAATATTTTTTTCTTTAACTCTATATACAATTATGTATATGTTTATGTGCCCATACAAATTTTTACAAAAATATACACACACATACATGCATACAAAACAATTTTCAGCTGCAATTTTACATTTAATTTTTATTTAATTTAGAGCAAACTATTGCAAAAGTAACAACATCAACAACATGAAACAAGTTTTTATTTACATTAAAAAAAACTCTGGAGTCTTAAATTAAAGTAAAAATAAGAGCAAATAAATGTTGAATGAGTATGAATGTTTCCTCATGAAGATATTCTTTAATTTATTGCTTTGTATATAATCTAATTTCAACAGTTTCTTAAAACACTTTATCACCTTGGGTGGGTTTAATTTCTACTATTTTTGTTTAAACTGAAAAAAAAACAATTGAACACCACATTTTGCATTCTTTTTTGAATAAACAAATGTTGGATTTATTAAGAGTTTCTTATTTTCTAGTATAGGTACCACTACGTATACGCAATACGGTACAATTTACCATAGCTGTGTGTAACGTACACGCCTTATGTTAAATCCACTAGAATGTCGTTTGTTTTCAATACATCTTTGTTTTATTTATTATTTGAAATTGATTCTGCAGACACGTTATGCATGTAAAGGGCGCACCACAGAAGGATTTTTGTATCACAAACCCTTTTTCCCTAGCACTTAATTTCAAAAATCGAATGATGCAGTACTGTAGAAAAATTTTTAAGGATGAAATGTTAATTTATAGATTTCTAGAAAACTTGTATTGTATTTTTAAAAAATTAAGTTAAGTCAATGAAAAGTTGTTAAGCAAAAATTTACTTATAAAATTTATTTACTTATATTTTCAAGCAATTCTCCCATAAATTAAAAAAAAAACTTATGGGGATATCATAAACCCATATCTATAAGCCTCAAAAAATTAACTTATTTTTTATTTTCAATGTATAAAAATACTGCAGCCCCAAATTTCTCCCAAGATGTGCTTTTAATTAAAAAAAATAGATCTCGGAAATTTTCGGAACACAATGAAAACTTTTAAGTTTCTGGTAAAACTCACAAAACTTGCAAAAAACTATTGCATACTTTTAGGGCAGGTAATAATTGAAAATTAAGTATTCAATATAAGATTAATAAAAGTGCATAGAGATAATTATTTTATCATTTTGTACAGGTTACTGTTTTCTAGGAAATTCAATGGAGGAATATGACAATTTAGTCAAAGAAATGATAGATTAAGAATAAATAAAGATTTTTGTTGAATAATAAACAAAATATTCCAAAAAATTATATCTATGTATGGGTTTCATGTCCCCTACATGGCCAATTTTAATGAAACTTGGTATTCAACTTTTTTTTTTTTTGTTCTAAAATATTATGTACCATATTTGACGACTTTTGCACGGACAGAAAATTTTTTTTGCACAAAACTCGATTTGGATTGCATGGGTGGTAGGTGGTGGGCATGGCTGCTTGGTACGATATATATTTTTTTCTAAATTTAGTCAATATAATGCCAAATTTCAATGATATGCGACCAATCTTTATAAGTTTTGCATAAAAATGTATAGAATTATCCCGCATCACGTCTACAGCACAGTAATCTGTATTAAATTGAAAGAGTATCGCTGTGAAAATTTTCTAGATATATGACAATCAAAATTTTTTCTAAATAAAATTTAGACAGTATCACTATTGCTGTGCTGTATTTATAAAGAAATTGGTATTTACTGTTTATAGGGGTATTACCCAACTATAATTCAAAGATTTTGCTGAAAGTTACACGTTGGTCTAAAAGCAACCCACATGAAAGTCAGATAATCTCGCTGTTATAGCTGTGCAGGTATATTTCAATCACTTTCGAAAGTTATAGCCGATAAAATTATTGGAGTTCAACATACAAAGTTTTTCCCGTCAATAAAAATGAAAAAGTAATAAAATATTTTAAAAGTGTAAAAACAATTTTATGAAAATGTTTTCACTAAATTAATAACTATTTAACCAAGCTTGAGTTCATGCGAATTTATCCCATTAGAATTTTTCTTGTATGGTTTTCTTAAGTCGCAGGTGTATGCGAATAAAACACAAACCACAGCGGTACTCAAAGCAAACATAAATCATCCGATCGGTCACATTCATGCTGATTTATGCGTTATAGTAATAGAAAATTTATAACTTCTGGTGCTCTCCAGGCAAAAAAGAATGTTATATTCCACACATAATGGTATTAATTAGTCTTTCAAAAGAATAAAACATGTCGATGATATCTCACACATACTTTGTTTTATTTAAATTTAAAGATGGAAAGCGCTTACTGGAAACCCTTTATTGGAAAAAATGCAGAATTAAACCAAATTTTAGACGCACTCTTAGATGTGCAAGCTGCACTAAAGAAACCCATCTAGATTTGGTGAATAAAAACATTCTAATTATTGCAGTTTTGGCATTAACACCAAAATGATGAGCTAAAAATACTCCCAGCCACGTGCATCTTGAGTGGAAAAAAGCAGGGTTATATTTTCGATTGTTGACTGCAAATAACGTTTTCTCTTATTTTCAATTTCAACTTGGGATTTATATTTTTAGGGATAACATTTCACAGCTTCATACTTTTAACAAGTTTTATTATAAATGAACTAAATATTTAATTCGTAAAAAAAGCGCTTTTTTGTTGTTATGTTTTTAACACACAATTCCTCCTTCATCAAAAGCACCCTTTTTCCTTAATACATATCAAATAAAAATAAATATAAAAGTAAAAGAGAAACAAAGCAAACAGAAAAAAAAGGTTGGAAAAACATTTCAATTTAAGTTTATGTATTTTACTTTTTCTTCACACTTTATTCCGCTCCTATTTCATTTTAATAGCCTACTTTCCTTTTATTTTTATTTGAATATAATTTTATGCGACTGTGTGAGCGTACTTGCAAAAAAAACACACAAACACACATGCACACATGAATAGATGTATGTATGTGCGTATGTATGTGAGTTTGCACGTACATATGTTGGTACGTTAAATGTGATTTATGCAACACTTAAATGTTTTTTACGCTAAAACAAACTTCTTCACACATTATTTTTCCATATCTGGTATGTCGTAACACTACAAACCAACACACACACACACAAACACAAACACATACACATATTTTCGTGCTTATGTATGTATGTGTGGCAGTAGTTGTGCAAATAGAAATGTTTTATGTTACATTTAAACTTATAAACAATCAGGTCCATTTTTACTGCAGTTTTTCTTTAATTTCATTTCCCATCCGTTGCTTTCTTAAATTTTGTTGTTGCTTATTCCGTTTCCATCTCCGTCTTCAAAGCAGGGAAAAAATCGACCAAGACATTTTCGTTTTGTTGTTGTTTTTTTTTTTTTACTTTAATTTACGACAATTCGAAAGAAAAAGTTTCTTGTTTTTCGTGTCGTTTCTATCTGTTACAATTCTCTTTTTAATAATTTATTATTTGGCACTCAGCTTTTCTACGCTAAATTATGTCACATTTTCCTTAAGTTTGAGTTAAGTTTTATTTAATAGTGTCATTGTTTTAATTAGCGACATGTTTATTGTTTCTAATGTTTTATTTTATATTTCTTTTTTTTTTTGGCTTTAAGTTTTAATTTTTACACAGATATTTTATGATCTTAATCTGTAAAAGTAGATTGCAATGGAAGGTGGGGGTTAAGGAGCAAAAACTATTTGTCAAATTATTATTACTACTAATTAGCCTAGTTTAGAAACTTAAACAAAACTATTTATGAATTTACTTTAATATCAGTACTTATGTATGTACATACATATAGGTTATGAAGGGTAGTGTGAAATACCCAATTGGATCCACTGTGATTCCCTTCATTTATAATTTATTGACGAATAAGTCTCCTTGCTATCCAAGGAGAAACAAAGAGCCGTTATCATCAATCATTCGGCCATTTAATTCCCATGATAAAGCCCCTGATATCCTCCAGTTTGCACTTCGCGATATCACTAATGCCCTCATGGAAACGTCTGCTCAGCCATCTTTGCCAATGGCGTTGCAGCCTTGGGCAATATGCTCTATAGTTTCTGGCTCCTCTTCATCACCACACATCCTACAGAAATCCGGAGTGCCATTTTCCCATATGATGGTCCTCGCTATAACCGAGCAATGGCCAGTCAAGGCGCCTACTAAGACTCTCAATCCTATTGATCCTATTCTTGCCAGCTCATCAGCGATTTCGTTTCCCTCAATATGTCCTGGTACCCAACATAGCCTAACGCTAAATTTGTCCATAAGCAAGTTTAGAGATAGCCTACACTTGCTTACCAGCTTCGATTAGACACTATGCCCCTTCAAAGCTTTCAGCCCCGCCTGACTGTCAACGTAGCATGTTACCTCCACGCCTTCAGTTACGTGTTCTGTCACTAGTTCCGTGGCCCTGAGGATCGCTGGGATCTCAGACTGAAATACACTACATTCGTTCGGTAGCCCAAAAGACCTACGTATGTCCGTTCCTAAAAAAATAGACGCCAGCACCCGTGCCTATTTCCATTTTCGAACCATCTGTAAAGACCGCGCAGCCCTCGTACAAACTATCAGATTTGACTCAAATATCCCTATCCGGAATGACTAGTGAAGTCGTTCCATTTTAAGCGAGTAATTTTTCCATTTCTGTTGAGATCTGACGTTTCCAAGTATGTACTGCTCTACTAATACGTCGACTACTTTTTGGTTTCCAGTCAATAGCTTGTTTTGACGATATCATCTGGTGATTTACGCAAGATGTGTCCAATTCAACACCATTTTCGCATTCGAACTTCTATTTTTACCGGACACTGATTTGTTTTTGCCCATAAAAGAATATTGCCACGATATGCGCAAAATCTTACGTAGGCACTTATTGATGACCACTTAAATGGCGTGTATATTTTTGCTGCACCGTTGCAAGTTTTGCAGCCATACAAGATATTAGATTTCACATTAGAGTTAAACAGATTTATTTTTGTCCTTCATGATCCCCCGTATTTTCATCTTGGTGATATGTACACTTTGGTGCTGTGCCTGCTGGGGAAAGGGGTATTTGTCTTTCCCCTTATATGTTACTTCCCAATCTCTGAATTAACAGAGTAACGGATGTACATATAAGGTAGATATAGGACGTAGGTAATCTATTTTTGTCTCGTAGAAGGTGCAAAGGCCCCTAAGTTCACCCTCAAAACCAAGTCTAAAGAAAGTTAAAACGAAGGGGTTCTCTTTCGAGTTACCTAAAATGGTACCGCTGGAGCCAGTAAGGAAACAAAAGGTTTTCATATCCTCAATCTCTTGGCCTTGGACGACCAATTTTTGTTCGGTGTTTTGATTTTGTCCCTATTTTTTTTTAATCCCACAAGTTTTGCTGTCACGTCAATTAGCGCCAGATTTGATTGCATGTCTGAGAATGAGTGACTGATCAAGGAGATATCGTCTGTGAAGTCGAGGTGTATCTTATAGTCCCCACAGTAGTTATTATATATACATATATATGTATGCAATCACATACATAAAATTGACAAACTAATGTTTTGTTGGGAATAAAATCGGGTATTTTCTCTTATTATTTAATGGTGATTTTTGGGGCAACACTCTTTAAATTGGGGACATCAGGAAATATTTTCCGGGCTATGCTGGTTCTGATTTCCTTCAGAGGCGAAATTTTGGAAGCTTTCATTTATAAGGCCTTGCGTAAGGCCCTTTGTAAGGCCATCCTAGAGCTTCTTTTACATCTAGTACTCATGCTCGTTTGCATTCTCAAGAAGGCCTACCTACTCCCTTCTAAAAATGTGATTTTTATTATGTGTATGTATACATCAATAAAAAAAATAAATACAGTCGAACTTCCATAACTCGAACTTCTTTAACTCGAATTTTCTCTAACTCGAACAAATTTGGTTGGCAGTAGCGTCAAAAGAACAAATCACATACAATTTTTCTTCCATAACTCGAACTTCTATAAGTCGAAGTTCTCCATAACTCAAACAAAAAACATACACATGAACTCTATAACTCGAAGAATTTTGCTTGTTTAAATGGTTTTTTGTTTTTTCTTTAGTTATGGTTTGTTTGTTTTACTCTCTTTTGTTGCTTGATCTGGTTTGTATATTTTACATGCTATTTTTGTTTATTTTTTTCGGCGAATTACAAACTTGTTTCTTTTTGTTTGCGTAAGTATCAGTTCTATGCATAATTCGGGCTAGATGATAAATGTTGAAATCGATTTTTTTTATTATTATGACAACTATAAACGTGTTTTAAAATGCTTATCAATTGAAGAAAAATATAAACTTATAAAGACGTCGAAGATGGATTAAAGAAAAAGGAAGCAGCTGATAAATATGGTATCCCGGCAAGGACGGTCTCAACAATTTTCAAAAATTCAATTATCAACTCGTTTAAATCTGGATTTCGTTTATGTAGTAAAAGAGTAAGGACCCAGTCAGTTATTTCAGTCAGTCACTTATTTCAGAATATTTTACTTAACTGTAATTTATATGCTTGTTCTTTTACATTCTTAAGTTTTCCTTTAGAGGCTATTTTAAATAAAAATACATAGTAAAAAAACCTTTTATTCTATTTGGACAAAAAATTCCGTAACTCGAAGTCTCCGTAAGTCGAAGTTTTTTTTGGGATAATGGTGATTCGAATTATGGAAGTTCGACTGTAGTTAACAACAACATGTCATTAAATGTAAAGAAACCTCTAAAATTCAATAAAATACAACAATCACTATTTTGATATTTTGGCACTTTCATAGGTTTTTACTACGTTTTCGCATTTCTAAAGGTAATTTAAAAATAAATTTGTGACTGAATAATGCCTTCTACCAGGCCTGTGTAAGAACATCGTGTGTAAAAATTTATGAGTATGGAATGGAGCAAGAGGCCAAGTAAGGCCTGCTTAGTGCTTCTTTCCGCCGCTGGGTACTTACGTACGTTATAAATATCTATAAGAAATTTATAAGTATGTCCATAGATACATACATATGTATATTATATAAAAAATAACTAGTACCATATATGCCTCGTAAATTATATAAATTATATAAATTTAAATCTAAATTTAAGTTTTTTGCATACATACATATGTATTTATGTATATTTATGTATTCTATATTTTAATAAATTATCTCGATTTATCTTGTTTAAACATTCTTATCAGACATTAACATTTCCATCAAATGCATAATTGTTAATAATAAATTATTATATTTATTAAGAACAACATCAACAACACCAACAATGATAATACCAAAATTCCAATAAGATTATTTATTAAATAAATTAAATGATTATCAGTCAATTAATCAGTTCAACTTGAGCATTAACTGCTTTGCTAACACTAATAAAAAAAAATTCTTTTATAACCAAAAAAAAAATGGAATTAATAATAATAATGCCTACAGTCGAACTTCTTTATAACGAAACATTTCTACAACAAACTTTTATGAAGCAGATGAACACTCGATTCACGTATTTTTTAAATTAAAGTTTTTTTCTCTTCATGATTTAAGCAAATATGACAATGGAAACTCTTAAAGAACTGAGTTGGAGAAAGAAGACTTTCATTAGCAAATATACACACACACCTTACAGCGGTTTATCTGCTACATCAATATGAAAAATACATTTATATCAGTTGTTATTTCTTATATTTAAAACAAGATTTTGTTTAAATCTATTAGCAAAGTGATCTTCTTTTGCTTAGAAAATCTCGGCAAAATAAACTAGATTTTTCACGAGAGTTTTATACTTATTGAAAATTAATTCCAAAATATTTCACAAGCTCACATTTTACGTTCACTGTGTGTATTTAGAATTTACTTTTTGGAGATCCCTAAAACTTGTGACTGCTTCCAGAACTTTAATTATTTTTTTTTCCTCTTTCTATTTTGCTCCTTACGTAATAGATAAAATTTACTGTAAAATAGCTCAACAAAATTCCAACAGAAAAGTAAACCAAAAAAATGTATAGGAAAAATTATTTATAAAAGAGAAGAAAAACCTCCCACTAATACAGAAAATATGTTGGTACCTTAGAGGCACGTTCTTTTGGGTTAATTTGATTTGATTAATTATATTTTGTACATATTTATGGATGATAACAGATAAAGACAACAACCATATTAAATAAGCCAGCCTGTACTGATGGCATAAAAACTAATAAGAAAAGAAAATTAAGCAGAGAAAAACATAAAAGTTGAGTGATGGACGAATAAGAAAATACTGAAGAAAAACACGAAATTAGTTAAATCTCTTAATTTTTACGAAATTACAAAAGATTATTAGAAGATTATTTGTGAATAGATTGTAAGTAAGTATCTTTCTCATTGTTGCGTGAATCTTTTGTCTTTCTTAGAAGAAAAGTTAACAAAGGATTTAAAAACTTATATTTATTAAAAACTAGCTTATGCCGGTGTGCTTCGCTACCCCCTCGTTATAAAATAATATTAAAAGTATTTATATATCCTATTGTGAAAATTTAATGACGATCGGTCCAGTAGTTAAGACTATATTACGATTTTTAATTTTCCTAAAAAGGGGCGTGGTCCCACCCACTTTTCTCCTGGTACGTATTCCAAATTATGCCAATACCATATGTACCAAATATCATCGACTTAGGTAAAAAAATGCCCAAAATATGGCGATTTAAATTTTTGGGTTATATGGGCGGTGCCACACCCCTTTGTCCAATCAAAGCTTCATATAGCCTATAATTCATCCGACAGTTCAAGTTAAATACTGTGAAAGTTTCAGGAAGATCGGTCCAAGGGTTTGGTTTTCCTAAAAAGGGGCGTGTTTCCACCCACTTTTTTCCTGGTACGTATTCCAAATTATTCCAATACCATATGTACCAAATATCATCGACGTAGATCAAAAAATGCCCAAAATATGGCGATTTAAATTTTTGGGTTATATGGGCGGTGCCACGCCATCTTTGTACAATCAAAACTTCATATAGCCTATAATTCATCCGAGAGTTCCAGTTAAATACTGTGAAAATTTCAGGAAGATCGGTCCAAGGGTTTGGCCTCCTATAAGGAACAAACAAATAAACAGACACACATTCAGTTTTATATACATACTCGTATATAGATAGATAGATGGCATCCAGTATTCCAAAAAATTAATAAAAGCAATCCCATTCAACAGAAGTATAAGATCTAAAGCTTCCTCCATTCAACTCATAATTAAATATTCTCTATATAAAACACATACATACGTACATAAATACATATGTTGGTTTATAAGAAAAGTGAAAAGACTTATAATCACCATTAATAATGATGTATGATACCCTAGAAATATTTATACATTTCATATAAATAATAATGTTTAACATGAAAAAGAAAACTGAATTTAAAAACTTTAGGCATATGCTAACTTATTACTACTTGCATACTATTCAGATATAAATACGAGGGATGGATCAAAATTATGCAACTTATGGTGTTTTCTTTTCCACGCACAAAATGGGACCTTGGTGAAAGGTACATGTATAAAATGTCTTGCCAACCCTGTAATAATGCAGTTTGTTATTTCAATAGAACAAAACACACCTTATGAACGCCCTGTTTTTAACAGCTGATACCTAAGTTATACAGGGCACTATCAACACTGTCGAATTTTACGGGGCAAAAATTGCAATGCCTTCCACCATTAGTGAGGGCGGTTTTTTTAAAATCAAACACACTGCCCTTTTAGAGGGCAAAACATTTTTAAGAAACGAATACCAAACTACATTTTCTGCATGGAGATGTACCATTTTTTTGTAGAAAAGAAAACACCATTAGACACAAAAAATTTTGGATTATCCAATAAATGTTTTAAACTTCATTTATGGACGTTATATGTTAAGTCTACCATGTGGTTAGGCCCTAAAGCAGATACTGAAGTTAATCTTAAATACTTTTTTTTAATAATCCCTTTTAGTTAGATTTACAATTTAATTCAATATACGAAATATTAGAAATATATCAATTCTTTAGTATTCATTCTTAAAAAAAATTTTAAATCCATTTCTCCAAGGATCCGTATCTTTACATTATTATGAATTGTTGTTGCACCATCCTCGTATACATACAAATAGGCATGCACACTGTGCATTGCACAGGTTATACGACTATAAAAAATTTGTATACAAACAAATACATATCTGTGGAATTTTGACAAAACAACTTAACTCGATATCGGACAATTTTCCACTTTTACAACCATATGTATAAATTTTGAAAGCGCATATTTCTGCCTTATCAGCATGTTTCTAGATAGTATAGATCGGGAGATATAGAAGCCCCCAAATCAACCTATCTCCTGATTTTTACAGTCTGCTTTTGACAAAAGAGTCCATATCGAAATATGCTGCATGGCACATAAAAAATATTATAACTTTATTTTGAAAAAATAATTTATTTGAATATAGGTTGTCAATAATTTTCTAAAATTATTTTGAGAAAACAATCTAATGTCATTTCTGTTCTTTTATCAAATGAAAAAACGAAAATCAGGCACACCTTTCTCAAGTTAAGTTCTTTTAATAGCCATTTAATTAGTAGAATTCATTGTGATAAGACAACCTACAGCAAGATAAGTGCTTTAGTGCAGTGATATTCAAAGAAATAAAAGGAACTTTAATCAAATTAAGTGTTTTTGTCGTGTGCAAGTACAAGAAATTAAGACTTTTATAACGAAAATAAGTTGTTTCGTATTACAAAAAACCATAAACAATACGGCTATGGCCCAAACAGCACATACAACAGAAAAAAGGCCTTTAAGTGTTGAAAGTATCAGTGAAAAAAAAACAAAGGTTCCAAAGCATTTGGGTGCGTATTCTGATATTGGCGCAACTGTCCAAAGTGAGACTGATATTGATGAGGACCCTTTCCATGAAAGTGATTTTGATGACTCTGATTTTGTCCCAGAGACAGATTCCGATCATAACAACACTACAGAGAGCACTCGGGAATTGAATGCAGCTACTGACTCCAATGTAACTAATTAGGATTTCGCTGATATTGATGAAAGCCAACTATTCGAACTTCCAACCACTTCAGCAGTTAAAAGAAGCAACATGATTAACAAAAACTTGGGAAAAGAGTACGTAACTAATAAAAACCAAGTCGTCCCTGCTAAAAAAATGAAAGCACTAACAAAATGTAGAAGGTTATGTAATACTCACGTAAATTTGGAGGAGCAAAATATGATTTTTAAACTGTACTGGAGCTTGGGTGACTACAACAAACGACGGCAATACCTGTCAGGCTTAATTGATGTTGAACTAAAGAAAACGCATACAATAAATAGCGTTGGAAATCGTCAATATAACTATCTATATAATTGTGAAATTAACGGTCAAAGGAGAAGAGTATGTAAGCAATGTTTCATGAATATATATGCCGAAACTGCTCAAAGCATTAAAACTGTTACTAATTGTAAAGTTAAAGAAAGCTCCATTGAAATTGTTCAGTGCGATAAAAGAGGAAAACATTTTCCAGAACACAAATTGTCAACGGAAAAGTACAAGGAAGTTTTAGATCACATTAATAGTTTTCCGAAATATGTGAGCCATTACAGTCGTAGTCATACAAAACAACTTTATCTTCAGTGTAGTCTAAGCATGGCAGAATTATACAGATTATACACGAACAAGTTTTCTCAACCTGTTTCGCTGTCAACATATCGGGAAATATTTAAGAAGCTGGACATAAAGTTTAAAAAGCCGCATATTGATGTATGCAACAAGTGCGAGACTTTAAGAATAGAGATTAAAAATGCATTAACTGAGGATGAAATAGCAATGCATAAAATACAACAAAAAAAGCACCACAAAGAGGCAGACATGGCCTATGAGTCTAAAAAACATGATAAATATCTGTCTTTGAACGACAAATCGATCAAAATGTATACTTTTGATCTGCAGCAATGTTTGCCAACACCACATTTGAATGCGGCAATGTTTTTCTACAAAAGACCATTGTGGACATTTAATTTTACGATGCATGATGGTGCAACAAACAAAGCAAATTGTTATATATGGAATGAGACCATAGCAAAGCGTGGAGCAAACGAGATTTGTTCCTGTATCTTTAGATGTCTAATGGAATTACCGAAACATGTGAAGCATGTTATTTTGTACAGCGACTCGTGTCCAGGCCAAAACCGAAATTCGTATATTTGCGCCATGTTTGAAAAGGTGTTAGAAGATCATGAAACTATAGTAATAATTGATCACAAGTTTCTGGTTGTTGGACACACGCATATGGAATGTGACACGGTTCATTCCCAAATAGAAAAAAAGAAGAAACAATGTGTAAATTCCATACATCACCCACATGACTGGACTACTTTAATAGCAACTACAAATCAAAAATATAATGCAATTGAAATGCTTCAAGATCAATACTTTGACTTTGGTGGCCTATTAAAGAACAAATACACTTGGAGAAATACTAATACATTAGGTGAGTACAACGATACTTATGTTTATGTATTTTAAATCAAATATTTGATTATTTCTTTAAGGTGACAAATTTGAATGGAAGGTAATACGGTGGATAAGATATGAGAAAAATAAGCCTGGAATTTTACAGTACAAGCTGTCTTTGGAGCCGGAAGAGGAATTCAAGGAACTAGACATTACAAAGCGGCGACAGAAAACAACAAATGTGGAATTAAAGGAGTGTTATTCGGGGCCTTTGCCAGTATCTGCTAATAAAAAACGTGATTTACAGTCGGTTCTGCAGTTTATAAATGCAGAGTTCCATAATTTTTACAATAACTTGCACGTTGAAGGTGAAGAACAGGTGGAAGTCGATTGGGACATTAGCAACGATTATGATTAGCTGTAGACTGAATTGCCCTTATTTATGTGAAACATTGTTTTATTTTATTTTTAATTTAATTTGCTCTTAGTTTTCTTTTTCATACATAAAAATACATGTATACATACAAATACATTTAATCTAATAACAACATAACTTTTCATAATATTCGTTCAAAATAAACTGAATTTTGTTTAAAAAAGTAACATATTTCACAAATTTTTTTCTTTTTTTTTTTATAAAAGCAATTGTCTCGACAAAGGTTGCGAAGTATTTATTACTTTTCAGTATGACAAAAGACGTTATCTAGAGAAGAGTTTATTTTTCGATGAAAAATATTTTTGACAAAACAACACATCTCGGTTTTTGGACATTATCTTGGCAACAGTTGTATCTGGGAGAAAAATGCATATTGTAAAATAAAGGTATTAAAATTCTACACAATAAAAAAAAATTTAATTTGTTTAAATATGTTCTGAGGCGATTCAATGACCCTATAAAAGTGTTTTTTGGGCCTCCTGTAAAATTCACTTTTTCGACATTGGTTGTTTTGTCAAAATTCCACAGATATGTATTATGTTTGTAAAGTAGAAGAAGAAAGAAACAAATAAAAACAAATAAATTTGCTTTATAATCTTTAAAACTTAAAGTTAGATTAAACACATAATACGATAGTGTTCTTTATTAAATTGTACATATTGATACATAATTACGATTATTTTATATAATGAAATGAATACATATGTATGCATGTGTATGTTCATTCTAGTGATGTTACGAATACTCGTATTCGATTATTCGACTATTCGCCTATTTTAAGATATTCATATTCGTATTCGCCAACTTCAAGCGAATATTTCTCGAATAATTTGCACATACATTTTCCAAAAAAATAAAACAAAAAACAAATCATACAAAAAGTTTAAAAAAGTACATAAAATGTGCAAAAGCCTTAGTTGCTAGTTTCCCTCTCTACCCCTTAATTACCATAATTGTATTATTGTAATTAATTTAAATAAATAAATAAAATATATTAATTTATAATAATTTTTATTTAAAGAAAGAAATCCGTTTATCTTTGAAGCAAGATAATAATCTTTTTAAAAAACAAACGAAAATTATATTTCGTAAAAGTCTTATATGTAAATTCATATCATGTTAAATTAGTAATCAATTCTCAGTAGAGGAATGTTGAACTTTAAAAATGGAAGAACTAAAATTTATGTGAAATTCCATCCACACAGGTGGCTGTGCCATCTGCAAAAATATGTTCTCCCAAACAGCACTGAATTACTAACTAAAAGCGCAAACAGAGTAAGAAAAACGAAATCTCTAAGTATGTAAGTAATATAATTTATAAATGTTCAGTACTGGTCTTCAAATTCGGCATCTCAATGTCATAATAATTTTAAATACCTAAAGTAGTGTGACAGTTTTTTGTCAATTTATTTTTATTGACACAAAGGGAGGGATTTTTTCCAATTAAATTTGATATATTAAGTTTCTGCAAACCTTAAAAGTAATATTCGTATTCGTATAATTATTCGGCGAATACTAAAAATTGATATTCGTAACATCACTAGTTCATACTTTTGCATAGA
Organism: Lypha dubia; assembly: GCA_947311025.1. Taxonomy (NCBI): domain Eukaryota; kingdom Metazoa; phylum Arthropoda; class Insecta; order Diptera; family Tachinidae; genus Lypha; species Lypha dubia. The sequence continues at coordinate 46,281,166 of OX371260.1, read as the reverse complement.
AAGTATGTATGTGATTTACGGCCTGCCCCACGACAACGCAAAAGCAAATCAAATAAGTGAAACGGATGATTGGAACGTCGCAAATCAGTGGTTTTTCGTTTACAATTCCAGCATTATCGATCGATCAACATTGTAGGGCAGGTCGTTAAACTGATATTTTCTTGTCACTAGAAAAAGCTTAGTTGCACCATAGACAGGAAATTAATAAATTTCCAAAACCATTAATGTGATAAACAAACTAAAAATTAAAACTTTCATTTGAATTAGCAGAATGATAGAGGATATTTAAGTAGTTGATTGCAGGTAGTAATCGGCAGTGAGGTCTAAGCGGTAAACAAATCTGATAATGAGACTGTGGTTAGCCTTGAAACATCATGAAGTCAGCAGCCTGTATCTTTTGCAATTTTTAACCGATTGCAGAATTTTTAAATGGAAATGGTTCACTTGAATAAAGGCACTTTAACTAATTTTAATGAAAAACAGTTTTTCTTGTTTTTTTTTAAGTTATTTTACTTTATTTAAGAACTATTAGTAATGGGTACAACCCCCTTTGTTGTTAATAAATTCAAATATACGGGTTTTCATTGACAGATGAAGAGAATTTATGCAATCCAACGAAATTTGATTCCAAGCATCCTTAATGGCCTGAATTAGTGACTGCTTGTCATCAAATTGGCTACCACCTTCATAGAACTTACGAGATAACCAATCCCAGACATTTTCGATAATATTTAGATCTGGCGAATAGAGTGGCCAGTCAAGAATATTGACATTTTGGCTTGCAAAGAGCTCCTTTACTACTCTGGCTTTGTGTATAGGGGCATTATCCAGTTGCAATATCCAAGATATGGGACCAAATAGTTCACTGAACTTTGGAAAAGCCGATTCCAACAACGTTTTACAGCTTGCACCAGTCATTTTAATTCAAGATCGATGGTGCTATAGTATGTAATAGCGCCCCACACCAGAACGCCGCCCCTCGCGGCTATGATGTCGGTTCAAAATCGCTTTTCTTTGCGCAGATCATGGAAATAATAGTTGTATCCCATCTAAATTAAACTTCTTCTCATCCGTAAATACAACGGTTCTACAGTCATTTACATGACCTCTTTGCTGCATATCTCATACCATGTAGTCTCTTGCGAATTGAAGCCGCTTTTCCTTACGAGGAGCATTAAGTGGCGGTTTTTTTTTTGGAATTTCAGGTATTTAAGATACTCACAGCTCTTAATTACCCTGCGTACTGATGACTTGCTCGCTTGCACTCCAGCTTGAGCTCTTATTTTTGACAAGGATAAGACAGAATTAGCAGCAATTCTGATGATTTCTTCTTTTAAATTTTTTCCATACCCCTCGGGGTCCTTGATGTAATTGTTGACAACTTTTGGGCTTCGTCCAATTTTTTTAGCAATTGCGCGGTTAGAATATACTTCAGAACGGTAAACATCGATTTTAGTTTTTTCCGATAGATTTATAAGCCAGAATAAATAAATTTTTAATAATATCATTTGTAGGCCGATTTTCAAAACTATTTTATTAACTGGAAATCGCTCTTTGTTAGTTAATGGGACAAAAAAATAAAAAAAAAGAAAAATTCTTAATATAAGAATGAAATCAATGACGAGGAAGTTAATGTCATTTTTACATTAACTCTACATTTCGCAATAAAACCAGTAAGATATATTAACGAACTCTACCCTTTTAGAACAATAAGATTCTCGTAAATTTCTTTTTATATATTAAAGGTATAATTCATAAACGACTCATAAAGTTATTGTGGCGTTATTTTACGAATTTTGTATGGGAAAACAGGTTGTTTATGAATTACACCTTAAGAATTATTTAATTTTAGTATCTACTAAATAATTTTCAATTATATTATTTCCTTAATTTCGTAATGCTTTCAGCATATTAATAATGGATTTTCTACATTTGAAAAATTGTAAAAATCAATTACGTAGCACACCTAATTCTCTTTTTACACGAATTATTTTTACACGAATTTTCATTTAACACGAGTTAAAAAGTTAACATTTTTCTCTTTTTACACGAATTGTTTTGTTTTAACACGATTTTAAATATTCTACAAATTCTTTTTATAAAAAATTACAAATTTATCAACTCAATAACAGGTAAGTTTTAAATAATTTCCAAATCGTTGCATTATTAATTATAATTGAAAATCAGAATTGTGTTTAATTATAACTATTTCTTAACTATTGTATATTGGTAGCCCGGTCACAATGTCACATAAATCACCTGTAATATTATTTATGTAATATTAATTATTATTAATTTATTATACTTTTACGTTATTTTTTAGGTCTGGAACCAATCTACTATTTTCATCTTTGGCTAGTATCTTTTTTTACACGAATTTTTTTTACACGAATTTATTGGGAACGTATCTATCGTGTAAAAAGAGAATTGGGTGTACTATCAAAGATATTGATTAGTTCCTCAAGCAAATAAACCGTTTAATTCTTAAATAAGTAACGCATTTCTTATGCAGTATTTCAAATTATTTTCTTACACAAAATCTGGTATTTAAATTTTCAAACTCAACTGATAATAACACAACAAGAAGTAACAAATTTTATAAATTACAAATTAATTATCACATCACTATTTTGTTGAAAGAAAAAACATCAACGAAGATTAATGGAGCGTTATGGCAACTGATAACACAGCGTTCGCTTTAACCGTGCGTAATTAAATTAAATCAATCCAATGAATGGCGTCAGAGAAGAAAAAAGGGTTGGCAGTTTTTCCTTTCATTTTGTTTTTTGTTATTAAAAGAGAGATTTTAATTTATGTAAAATTTTACTTCACTAATCTTGCAATTGAGTTTTTAGGTGGCCGACCAGAGATTTACACAACTTAAATCTGTTTTTACGATGACAATTAACTACATTTACTTGAAAGTTTAAACAGCCAATATTGGTGGGTTAAACTTACTGAAATATAGGAACACAACAACATGTATAAAAAGCCAGCTATCAAAATATTATAAAGAAAAAACAAATATAGAAGAACATAAATAAAAGATTTTTTGTTAATTTTATTATTTTTTTAAGTAAAGAACTTAATAAAAATCAAAAGAGCGGAATTTCATCTTTTTTTTGCATGAAATTCAGTGTTGCTTGGAAAAAAAACATTGCGATTTGATGTATAGTTTTGCCATTTTTTAGCCTTCAGTATGGCCATTTTGCACGGTTTAAGCTATCACTTGAAAACAGCAAGCACGATTAAACTCGATTAAATTTATATTCAGATTAACATAAACGTAGTTTAAAACTACGTTATAACTCTATCCTAAAAACTCACTCTAAATTTATGTTCTTTAGTTAACTAAATGAAAAAGTTTAACCAAAGATAAAATCATATAAACATCATTGGTTAAAGTATCGACTTTAGTTAACTAAAGACTGTGAACTCGATTCTAAAGTATTCATCTTAACAAGAATAATTTAAAAATTTTTTCTAAAAATAAACTTTTATATTTTGTTTATATTTAGACAGCTACTTTTGCCGTACATGTGTAGGTGTTATAAAGCTTTCGGAAGTTTAACCCATCAAAGTTAGCCGGTTAAACTTGCAACTAAAAGTATTTAATTGTCATCTTAGAAGCAGATGACAAATGCTAAAGGTGACTAAATCTCTGATCTGCCATTTAAAAATCCACTCTTAGCAGTTTTAAAATTAATTGCTTAAAAAATGTATGATTATTGTAATTTCAGCTTTCAGTGTTTGGAAATTCAAATTAACAAAACGCGCAAAAGCTGAGATGTAAAAATATTAAGACCCTATCATGCATTGCGAGCGGGTCCCAAATTGTAATTTCAGCTTTCAGTGTTTGGAAATTCAAATTAACAAAACGTGCAAAAGCTGAGATGTAAAAATGTTAAGACCCTATCATGCATTGCGCGCCGGTCCCAAAAAAAAAATAGCCGACAACAAATGAGTGTGATGATGGCTGAAGGAGTTAGCGCGTTGATAACAAAGCAAACTATGACTTTGGACCTGGGTTCAAACCCTAGTCAGAGTAAGTCAATCAATATCATAAATTTCGCTTTGGCATTGTATTAATTATTTTTGGACTGGTTAACTGATGAAGGCAAATCAAATTTTAGTTTTTTATTTAATTACCCTTTTTTATAATAAGCGGTATTTAACAAAATTTAAAATGAATTTTGAAAAACCGCTAAGAATCATAAGAAACAACTTTCCTATGCCACATTTCACAACATTGTATACTGGTGTAATTAATGAACAATTTTCAATGGCCACAAACCTTCTATTGTAAAACAAATAGATTTTTGGTGTTCAACTTAATTCAAAAGGTTCAGAATATGTAACATATGCTTGTTAATGATAAATTTAAGCAAATTATAATATTAAAGCTTTATTACAAAGCAACTCAGAAAAATATGGTAATTAATGTTTTTCTAAAAGCAAAAAAAAAATACTTAAGGTACGGTCACATTGGGGAAACATTTGATGAAAAATGTCAAATATTTCCTTATCGTAGTGTGACCATAAAATATTTATTAGAGGCAAACAGCAAAACAGCTGTGTCTAATGTGAATAAAGTGTGACCACTAAAAGCAAATATTTTGATTTATTTTGGGAAAACAATTATTAGATCTTACAAAATTTTTGTAAGAACAAATAGAGTCAAATTAAAATATCTACCTTTAGACAAAATGCTTCAATAAAAGATTTTTGCGGCTGGTATTTTTTTGGCTGCCTCATGATTCTCTAAAACTACTACTGATGCTGGCTGATAAAAACTTTAAAAAATTATGTTGCTGTCTGCTGCGAGAAAAGCGAAAAATCTCTATAAATTGCAATATTTTTAAAAAGCCAAAATTAAAAAAACAAAAAAAAATAAAAAAAAAGGCAAGTACTTTGGCAGAATTGCAAATTTCGCGAAAAAGCGACAACTTGCGAAAAATTATTAAATATCAATAAAGCCATAATATTAAAAAAAAACGCTAAAGCCTTAAAGAATGCAAAACAATTCTTCCTAAATCGAAAATATGGCGAAAATTTGCAAATCTTGTTAACGAAAAAATTACAAACACACAAACTTGCACATAAATTAATCAGAAATCACAAAACTGTTAAAATAAAAATAAATGGCAAAAACGCGAAAAATCGCAAAAAAAAATTGCTTATTTCAAAATTGACGACGAAATATGGAATAAGCGTGAAAGTAATAGTTTTTGTGCAATTTGCAAATACATTTTGTTAATATTACTTTTTGGTTGCCCAACTGCAGAAGCTAATCGTGAGCAACGAAATGTTTGTTAAAAGCAAATTTATGTTTTTTGATAGTTTTTTCTAATATTTTGTTAAGGAAAATATTTGTTCAAGTGTGACCACTGAGAAAATATGTTTTCCCATGTTAGCACCTGCCGTTGTTTGACAGCTGTTTCAACAAACAAACTGGGAAAATAAATGTGCGTAGTGTACCCACAAAACAAGTTGTGTATTAATTTACCTAAATTTTTGTTAAACACGAACCAACCAACCAACCAAATATTTGAAGCAAATGTTTCCCCAATTTATTTACATACACATACAAAAGTATTTGTAAACAAAATTGAATCCTTGTAACAGTTTTAACAGAAAAAATTTGTTAAAGTGGTTAAAAAAATATCGCATGAACATTACTTGCATTGCATGCATTTTTTTTTAGCCAAATGTATGTGCAGAAACTTGTATATAAATATATAGATACTTATGTCTGTGTGTATGTAAGCAAAACAAATTAAATGCAAAACAAACTCAAACAAGTCCTTTTAGGCCAATTTCACGTAACTTTCATTCGGTTTAGTTTTGATACAATTCAGTTTAGACCCAAAACCCCACTTTCAAACATCATGCATGCATGTAAATGCCAAAAAAAAAAAGTTTTTTGTGTTCTAAACGCCTTTATAATATTAAAAGACTCCTTATGCAAATTTGTTAAATTAGTTCCAGACACTAAATGTTAACTTTCAAAAAGCAATCACATTTGTCCATGAAAGTATGTGAGTATGGTTAACATTTCGATAACATTTACCAGATTCATTTCGTTTTGGCACAAACAACTCAAACCTCTTGCGTATGCCTAGATACTCATATACGAGTATGTATGTACACATAGATACCCAGATACAACGAATATACATACGAGTACACACATAGTTTAAATTTAATGTATGTATGTAAATCTTAATATTGTACGACATTATTGCCTTGCATTTAAATCGAAGAAGTTTGCCAAAAATTGACATGAAACGTATACTCTTATACACGATTTCATACATACTCTTGGTATATGTAATAGGTTGCCCAGTAGCTTCATATTGACCACTAAACCGCCTACAAATTTCGATAATTTAAAACATTTACTATACCTACAACAATAATGTTAATGATTTCTGGCGCCTGTCTGTTTTAAACTGTTATCACAGATGAATATAGTTTGTATTTAAAAGTGCCGTTTCAAATGTAATACATTTGGATTTATAAACATATACATATAAATATTTATACATACGTATGTATGCATGTACGTGTGTACCCGTGACTGACGTATTAAAATATATACATATGTATGCAAGTATGTTAAATATGAGGTAATAAATAGGGCGTAGTTAAAGTAAATTTCTATTCGAAAGTTATTAGAAATATAAGAAGCAACTGAATTTTAGTTCTATACTCTTTTCCAGATTGTCAGTATGATGGCAATTTCGTTGAGACAAGATAATCACTCTTATTCTGTATGACAACGGCAATAGAAGACAACGCCGTTATTTACCTTTTGTTACAAATCGGTATTCTAGTTGGAAATGTGGCTATTTATCGATAACTTTTAACATATGTATGGTATTTTGTAAGCAAAATTGATGTTGATGCTGTCTTTAATTGCCTTTGATTTTGTCGTCGGCATTTTTTGGTTTTGCCTTGCGTTGCTTTGCTTTGTGTTGTGTTTTAAAACTTTGATAAAATTAACGGTAAATTTTGTCTTTCATTCTGCGTTTTTGGTATTTTTATATATTTGTGTTGTGTTTTTGGATTAAATAAACTAATGGATAAAATTTAAATAACAAATAAATGCCAATTCGAGAAGCTTGTGCAAGAACTTGAAAAGAATCCATCCATCCAGAGGATTTCTCAGCGGAATTGCTTCTACTAGTATACTCGTCTGTTTAAAATATGGTCTATTGAACCGAAAATAACTTTCACATCTTAAAAAGGATAAAAAAAATCCTTTCATTGGGAAATTATTGCTTAAAATTTGTTACTTACGAGTACTTCTCATCGGGAAACTTAAAAATACAAGACTTCTGCCTATTTTTTTTTTATTTTCTTCGTCACTGGGGTCCGAATCGATAAGAAAAATCATTTTTATTTTAATGTATGCACAAACAAAACACTTTTACCGAAAATAATGAAATAAATGAATCAGCTGACTCAAATATTAGATATGTGTGTTGTATGTATCGATAAACAGTCAACATCGTCACAATACTGTTAGGGAATACAAAATTAGTATTGACGTTGCCTCCAAATCGCCGACGATGTTGCCGACGCCTAATAGAATAAGGGTGAATAATAATTTTTCATTTCGTAACATTTCCAAAGCTCTCGAACTGTATCTATTATTCATTTGATCACACGATTTTATGTGTGTGAAGATAAATATGCCGAGTTAAATATGTTTTACGTAAGAGCTTACGTCATGACATATTTAACTCAAAAGTTAAATATGTTTAGTCGAGACATTGCCAACATAGCTCGATGGAACTTTTTGGTTCACATCTTTGCTAGTTGATATAAATGTATCTTAACTAATATAACTTTGTATGATCTCTACGGGACATTGGCCATTTGTGGGCACATTTTTATTTGTCACTTATTTGGACTAATGGGATATTTAGGAAAAGGGTCCATACTTATAGACTACAGAAGTCCGATTTGTCAATTGAGAATTTTTCTATAAAATTTTGAAAATAAAAATTTATATTTTTATATTATTATTATTACGAATAAACGTAATTATTATTTGAACTTATATTGATTTATATATGAAAAGTAATATTATCAGTTTTATTGAATTAATGAAAATTCAAAATTCTTCTATTCTTCTCAATTAGTATCCACTTTAAGAAAATTGTAGAGACATATGTACGTACATATATAAGTATGTATGAGCTAATATTCCTCAACTATTTTCTATTCAAGACATTTGTACTATATATCATTAACCATCATTAAATTGTGGCTTTAGGAGCTGTCTGAGGGTTTGTCAATCATTTGGATTATTTATGACTGTTGTTTCTACACACTTACTTACATGCATATGTGTTTATGTATATATAAACACATGTACATACATATTTAATTACAAATCAGCAAACATACATCACTTACAACCCCTAAGACATTATTATCGTCTGCAACTACCGTTGCTTATGCACCAAACACTTTCAACATATGTAGCTCCTTACTGCACTATTTTCATGTGCATTTTTAATTTTACAATTATAAAATCACAAGATTTTTGACAGATAAAATGTTAATTTTAAGATGCATGAGAAATACTTCTTGTAATTTAATATTGTACAGTTTTAATGGTTAATGTGTCATTGGCAATTTCAAAATTTGCGATACAAAACAATATTTTAAGTCATTTATTTGTCAAAACAATATTGAAATCAGATTTTAATGCGACTATGATTCTTGTTTATTTTTTTTTTCTATTCTTTGTTATACTTTGACATCAGTAAATAAATGCCACAGGACACGTTTTAAGACAAAACTAAATTTTTAGCACCAACGTAAAATAATTTAAGTTAATCAAAAACAATATGCTAAGATTTTTTATGTACGGTTGATGGTTTTTTAAATTCATTTCAAAGAAAAGACAGTCTCAAAACAAAATAAAAATAAGTTGTACGAAAATACTAAGATTTCTTAGAGTTACAAGGAAGCATGTCAATTGTATGCAAATTTTTCAAATGGTTGGCAACATCTTATTGTGTTACAAAAAGTCCAATAGGGAAAAAGGGACATGAAAATAACAGAATGGAAAAGAAATTGCTGGAAAATTTGGATATTTTAATTTAAAGAGAAAAACTGATGGTCCAGCTAAAAAGTTGTATGTATAACAGTGATTTGGTTTAACTATTTTAGAAACAATTTTTGGGCTCTTTAGGACAACTACTTTGGAGAATTTCTCAAATAGTCAAAGTATGTTTGTTTGTGTGATTATTCAATGTAAACAATCAACAATGATTTTAAATATCAAAATTTATTAAAACAATCAAAATATTATTTGATTTTTCACTTATTTCTCAAATTATTATATCAATTAGTGGAAATTCTCCAATTGAAAGAAAAAGAAATTTTTGAAAATTTCACTTTAAAAATAAAAATGTGTATTTCAAGAGTATTTGAGAAAGATCTTTAGCGTAAGAGCTGGGAATTTTCCCAATGGAATGGTTATATAAAAACAAATTGATCCATAACCACTCACTCTCAAAAATATTTTTTAGCCAATAAATTCTCAATTTATTGACCGATTTTTATAATCCTTTTTTTTTTTTTTTTTGTTTGAAGTGTGATTCTACGTTTTTTGTTTTTTAAATCGGACCAGTGGATCCCAACATAATTCTTTTTATCGATGAGGACACCCGAGATATTGTTCCCATAGAAATTTAGGTTAATCCCTGATTGTTTAATCAATCAGCCCGCTATTTATGGCCCGTATTTAAATTTTTTTATTTGTTTCAGAAAGTACGGTAATCTTTCTTGGTATTTATATATCGCTCCTTTATTGCAACGTAGTCATATCTTAAAAAAAAAATGTTTGAGTTACTGACGAAAAAGAGTCTCTCAATACCTCCTTTATTTGTTAAAAATGTTTCATAAACATATCTCTAACTAAACCGAAGTTATAACCACTTATATGATCAAGCCGTCCATATAAATCACCGGTTCCCACAAGTTCCTTATGGAAGAGTAAACACCAATACATTTAAAGAAAAACAAATTTTTATTCAAAATTTTTTGTTGTAAAAACAAATACATGCAAAGAAAACACAAAAAATATATTTCATATATTTATTTCATATCATACGTTAAACAAAAACAAAATGTACAATGTTTACCAGCAAAGCACACGAAAGTGTTGTTGCTTTGCTCTTGCGTGTATACAGTGAAGAACGACAAAAAAAAACTAATAAGGCAAAGTTGTTTGTGTATTTCGTATTGCTAGTGCTGAGTGCTGTATGAGTATATTAAAACACACAGCCTATAGCTAAGAGTATTACAAAAACAAATGAGCATGAAGAGCATAGGGCCTGGGCAGCGCTGATATAAATGCTTACGTTTTGAAAACTTTAAATACATTTTGCCACGTTTAAGTTTTTTTTAGATATGACTACGTTGCAATAAAGGAGCGATTTGTATATACACCTAATTCTCTTTTTACACGAATTATTTTTACACGAATTTTCATTTAACACGAGTTAAAAAGTTAACATTTTTCTCTTTTTACACGAATTGTTTTGTTTTAACACGATTTTAAATATTCTACAAAGACGTTTAATTGCTGTAAAGTTAGTGCTCGTACAAATTTATCAACTCAATAACAGGTAAGTTTTAAATAATTTCCAAATCGCTGCATTATTAATTATAATTGAAAATCAGAATTGTGTTTAATTATAACTATTTCTTAACTATTGTATATTGGTAGCCCGGTCACAATGTCACATAAATCACCTGTAATATTATTTATGTAATATTAATTATTATTAATTTATTATACTTTTACGTTATTTTTTAGGTCTGGAACCAATCTACTATTTTCATCTTTGGCTAGTATCTTTTTTTACATGAATTTTTTTTACACGAATTTATTGGGAACGTATCTATCGTGTAAAAAGAGAATTGGGTGTATATAAAGAATGGTAGTTAGAGCGTACACTAAAAAAACAGTTTTACATAAATTCAACGAACTTCCTTCCGTTTCTTGAATTAAATTCTTTGAAATTCAGCGTATTATACGTTGTTTCAGTATAATATTTCTTGAAATTAAAGGTAAAATTTTATGTATTTACTAGATGACCCAGCAAACGTTGTTTTGGCATACAAAATATTTCTAGTGCAATTTGGGTGTTATATAAAAAATAGCGAATGTATTGGAAGTGTGTGATGATGACCGCAGATGAAAAAAATACCAAACAATAATTTTTTTCTGTTTGAAATACGAACGACGACGATTCTCCTGCATGAGGCGGACATAGTGCCATCTGTCATTCAACAACAAAAATAATTATGGGGCGGACTTAGCGCCATCTTTTGGGTTAATAGTTTAGTAAATACAGGAATTGCTTCAAAACCTAATTTTATACCTACCAAAATATACATAAAAAATTTCATTAAAATCGCTCGAGCCGTTTCGGAGGAGTTCGATAACAAACATCGTGACACGAGAATGTTATATATTAGATGAACTCAACCTTGAAACCATTATTTGATTTTATTCGTTGAATTAAACAATGAACTAGTCTTTTGATTTCACGTATAATACGTTGAATTTAAGAAATTCGTTCATTTATTTAAACACAATGAACAAGTAGTTTGATTCAAAAAACCTGTTTCTTGATCAAGGAATAAATTCTTAAAAATCAAAGTACGTTTTCAACGTATGGTTTCGTAACTTCAACGAATTGGTACGTGATTGTCAATGATTGTCATACGTTGAATTCAAAGAACATATTCCTTGGGTGAAATATAAGGAATAAATTCGTTGAATCTACAAATTTTTCTCCTTGAATTTAATTTGTTTTTTGGTTGAGATTAGACTAAAAAAGAAAACTTAGGACCTGGGTTCTCAAAGCCTCGTGAGACCATCATAGATTTCTCTGATTTGCGTTGATGTTGGACTGTTTAAGTGATGAAGGCATAGCACTGGTCACTAAAAAACTGTTACGACAGCGATCGATACTGTTCCAAGTTAATGTACACAACTTCGTCCTCCATCGTCGGTTAGCAGAATCATCCACGAAATAAAACAATTAATAAAATTACTATTCACAGAGCATAAGAAATTTAATGTGTCTACTAAACACAAGAGGCGCTGCAACAATGCACTAAAAATGAACAAAAAACGTGCAATAACAGAATTGTAAAAGAATTAAGCCGTCTTTTACATTTCACCATCTATCCTCTCTGACATATCCCTTTCCGCCTAGTTCTGACACAAATGGGATAAGTACGGGTCATCCCCTGAGTGCTGGTCCTACACAAAATAAAGGTTTTGCGCAGTTGTATTGAAGTCGGTTTTTCTATTGCCACAATCAATTATTAATGTATAAGATACTATGTAACAGTTATTTACAACTGAAGCAAACAACTAATTAATTAAATTAATAAATATTTTATTGAGCTATATACTAAAGATCAATTACTAAGTTGATTAATGTTGTTTTTATCATTTAACAATTTAATTAAATTTCGACACTATTTTAGACAGTATCGTGGACTGGAGAGAAATTTATTGATATATTTTCCTGATCATTGAAATATAAGCACAAATTTCAGATACTCTACTACCACCCACTTACATGCAAAATTTGTCTTTTAGGTTCCAAGCAAATTAGTTAAAAATAGCAAATGTTTATTCTCATATTTCGTAATGCTATTTCATTTACTGCGAATAAAACTTGATCAGTTAACTCCCGCATGATTATTTTGTGATCAAAAATTTATATCTTCTTGTTACAATCAATATTAAGATAAACAAACGGGAGAGGTGTTTCATGCAAATATATGTTTTTCCCTTAAGCCTGATGATGGCTAAACCGAAATATCTTCAGGATATAAATGATTAGCTAAAAAAATGGCATCGATTTGTTAGTGCATTCGGACAGACCATTAATAACAATGGCCGTTTACTCTTAACGATTTTCAACGAAAGAAGTTAGCGACCAATTTTATCTGGCAGCAATGTATACATTCACTATATTTTAGGTGCCTAAAATTAATTTTTTAATCCCTGATAATCAATCATATAATTGCTAATATGTTTATGGGAAATTTGAAAACGGATAGGTAAAAGTTTTCACTGTCTCTAACTCTATCTGTTTGTAGCTACGAAACGCGATGGCTCTGATACCGAACCCCAAATCAAAGCGACGAGCATCGCGAAAGCAACTTGATACGAATTTTTATTAAGTTCTTCGACAAACTAATTGTTTTAAATGTACTGAACATACATACATACATACGTGCCCTGTGGCTGTTATTCCTCGCTCAACACTCTGATTTAGGATAGGCTGTTAAACAGTGAAGAAATCTTCGAATGAATAAGTAGCAATCTTCCAAGTTTGTGCACAACCCACATCCTCTGATTCTTATATTTAACCAAAAGACCCATTAGCCAGTCAAACCACTGTTTATTCAAAACTTTTGGTGTCAAAAACACAACTAATCTGCCATCTTCATCGCGTAGCTAGAAAGAGAGGAATAGTTGTTCTACAACAAATTAGAACAATTCATCAATATGCCTTACGAAAAAAGGAATGTCAACTTAAGTCTAACTTTACAGGTAAAAATTTTCAAAAATCTTTTAAAACGTAAAACAACAATCGTTATCAAATCTCTTATCACTGTGCAGTGCAAGCAGCCTGTCACAAGTAAGTACATTTGCAATATGTACAACAACAATTCAAAAGCGTACTTGTTATTAAGCACGTGACACTTGTGTAAGTATAATCATGTTGAGATGTCAGCTTAAAAGATGTAGAGAAAAAAAACATAGAAAACGATGTACTACAAATACTTTACTTGCAAATACGAATGAAATCTACAAATTTGATTTAGAATATAAACCAAAGTATTTGCAATAGATAAAAAATTTAAAATATACAGATATAAGTACATATGTATGTACATGTAACTAAGTAAATGTGTTCAAAGTTAAGAAGAAAAAAACGGCAAAAGAATTCCAAAAGACTTAATACACTTTTATTCAGATGGCTTAAAAATAAAAATTTTTTTCTACAATTTAATTTTATTTTTACGAATAAATAAGAGTGTTCCAGCAATATGGCGAATATAAATTTGCTGAAATGACATTTATTTCATTTCTTGAAACTAGTTTAAACAATTTTTGTTCAGTTTGTATTTTTCCTTTTTTGTTTTTACCATCCGACTAGAAATCATTGATGAATAAATAGTATGAATAATTCATAATTCTGTAAATGGGAATACAATTTAAAAATATTTTATTGTAAGCATAATTGGCTCAAAAGGACTATTTTTGACAGGATTTGAGATAAAACCAGAATTTTTTTTTCATAAATTTACACTTTACTTTGTAATTAAATAAAATCTCTTTAAAATCCTTATATGGCATATTTGAATTTTATTACGAACCTCTCTTTGGATCTTTACTAAACAAAGAGGAAAAACAGTTTGCCATTTTTAAATCGTTATTAAATTTCGTGCTTTTATTTAAAGTATGTATTGAGGGTTTTTAAAGAAGAAAACAAACAAAGTATATTAAATTGTTTCTTTAATATACGTACATTTATGTATAATCGCTACTTGATCATTTCCTTTTCTGTAGTTGAAAATTTAAACAATTACAACAACAACTACGTTCAAGTCATTCAAACAGACCTGAACAAAATACTACTGTACTTATTTTTTAATAATACTCTGCATTTTAATATGATCTTAATTGAATATTTAAATCATTTTTTTTAATTATATTCTGTGAAAACCAAGTATAATACATACTTGTACATCCCAACAAACCATTCCATAAACACAACAACTGAATTGTAATATTTTTTTTTTTTTTTTCGAAGACTGAAGCATCAAAAATTGTATTAAAGAGACAAAAAACAGAGCGCGGCTCCCGAGAGCAGATAGAGGTACATCAAGAACTTAAATATATCATATTAATTCAATAATTTTTCCAATTTTACAGATGGATGCAGTATCTATTGGAGTGGGAGAGGACGAACTTGTGAAAAGAAGTATTCACCAAAAGAAGGCAATAGTGCTGGAAGAAATACGTGGGTGAAATTTCTTAACTTGTAAATACACAGAGCCAAAACTGCCTAATAGAATCAAGAAGATTTTCTCTATGAAACGTTTTTAGGCTAAGGGGTATCCTAGCAGAAAGAAACGAAAATTTTTCCGAAGAGATTTCTTGTTATTTCTATGTGGTAAATTTTATTAATTTTTTCAAGAAGGAAAATACATAAAATCAAGAAGAAAACTTGTTATTCACAATTTTTTTTACATAATTTCCGTTATTTTTGGCACCAAAAACAACAATCCATAGAAAAAAGCCTTTTGATTCTATTAGGTTTTCATATGAATTGTATAAAAAATGGATTTCTTATTGATTTCATTAGGCCATTTTATTGATTTTTTCAAAAAGGCATTCCTTATTGATTTCATTGGGTTCCTTCCTGTATGATCATGTATAAATCATCTTCTTAAACTGGCTGCTCACATGTAGCAAGGTGTAGTAGTGAGGTGGTTACAGTGCCTATTTACGAAACCGAAGCTCCTTGGTTCGAGTCCCAACAGACGTGAATTTTATAAAAATGTTTTCAGTACCCCTCATCCAGGTTATACAACTTCATGTTGTAAATAAGCATTCCGGACATACCATGACGTTCTGATGACATCAAATTAGTATTTCCTAACATCAATAAGAATATCTAAGTTTCCTTCTTGATTTTTTCAAAAAGGTTTTCCTTATTAAAATAATAAGACTTCCTTCTTGAAAAAAATCCGTACAGATGTCTTATTAATTTTGTTCTATTTTATTAGGTATTTATTAGGCACTGTTTTCTCTGTGTATGCATGTGTAGGTACTCTTATGTAAAGGCCGTGCCGCACTATCCTACACAGTCGCGCGAAATATGACATATGACATGTGTGCTAAAAATGTATGGTAGTGTGGACTAAAAATTCAACTGTGTGACAGATTTTTTGGCAAGTCGTGCGATTTGTAAAATTTTATGAAAATTTTCATAAAATGATAGTTTTCATGCGATCAGAGGAGTATTTATTGTCAACCAGATGTTTTGGCATCAGATTTGTATGATAGTGTGGCACCTACAACACCATTTTGAAACGATTTTTTTAATTCGGTCAGATTTTTGTAAGATTTTCCTGCGAATGAATCCTACGATTGTGTAGGATAGTGAAGCACGGCCTTAAATAAGTATCAATTTTAAATAAAAAATATGACAAATTCGTATCAAAACAAAATGCAAGTTTATTATCTGCATGATTACAACTCTTTTTTTTCTCTAGTCTTTTTCTATAATTAGAAAAGCCATATTGTCCAAGGGTTTAAGTTTTCTTTATAAAACAATTGTTATTAAAATTTTTACAATAGTATTCAGAACACTTTTCTAAGCTTAATAGTCCGTTTCAATTGATTTGAGCAAATCAAGTTGATTTTAGGAAATCATGTCGAAGTGTTTCCACTATTAGGTTGTAAACGATTTTGTGTTCGAATTTTCGAAATCAATTTGACATTTGTGTTGCTTATTTATTTTTTACCATAAAAAAATTTGAAGTAGCAAAATAAAAAGTTCTATAAAAATGGAAGATAACATCGAGTTTTTATTAAATTATAAATATTCAACACAACAACGAGTTATTGGCAAAAGTATGTAACAACTTTTCAAGTGCTCGAACGCTGTGTCATTTTTATGATTTGGCCTAAATCACGTGTGTATGTATGTACATATATGTAAACGTACTATAAAGCTTCTTTATGTTGGTAAGCTTTTTTCAAGTGATCTCTAAAGCGTTTTGGTTTGTTGGGATATACATACATACATATATGGAAAATACTTTTGCTTAAGAATGAGTTAACAAATAAGTACATACATACATAGATACAATACATATTAAATTCTGATGGCTGTCAACTTCAAGAGAAATGCAGATTTCTACTGTGAAAATATTTTGTTTACAAGTCATTCAATTGTTAAAATACAAAAATGCCGACAGATATTATTATCATATGAATCAACAGTTTCATACATACATATGTACACACATACATATAAATGTGTGTATATAAGAAACCAACCTGGAACAGAAACAGCTAAAAATTTGCCAGATGTGTAATGCAACAAATGCATTACGAACTAAGTACAGCTACTTATTTAAACCGTTTATTTTGAAAGTGGCATAAGTCACTTTTTCAAAAAAATCGAGTTAAGGGCAAAACTAAATAAAATTGAACAATATCTATTCATTTGTAAAAAATTTGCAATCAACAAAAAAAATGACTTTTGCCACTTTCAAAATAAACGGGTCATTTATAGGTATATTGAAGATTCAATAAATAATAAAATTTATCAAAAAAAAAAAAATTTATAGGTATGCAGTTTTCTTTTTCCTTATTTCTAAGAGCAATGCCTCATATTCAATGTCTTTTTTATAAAAAACTTCCAATCTTTAGCATAATAAAAATTGATTCTTATTTAATTAAAAACCGTTCACGCTTGTAATTTTTTTTTTTTTTTTTTTTTTTTTGAGATATCAAAAAATTTAATTTTGTAATTCTTTGGCTGTTCTGTTTTATTTGCATGTTACATAGACCTCACAACGACAACAACAACGAAACTGACATTTATTACTTTAGGTATTATTGTTATTAATACTCAATAAAATCTTTAATAGTGATTATTAAGAAAAGCCATTCATTTATTCATTCATACGAACGAATATAATCAACAATTTTGCCATGTTTACTTCAAAGGCGATGGTGGTATGAAATTATTAATATTCACAAATACACAGCGTGTGCACACCCTACTGCAACTCTAAAAATAGTGAGTTTATTCTTGGTTTCACGTATATGCCAAAAGTTCGGAATACAGAAAATCAACAAAGAAAATTTTATTTTTATATTTTCACCATCGCTTTCGTCATATCTTTGAAAAAATAATTTTATTTCTTGTGAACTTTCATGTAGTTAAAAGTTAATATTAATTTATTGAATTTGACAAATCTTGTTTTGTATTGCATATGTAATTGTTTTTTTTTTTAAAGTTTGCTAACAACTAACTAACTAACAAACACTAATAAACCTATACTCGTATGTATGTACATACGTATGTATTCGTATATGAATGTTAATAATACATTTCATTTATTTGTTAATTGTTAAGCAATGCGTGAAATGCTTTAACTTCTTAAGCTCATCCAAAATAATAATTTTAATAAATAATATATTTTGCATATACTTATATAATTTAGTTTTAATCATGCAAAACCGGAAAAACGTTATTCTGATAATCCTTTAAATTGTTGTTATGGAGCAAACTGAATGATTGATATCTCGGAAAACAAAAAAAAAAACAAAAAAAAAACACACAATAGGGAAATATATTTAACGCATTTGCTGCCATGGCTGTGTTTATGAAACCAACTCTTGAGGCCAGTTCATGTTTTTTATTCATAACGAGAAATAATGCGATAATATTGTGTAAGAAACACTAAAAAATTTTATTAAAGTTGGTATTTTGCTATTTATAGGTACTTTTATGTACTACGAGATATCTCGTAGATGGCCCCACTATAAAACATTTAGTAACCCACGCCGACCTACGATACATATGGCTGATTCCGAGATTACCAGCTAATTTAGACATAATTTTTCGGCATTTAAGTTTTTTGCGGAATTTAGTATTTCAAGTATGTAGCTTTAATCCTTCAAAGAATAACTACTTATTTATCGTAGGTACACATCAAATTCTTAATGATTAACCGGGATATGTGCAATTACAAAATATGTCCCCCCAGGTAATGACTTATTGAGCAGGGAAAATACGATATCAAATAACAAATAAATACGATAACAGATAACAAAATCATTTTATTTCATTTAAAATCAATTATTTTGATTCAGTTCGTTTATTAGAATTATAAAAAAAGGCTTATTCTAAGCAATTATGTTATAAATTATTAATAGTTAATAATTATTAGTTGTCAGAGTCTATTTTGTATGGAAACTTGTATTTAACTCCACATTCGTGCACAGAAACGATTGGTGTTGGCAATATACCCAGAACTTGATATAAAGAAATGTAAGATATGTTTTTTTTTTATTATATTTTTGACAGGGGAATGATGCTGGTAATTGAAGTACTTACCTGTAAATAAATTTGGCTGACCTGGAAACTGATAATTAAAATGAACTAAAAAAAACATAAAATATTATAAAATATTCAGTATTTTGTTATTTAAACAATACCGGGGAATGACCAACGTAAGTGTTAATGCTCGATACGTAAGGAAAAATAGCACTGACCTCTCTTTATTAATATTGTTGGTGAAAATGCTGCAACGTGTATACGCAGAAAACATAATTGGGGTGTTCACACTGTTGTCATATCAGTCATATTGTCATAATGTCTTATTATTTTACAATAGTTTACAAAAATTGTTGTTGTGCTTCAAACAAAAAAGTCATATAATAATAAGACATTTTGAGGTATGTTTATGGTTTGTCATAAAATAACAGTAGAAATTTTAGTCGAGCAGCTCCAATTCGTTATTCGAGCCGGCGATAATATTTATAAGCCGCCGCTACTTTTAAATAACACAAGAATGAAAACAAGGCAAATTCATTACCAGGTAAATGCACGACCAAGGCGAATTAATTATAAGGTGGATGCAGTGGCGAATTCACGCGAATTTATACATTACCTACACAGTCAAATTTGTTACATATTTTACATTTTAATTTAATATTCGTGCAAAAGGCAAATTCATTACGACTACATAATTCAACAACAACGCAAACAACAGGCATTTTGTTTCTGTAAACGGCGAATTCATTACCTACGCTGTCAAAATTCTCCATGCATAAAAAATTACATTAAAATGGCGCGGGAAAATATGTAACAAATTTGACAGTGTAGGTAATGTATAAACTCGCGTGAATTCGCCACTGCATCCACCTTATAATTAATTCGCCTTGAATGAAAATATGTGTTTGTGTAACTGATTTGCCTTGCAGCTTGTGAACGTTTTTCCACTTGCCGTCGTCCAAAAAAATAGTTCAGCTCATGTTACCGGCAGCAGCTGCTTTTGATTACATATATTTATTTCAGCAAGTTCATATAGATAAACAAAAATTTTAAAATTTTAATTAATAATGAACATTTTAGAAAATTTACAGGAAATTTATTGTTTTCTTTATTAAAAATTAAAAAACATTTACATTTACGTCAAAATGCAAGCGTATGCGCAATAATCCAACCTAAAATGGAGTGTTCTTAAATGTTTATCAGCTGGCACAATTATGACATAGCACACTAAATTATGACGGGGTGTTCACACTTGTCGTATTTTGGTGCGCTATTATTTTATGACTTATGACTACAGTGTGAATACCCCAAATGTTCTTTCAAATTTATATTATTTCAAATTACCAATATTTCGGAAAATTAAGTTTTAAAAAATATACGATTTTACAGGGGAATGACGTGAAACTTGAGGGACAAAATATTATAATTCATAAAAATATTAATTGATAAAATATAATATATATTACGTGAAAAAAGAGATCATTTAATATTATTTTATTATTATGCAATCATTTTATTAAAATATTATATACTATTTTGTAAAAAGTTTTGATATATTTATGAAAAGTAATGTTAGGGCAGCCAGGGTAATGACTTTTTAACACTTTAGCAGGCAGCAGGCAATTTAAAAAAAAAACAATTTCAGGAGAAGTTATTTCAGAGACAGCAAAAGACCTATAAAACGTTGCTGTGAAGTAAATAATAAAGTGCAATATGTTTCTTTTTTTCCCTTTTAAATACAAATATAGCAAATTAGCCCGTAATCTCAGAATCAACCATATGTATATCTCGTGGTGTTATTTTTGAAAAAGATTTGCTTGATGTGGTAATAAGTAAACTACAATATAATGAAAACAACAACTTTATTCATAAAAATAAAAATTCAATATAAACATAAACATTCCATTGATATTAATAATTACATATTATTCATATATTATTTTAATTTTGGTGATAAATTCTAAAACAGGCATCCACACATAGAGCTGGCTTTTCTGGACAGATTCCGCATATATATATGTATGTATATCTAGACTCGTTTCTTTTCTTTGCCTTATTGCAAACTCGACATGGCTTTTTTGGAAATTTTTTCATTTAAGTTGGGGGAATAGCTTCCAAGAAGTGAAATTGGTTGGTATTATGAGATACTGTACAATATTGTCCATTTTCATCAGCTAAATTTTCAACCACCTTTTCTGTGAATTGCAATCTCATCAAGTTTGGAAGTGACTGATTTTTTTCAGTATAAAGCAAATAGGCATTATGGATGAACATTTCGAAAAATTGGAAACCCAATTTCTTATACCATCGAAGAGACTTTCTTATAGATGAGTAGTACGAAATGTTCTGATCTCCTCGATCAACTCCTGTCATTCCTAAGGTATTGTCGTGGATATTATCAGGCTTTATAGAAACTTTTTTATTTCTATTAGTGACTTTAAGCATGTCACCGTAATGCTTTTTAGAGATTGTTAATACTTCTCGTTTATCTTTACAGATGCAAACGATTACAGAATCTAACTGAGCCCATGTTGATTCTCCTCTCTTTAGTTTCTTTTCAGTCACATTTTTTGGATTTTCCACTCTACTAAATTGTCAGCAATAAAATAGTTACAACTACGAGTTATCTCGTGGGGCTCTTTGCAATAGTTAAATCAAACAATTCTCTATGCCAAAATAACTAAATGAAGTCAACTTGAAATGCCATGTTAAAATTATATGATACGTAATAAAATCATTATTACCTACTACGAGTTATCTCGTAGCCGGCCTCATCGATACGGATGTCTCGTAGTCAGTGAATGCGTTAAGCAACTTTAAACTTAAAACGTAAAAAATATTTTCACATTTCATATCAATATTTGGATAGTTTTATTTAGGTATTTTGAACAGTGTTTAGATCTGGTAAATTTATACCAGAGTAAGTAGGTACACAACGTATCTACCCTAAAAGTTGCCCAACTTCTCTTTATATGCTTCAGTCAGCTGAAAAACGCGGCATATAACGCCTCGGCCTTAAGAGAAAATTTGTAATTCATAACTTTAAACGCAAATTAGGAGGACCTAATTAGTTTTAATTTCATGAGTTCTTTTATTTCATTATAAAGTTAGATTTTTAATTTGAAAATAAATATGGGGACTAACTTCGCAATTTCGTTTTAGAGTGCTATTTTTTCCCTACCGCCAATCAAAAAAAATTTATTAATTTCTGAAATCTTATTTTAATTAGCGAAATTAAGTTCAATTTTCGAAATCTTATTCGAAATTTCAGAAACAAGTTCGAAAAATTTATGAAGTTTTTGGGATTTTCGAAATTATTTGTATGTTCGAATTTTTTGAGTACTGAATGCTACATACTTATTTTAACTTATTAGTATTAAGTGAGCTACTTATCGATGGCTTAATATATATAAGGCGTAACCCGATTTTTCTTCTTTAATTTTGAACTGCAAATCGCAATAAAATCCGTAAATTTTAAAGTACATATAAAATTGTTTTAGTGCAATTTTTATAAAAAAAAAGACAACAAATCTTATGGCTCAATTTATTTTATTTTGAAAGCATTGTGTGTTTGACATTTATCTAACAAAATAGGCAAAAACGCTTTTTGAAAAAAATCGATTAACGCATTTTTTACATTAAGCCATCGATATGTACATTAGGGAGATAACTTTTTAACATTTTTTTTTTAAATATCAATTTTGGTATAGCACAGTCCGATTGAGCATAAAAAACTATAAGGGAACATATATTTATTTTTTCGCTAAGGTCAAAATAGTTCACACAGCAACCGCGATGAAGTTTTGAAAATTTTTAATTTTCTTTTTGGTTAAGAAAAATTAATATGTTTATTTAAAACAAAAAATAGCTCAAGTATGAAATTTCATTAATATTTAGAGATGATAAGAGATTTTTCCGCAAACCAAAACGTATCTTTAACCTTTTTTAACGAAAAAAAATTAAAAATTAATGAAAAATACCGTATAAAATTATGAATATTCAATATAATAACTGTTTAGAAAAACCAATTGGTGCGTGAACTTTTTTGAGAAAAATTACAAAAGATTATGATTTTCGTAGTTACTATGACATGGTTGACCTCATGGTACTATGCCAAAAAATTGGTTATACCCCTAATATACCTACATATGTAAGAAAATCTGTATGTAATAATAAAAATATTAAAAAAATTCATCACTTACATTGATTTTATCGCCAAAAAAACCAAAAAGCAGTTTAAGATTACAACACATAATTGTTATTTTTTCATTTGGAAATATAATAAATTATATGGCTACTTTATTTTCAATTAAGCACTTGACCAACTGGCAACACTTTTTCCAATTGCGTTACAAAATAACAAAAACAAAAAACTACACACCACTTCAATTAAAAAATCAAGCCTAAACATGCACAACATTATTTCTTTTTAATTTCAATGCTTTTCCATAAACAGCTGCACTTTGTTATTGCTTTCAGCTAAACACCAGTAACAAAAACCCGAACAGAAATACATACATACTTACATATGAATATGAATAAGTATGTATGTATGTATGTATTTATGTAAAGAAGCGTCATGATATTGAAAAAATTTAATCACAATTATTTATTACACGATAATTTACACATGACATACCTACATACATAGTATGTACATATGTGCATGTGTATACATGTTTATGCAAATTTAGTACATAAATATTTTGAATTATGTTAACGCACTTTTTGTAATATTTTACACAAGTAATTTACGAATTTACAGGAAAAAAAAACACCGGCCGCTGTGAACATTTGCTACATTAAGAACGACTGAGAAAGAGATCGTGAGAATAATTTGCAATTTATTATGGTTGCAGAGTTGCCGATTCAGTGCCAACATACCTGTCGCCTTGACTTAGCGAAAAAAACAAGTGAATCGAGAGCGCTAATTTGCAACAAAAAAATTATATTAAAATAAAAAATTATATAAAAAATTATTAGTGCAGCAATTTTGTGTTCGGCCCAAATGTATGCTTTTGTTTTAATTGGCTAATACTATGTTCACACGGACAGAAATTATAGAGGTTCGCGCTCTCATTCTTGGTTCGCGGGCCAACCTTGATTGAACCTACATGTTTCGCCATACAAAATTGTGAGAGCGAACCTACGTGTTTCATTTTGAACCTTGTTACGAACCCGTATAATTTTCTATCATCTTTAATTTTGATAACAAATTATCGCTAGTTTATCTGAACTAGTTGTCCAAAATTATTTTAACAAAGAAAAACAATTGATAAGTGCTAAAATTTAATAAAAACATTGAACAAATATAAAACATATATTTATATTTATGTAAATAATTAAATAAAATGAAAAAGCAATAAATAGTCAATCGTATTTTAAACAATAAAAGAATGTCGAAGTACGAACCAACCTAGAATATGTCGTGAGAACACATGGGTTCGCCATCGAGGTTCACGGAGCGAACCTAGTGTTTCAGTTTGTCGTGTGAACATAGTATAACTACAGATTTCTAGTGTAATCAATTGTACAATATTTTCCAAAGAAACCGGTGTGCGAATAGTTCGAATATTTGAAAAAAATAACGTACATATGTATTTCAAAATTTACGGAACGACGGAAATTAGTAATAATTATCGCGTTTTTGTGATGGACCTCATGGTCACATAATTCAATCATCCTTATTCTATTAGGCGTCGTCAACAACGTCGGCAATTTTAAGGCAACATCAATAGAACACAACGTCAATACTAATTTTGTATTCCCTAACAGTATTGTAACAATGTTGACTGTTTATCGAAACATACAACACACATACACTAATATTTGAGTCACCTGCAATTATTTGACTATTTTCGGTAAAGAGTTTTTTAATAAATAAAACTTGTGCATACATTAAAATAAAAATGATTTTTCTTCTCGATTCGGACTTCAGTGACGAAGAATATAAAGAAATTGACAGTGGAAAGAAGACTGCTTAGGCAGAAGTCTTGTATTTTTAAGTTGCACGCTGAGAAGTAAGTAACCAATTTTAAGCAATAATTTCCCAAGTAATGGATTTTTATTACCCTTTTTAAGATTTTAAAGTTATTTTCGGTTCAATAGACCATATTTTAAACATATGTACGAGTATACTAGTAGAAGCAATTCCGCTGAGAAATTCTCTGGCTAGTGATGGATTCTTTTCAAGTTCTTGCACAAGCTTCTCGAATTGGCATTTATTTGTTATTTAAATTGTTTCCATTAGTTTATTTAAACCAAAAACACAACACAAATAAATATATAAAAATGAAACGCAGAATGAAAGACAACTTTAACGTTAATTTTTTCAAAGTTTTAAAATAGAACACAAAGCAACGCAAGACAACACCAAAAATGTCGACGATAAAATTGAAGGCAAATACAGACAACATCAACGTCAAGTTTGCTTATACTATGTTCACACGACGAACTGAAACACTAGGTTCACTCCATGAACCTCAATGGCGAACCTATGTGTTCACACAACACATTCTAGATTGGTTCGCACTTCGGCATTTATTATTATTTATTATTTTTCCATTTTATTTAATAATTTACTTTTTATTTGTTGAATGATTTTATTAAAATTTAGCTCTCATGAATTGTTTTTCTTTGTTAAAATGTTTTTGGACAACTAGTTCAGATAAACGATAGCGATAATTTTTTATCAAAATTAGAGATGATAGTAAATTGTACGGGTTCGCAAGATTCAAAATGAAGCACGATGGTTCACTCTCAAAAGTTTGTGTGGCGAAACATGTAGGTTCAATGAAGGTTGGCCCGCGAACCATTAATGAACATGGTATTACAAAATACCAAACATATGTAAAAGTTATCGATAAATGGCAATATTGCCACCTAGAATACCGATTGGCAACAAAAGATAAAAAACGGTGTTGTCTTATATTGCCGTTGCCTTATAGAATAAGGGTGAATATTTATTCACAGAAGTGAACGAAGTGAAGTCCGTTATTGTGGGTTCAGCGTTTAAAGTTGCTACTAATACTTGCACATGTATTACTCATACATGTACATAACTTCTCCAACTTGTTGAGATAATGGGCCTTACTACGCTTCTCGAATCGACTACGACTGTTGTACTAGATTAAAGAAACACACAACATTTTTCTTTAATCTATTACAGCAGTCGAAGTCGAATCGAGAACCGTAATAAGCCCCAATATTGTGAAAGTAAGGGGCTGTTCACATATTACTTAACGCTGTTTTCAGAGATTTTATACCCCCCTTCCCCTTTGTAACGCTTTTTACAAATTTTGCAAAATTTCCAATGCGTAACAAATTTTTAACCCCCTTCCCCTGGGGCGTTACGTAATATGTACACAGCCCCTAATTAATTGTTAGTACAGCTTAAAACAAAACAGTTGAGTGCTGAAATTCCAAAAACTCTTTCCCGAAACACTACTCTCCCGGTCTATTTAGAATAAGGAAATTTTATTCCCGTCAAAATTAATTCCACGGATACTCATTTTCTCGGAAATATTCATAATTAGGTTTCCACTAGTTCGTTGTATATCGATTGTTATTAATATTAACTTTTTACTTCATTTATGAAAAAGAAAATGTAAGACTGTTCGTTCATAAGGTTGCAAAAAAGCAATCATGTTCTGCAGAAAGCAAAAATACATAAAAAAATATGAAATTAATTTAATATTTTCCATAAAAGTACATTCAATTTGAAACAAATAAACGAGAAGAGTAAATACAGCCACAAAATGGCACGCACATCCTGTCGCTCAATTTTCCACATACTCGTACATATCCATACATACTCTTATAGTAAATAGTGAGTCCAAATTGAGTACAAACGTTCAAAGATGCATAACAATGTATTCGTATCGAATGTGTTCTTCCATATTTCAAATAGTTGGTTTATTGGTTCACCAGATGACCGAACGAACGAATGAATGAATGGCTCTTGGAGAATGGATGACTGGGCTGGATGGTTTTATGTTTGTTTACTTACGTGGCATCCATTGCGTATAAGTGACATCACAATTGTTTTCATTTCTTTGTTAAAGTTGTTTTTATTATTTTTATTGTTATTTATGCTTTAATAAACTTGATAATATAGACAGGTTTTATTTTCAATTCTATAAAATAAAGAAATAAATAGTAAATATATCTTGCAAATGCCAAAAGAATGTTGAATGCATTTATTACTTTAATTTTTAAGATAACTGAAGTGAAATATTCAAAATAAACATCTAAAAATAAAAGATATAAATTAATTTTTTTTTTTTTTTTTTTTTGCAAGTAAATTTTACACACATACAAGCCAATCACGAATAATAATTTCGCGGGAGTTTTCTCCCTTTCCCCATTCCTCCTATTATGAATAAAAATTCCCCATGAGATTTCTCACTTTACCTTTTCTTCATATTTGTACGATTTTTATCAACCGTGTGAAAGGGAATAAAAATGAATGGGAAAAAAATGTATTCAAAGGCATTCAGAAAATATTTCACTTAGAAAACAGAAGGGAGTTTACATAAAAATGTAAGTCATTTTTTTATAAAATAAAGTTTAGATAAATAAAAAAAATATTTAAGTGTTCATTTAGGTCGAAGAGAACAAGTAAAGCGCAATTGCAACATTCGTTGGTAATCCGTTGGCTATTTCGTTGTTGTTCTTCTACAACACCAATTTCCTCCACAAGTGCTCGCATAGCTAAATTATTTATTTCTAATTTTTCTTTAACATTTTTATGTAAATCAAATTTATATATGATTGCAAACCGCATATTGGAAAAAAAACATAAGAAAATTAAATGGCAATAAGCAAAACTGCTGGCTTAAAAATTCAGTGATGCCACTTTTTAACTTTTTTGTTTCCGCGAAATTTATAATTGGAGGAAATTTTTCTCGACAAAAGTATTTTCC
Organism: Lypha dubia; assembly: GCA_947311025.1. Taxonomy (NCBI): domain Eukaryota; kingdom Metazoa; phylum Arthropoda; class Insecta; order Diptera; family Tachinidae; genus Lypha; species Lypha dubia. The sequence goes on along the minus strand of OX371260.1, from coordinate 46,253,097 downwards.
GTGGGAGAGAGTATTCGTGATTGGGCTGATAGTATTTGTATACTTACATATGTATGCATGCATGTACTTATACAAGCCATTACATTATATTTTAGAACAAAATTTTAATCTATTAAATCTTAGGGCCAATAAATGAGTGGATGATAATGTTTCATTTATTTTTAAAACTCGTTTAAATATAAAATTTTGTTTTTCATTGCAATATTAAATCAACATTAAATAGCCAACGTTGTGTGTTTAAACACTACATAAGTTTTACGAATTTCCATATGTTTTTGACTGCTTGTTCTTCTTGTTTGAAAAAAAGCAAATAAAATATTTGTGGCTGCTGACAAGTTGCATAAAATTTTGGCATCTTTTTTCGCTATTACCCTTTTAATCGTTCTGAAAGTTGCTCTCATTCTTTTAAAACATTTCAGCAGTTCTTAATTATTCTTATTTATAGCTAAAATAATAATATATTTTTTTTAGATTTTTCTTTATTTGCTCTAGTCAGCTGTTTTTTTGGGAAATTTGTGGGAAATTTTTTATATTACGTAGTGCCACCATATTTTCATCGTAATTAAATAAGAACTTTAAGTTTGACTGAAAAAATGAAACTGTGTTTAAACGAATTTTAAATTTTTATGAAAATTAACTAAAACTATAATTAAATATCCACTCATTTATTGGCCATTATAATAATGTCCTTTATGCGGACAGTGAAGCTTTTAATATTTTACCATACACATTTCTAAATAAATTCCAATCTAAAATAAATACAATTTAATTGATACATGAAATGAGAACTATACTTAATACTTAATGACACAGGGGAACAAACTATAACCGATAACATATATACTTTTTTTTCTTTTGCCCTAACTACCTGTCTGTATAAGACAATGGAAAGTTTTTAACTTCTTTTACAAACAGACAGTTTATTTGTCTAAACTGCACTTTGTTCAGATTATCTCCTGCATAAGATATTTCGTTATATTTCGAACACTGAAGCTGAGAAATTCCATTTTATTGTGTTAATTAGAGTTCTAAAAAATAAAACAAAATCTATGCAAATTTTAGGCAAAAGTGAGTTCCCCTGTATATCTTAATAGTAAAATTAACCAATTACAAGATCGCTCAAGATCACATAAAAATTTTTTTTTTCATACATATATTGAAAAAAAAAATTAATAATTGTCTTCTTCATAACCGTAGTATTCATCGTCATCGCCACCATCATTAAGCATGTCTTTAAGCGATGAGTATTCTTTTTCGGGTTCTGGTTCAGGTTCATCTTCGGCATTAGCTTCTTCGTCGTCGATATCGTCTAAAAAAAGCAATAAATGTAAGAACTGAATACGTGAATGCTGACAAGAAGTTTCAGGGTATTAATTTCTCCTTTGGAAAATGGATAGTCTAGAGAAGACAGAAGCTGAAGTGTGAAAGAAAGGAAATCAAAATATCTCCTAATATGCGCTTTGTTAATTTTTTTTTTTAAAATCAGTGTTGTAGCGCTGTATTAATCCCTGCCGGTAATATTTAGTGATTTGCATTCGTCATTAAAAAGATTCAACACAATTGGTTGAGGGTTAGCTCGTGGACTACAAAGCAAACTATGATTTGAAACCTGGGATCGATCCCTTGTCAGAGCAAGTCATCAACATCATTAATTATGTATTACTTATTGTGGGCTATTATTTTTTAAAATTGTGTTGTGTGACAATAGATATTCTCTCCCCGTCCGCAGTTTATCCATTCTTCATGATAACAGACAGGAGAAAAAAATAAGAATTTCCGACAGAACGAAACTGCAAAATCGTCGTCAAAGCGTGTTGGTGTAAAAATCCATCAATGTGTAATTGAAATAATAAGAAAGTATCCCCAAACGTAAAAAAAATTGATAGCCTCAATTTTGGAGATCACCTGCCAAGAGCGTAAGAAAAGCGTTGTCGCTGTGTCCGCTGTGCTTCACTTGGTATGGAAAAACGCACAAAGATGATATGCTCAAGATCCAGCAACGCTCTAATTACATATATTACCAAATGTTATTAATAAAGCAAATAACTACATATGAATTTTAATTGAATTCGATCGAATAACACCGAATGAGATTTTATGTCCCGCGGAAAATACTTATTGAGATTGTATGTACAAGGATAAAAGGACGATTTTAGAACTTCTGAATATGCGGATCGTGTTTTTTTCAAATCTTGTAACATACATATGTAAGTATGTAAAAATTTATGTTTTATCGCATTATCCATGACATTTCGGTAACTTTTTATACATTTAATTTGAGAATTTAAATCTATAAAACCGACACTCATGTCGTATGTTGGCTAATAGTTCTGGATTTTTGTTTCCTTGAGTTTATTTAGTTCAACAATATAATCATTTTTTTTACACTTTCCTACGTCACGATCACTTTTGATCTACTTACAATTTACACGAAATTTTTAATAAATGAGTAGAAGTATAAAGTAAATCTTACCATTTTCTATTATAACATCATCTGGTTTAGCTTCCTGCTCTGCCACTGGTAGACCCATTTCAAGCTTTGGTAATTTTGCACTAGGTCCGCCTATAGAATATGCCGGCTTTCCTCGGCTGCAATCATACATACATACATATGTATGCACGTAAATATTAGTTAGTTTCAACAAATGTTTGGAGAAATAATTTATTTAGAGTTTTCTTACCTATTTTTTGTTGTAATTGGCCCGGTTTCAACTATAACGGGCAAGTCTTTTGTCTCCATCTTAAGATTAATGGCCGCTTCATTCTTCACCGATTTTTCTGCAGCAATTTCGTTTTTAATTTTAACGTCTGCTGCACTACTGGTACTTGTACTGGGTCCGCCTTCGGTCAGCGTCCTTAGAATGTCATAATTTATTTTCGTAGAAATTTTCTTTTCCTGTAACATTTTTTCAATGGCCTCGCCGGCCGTACTCGAAGGTCCAATAACTTTTTTTCTCGGCTTACGTTTCTTTTTCTCCGGTTTTCCCTCTTCGCGTTCTTTAGCCAGTCTTTCTTCTTTCTCCTTCAAATCTTTTAAATATTCTGCATTTATTGATTTCCAAACATTATTTTTACGATCAGCTTCCTCATGCGTTAGTATATAATTATTAATTTCATCATCATCTAAACCTTCAAGATCCAAATCATCGTCCATAGCATTATTGTTGGAATTTTCTAATTCTCTTATTTCGCTGGCCGTTGGACGACACATTGCTTCAATGTCTGGCTTCAGGCCTTCTATTACAATTTTTTGTGTTTTTGCAATGACTGGCGCTAAGCCGGAGTTATCCGACAAACATTCTTGTATGGCCTCCATATTAGATTTTTCTATAAATTCGGCTGCTTCGGAATCTTCAAAATCATCTGAGCCCGTTAGACGTTTCAAGGCACTACGATGTACTCGTTTAAGATCGTGTTCTAACTGAGTATCGATTGCCTTTTGCAATGCATTCAATTCGAAATCAGCTACCTGCAAGTTATGATAAGATTCTATCAGTTTCTGAGGTCTATTAAATATATCGCATCAACTTACATCCTTTAAACGTTCTCTATCCTTTCTTCTGGCTGCTTTAAATGCTGGAGGATCTTGTTCCGCTTCCAAATCAACAGCCATAAATTCATCTAGAGTTAGGGAACTGGAAGGAGTATCAGCGAATTCTGTTAATCTTTTACGCAAAGTAGTTTCGTGAATTCTCACAATTCGCACAATGTCAGCTATAGTGCGGCTGAATTCATGCATACGGGCAGCAATAAGAAGAGCTAAAAAAATGTACGAGAAGTTTAACGTTTTCTAACTCTTTCTTCTAACACATGCACTCGAATATGCCAACAAACCATTCCATAAGAAAAATCTAACAAATTTTGTTGAATAATCTTAAAATAATAGATTTCCTACAAATTTTTATAACTGTTGTTTTTTTTTCCAAAATGCTAAGCGTTTTGAAGAGAAAAAATTTTGTGAAATTTCGGATGTTTGTTCCACTATAACTCGAAAACTGCTTAATGGATTTGGATGAAATTTGGTAAATGGACAGCATATGTACTTTTTGCTTTTGGTACTCTTTATTTCTTCCATACATTTGGTATACAACCAGTTTATGCCTTCATTAACATGTAGCGTGATCGAAGTCACGGGTAAAAACTAGTATAGCTAAAAGACTTAAGGTACTTTCATATATGTATTTCAATCCACGATACATCGATTTTTCGGGTGGTTTCGGTCTCAATATTTTCGCGACTAATAAAATAATTGCTTAAAACTGTACTTAAAAGTAAAAGAAAAATTAAATAAAGATATCATACGGGTCTTTGTTTATTTTAAAATTAAATTATTCTTGTCGTGAAAATTCTTATAGGATATAAAAATGGTAAAAACCTAAACATTGATTATATTTTTATACGATATAGAGACCATATATAATACAATTATTTTTTTAGTCTAGCATTAGGTCTGAAAGGAATAATGAATGTATTTAAATTTTTCAATTTTACAGATGCTGTACGAATTTGTGAATAGGACTAAGGTGCTGTTTTCACAATACAGACAAATGACTTGTTGGACAAATCCGCACGAGGGTGCCGAACCTCATTCCATTTCTTGTATGTATACAACCGAAAGAAAATAAAAGTACTCACCAAAAACTAAACAACAATTCCTTTGCTTTTGCACAAGCAGGTTTATGTCGCATTGCATTTTGATAGCTGTCTTTAATTTTTTTATTAGATACACAGCGAATATTTGCAACAACGCAGAATTGCCTTATTTTATTCAAGTTTAAAATTTATAAGCATATTTTTAATAAAAACTAAAGTAATAATGATGGCGATTGTAGGAAAGTAATTTTTTCTTTTGTTCAACAGTAGTTTCTCTAATTTCTGCGAATCATTAATCTTGAAGTTTTTTTTTTTAATATATAGCATTTTTAAATTGTTTTTGATGAAATAATTGTTTGATGTAATTTATTAACTTGAAAAATTGTTGATTTGAGCCGTTTATTTTGAAAGTGGCATAAGTCACTTTTTTTTGTTGATTGCAAATGTTTTACAAATGAAAATATACCGTTCAATTTTATTTAGTGTTGCCATTAACTTGATTTTTTTGAAAAAGTGACTTATGCCACTTTCAAAATAAACGGCTCATATATCTCAAGATTTATACAAAACAAACAGAAACATGTTCAATGTCGGTATTGTGGTATGTTCATGCATTTTGTTCACTGTATTTACACTAATACATACATAGTGTTTAACTAATACTACCAACATTCTTTTTTGGCCATTGCTGCTTGTGTAGAAATTTTTTATGGGAATCACATTAAAAAACTGAGTGGTTTTCATAAAAATTTTTTACTCAAACCAATTGCTTTTATTATAGAAACCGCACATAAGTTTTAAGCTATTGCATAGCTTCTATCGCGGGCTTTGAGGCGACCGAATCAAGAAATTTTGAAAAGTTTGCTTCTTAAGTCTTTTGTTTATGAAACGAAAAAACCTGGAATTTGTTTATGAAACGAAAAAAACTCACACTAAGTTTGTTTCTTAAGTCTTTGGTTTTTTTAAGAATTTAAATCGCCCAATGTATGTTAACCCCTAAAGTATGCCATTGATTAACATTAACATTTGGTATCATATTGATATCATTAACATACAGTATTGCCAGAATAACAACGGAGTTATTAAACAAAAGGTTATAATATAATTACATAAGTTGATAAAAATGCTGTGCAATAGCTTTACCGCGGCAGTCCCCGAGTGTCACATGTCTTTTTTTCAGTTCAATTCATAAGCTTATTACAATTGCAAGCGAATTCTATAATTCGACTTTTTAGGTTATTACAAGTGTTTTCTAAATCGTGGAATATTTCTTTAATTAAAAATATATACATACATATACATACATACATAAAAATATATAAAAAAAAATTCTCTAACCTGCACCACATAAGCCAGTTGGCCTTCTTCCCGAATGTATCGAATCCTTTTTCATACGTTGAACTATACGCAATGCAGTCATTGATACTTCATGTGTTTTTCCACCAAATTGCAATTTATTTGCGAAACGCATTACATACAAACAAGGATCTATAAAAGAAACAATTAAAATAAAAAATGTATAAAAAGGAAATTTCAAATAAAAAATTTATAAACAAACGAAAATTTATTTAACAAGAACACAACAATATATGAAAATGTGTTTATTTGTTTTGCCAGAGAACAATCGTTTAACTGAATATTATTTGCTACGTAGTATAATCAAATTGTATTTTATTTAATAAATTTATTTCATATTTACATATGTACTTACATAGTACATATCGCACACTAAATCATAAAAAGACACAACTCAAAACTCACACCAATGTTCAAGAAAGACAAAGTACCAAAATGAAAACACTCACAGCACTAGTTTTTCATTTAAGGAAGCTGGTAATGGCAAATACATTTTTACGAACCCGATTTTAATAGATTTTGAGTTGTGCCGGTTTATGATTTAGTGTTCGATATGTAAATAAATAAATAACCAATAAATCAGAAATTTGCTTGATTTCAAGGAACAAAGGAATTTTAATAAATGAAAGTACTTTTAACCAACATCAAATAACTTGGTTGCTTTTTAAAAAGAAAAAAAACAAAGAGAGTTCATAAATGCAATTTTATATGTTTTGCATGAGCTGAGTTAAATTAGCATTGTCCGGTGCGCTTCTCTGCCCAAACGTGTTGTAAAATAAAAGCATCACTTATAATAAGTATAAATAATTGATTATTCTATCCTTTTTGTGAAATTTCATTACAACTTAAGAAAACACACTTAATTTAAAGACATTTTGCTGGAAGTTGTGATTTGTCCTTAAATAAAACACACGCCGAATTAAAAAAAAAAACTCTGTACATTAGGTGCACAGCTATATTAATATTTTACTTGTAAGGGGGTGGCCGTTCCTCTCGTCCTACCGCCGCAAAATTTTGCTGAAAATTTAATTTTGTCCAACGAAATTTAAATTATTCTGCGCTTTAGTTGCACAGATATATAAATATTAATATTTGTATGAATGGTACCTGTTCCCCTCGTCCTACCGTTCCAAAACTTTGCTGAAAACTTAATTTTGTCCTTAAAATAACAAACACCTTTTTTTTAAACAAACACAAGCTCGCAAAGCGATTAGCTTGTCTGCAGAAAACACCCAGGATCGCTGGCCGGAATCGAACCGACAACCTCCGGACTACTAGTCTAGCATCGCTAACTATCAGCCACGGTGGCACCCAATATTAAATTATTCTGCGCTTTAGTGTTGCACAAATATGTATGTAAATATTATTTTGTTGTTGATTATTAATATTCAGCTATTAAGGCCTAACGCAGTTTATGACAAACAACTTTTTATTTCATATTTACCCAACGTTTCGTCACTTTTATGTTGACTTTTTCAAGGGTTTCGTCTATTTGAAAAAATTAAATCTTAATATTATTATAAATAATTACACCAAAATTTTCATTTTACTTACAAAATGCTGTTAGTTAATCACCCTACATACATATAAATTAGGTTTTTTTTAAATTAAAATTATTTGTTAAACAATTTGTCAAATTGGATTTTTTCGTTGTTTATTTTGCTGATTGCAAAAATGTAGCTTGTATTTAGGAAATAAAGCGCTTCTATAAATTTTTAAATGTGTTTAAGGGTTAATCATATACATAAATGTTTACAATACACAATATATGTACGTTGTGCTAATGTTTTTCAAAAATAAAAACACTCTTATAGAACAAAACCTTTGAACAAAGCCGGTACACTTTCTCCAAAATTTTAAATTGTCACGGTTTACCGCCTTTTACACCAGTCCTATTTACGTAAGTCAGTCTGCAGAAGAATGAACTTTCTTCAAAACAATTGACGCAACATTCCACTATCAAAGATATAGTTTTGTTTAAATTTAAGGTGTTGAATAAGTTTCCATTTGTTTGCGTGTTAAGGTAAATCATCAGTAAATTGATTTCAATTATCTTTTTTTAAAAAGTTCAACAGCAACTTAACCGTCAACAAATAATTTTTTTTTTTTTTTTTTTAAATTAAGCTTAAAGAACATGTCATCATACATTGTATTCGTTCATTAGATGTTTATTTTTAAATACTAATTATTTTTTTTAGCATTTTTGATATTAATGTTCTTCTTCCACGTAAATTTACAAAGTAAATTTTTGATTAAATAATATATATACATACTTTGTATGTATGTTTGTATGCAGGTGCAACAATTTTTAAGATTAAACTAAACTTATTTTTTCAGCATTAAAAAAAACTAATAATGAAATTAAATGTAAAAAAAAGACAAAAACACAAGTTTAGGTATAAAAATGGCAAATTATAAGATCTTGCTATTTCTGAAGCACAAGATCGAATGAATATGAAGGCTGTAGAGTTCTTCGGAGCAGTTGAAGGATACAGAATTAAAATAAAAGAAAATCTATACGAAACCATTTTTACTGACAACATAAACTCGTTTGTTTGGTAGTCAGTAGGCCAGCCAAGATCTTAAACCAAAATCGAGGTTTTGTTTTTTATTTTTTCAAATTATTGTTTGCATGTCTAAGCATTTTAGTCAATTGATTTTTACTTTGTTTGTGTGTTTTTAATAAACAAATATATTTATATGACCTTGAAATGAATGATGTATTTTAATAAATACAGACAACACTCTTAACACACTCGTAAAAGTAAATAAAAGCCAATATTGTTGACAAAAAATTCGAACACAACTCATATTTAAATATAAAAACAAAACGTTTTCTAAAGCTAAATTAAAAGTGTCAAAAGATCAATATTAAACAGATTTGTTTCGCTGCAGAAAATAATTTGAGAAATTAAACAACTTTAAAGGAATTATATCATTTTTTACGGGATATTCTGCTGAAGTATTGGATTATCGCTTAAATCTGTCATTTACGGAACGATTTCTAAAATTCATTTGTGTTTGATCGGTTTTTAGAGATAAAGATTCAGTAGCCCCAGTTTGACTCTCTAGTAAAACATTAATATGTATGGAAAGAAAGCATGCTTTTGATTCATAAACGGGTTTATGTCTCATATTTTTTTTTTTTTTTTTTTGTAAAATCGGAGGGTCAAGTTGTCCTCACGAAATATTGATGATCGCACAAATACTCCATTTACAGTCCAAAAAACCATGTTTTTTGTTTTGTTTGAAAGGTACCATTTTTTGTATTTTTAATCAGAGGGCAAGTTTTTCTCTCATTGTGCATATGGATTTTCGAGGAACCCCTACATTTATGGACCGATTTTCAATTTTTTATGTCTAAAGTGAATTCCTTGCAGTTTACTCCCATAATTTTTTTTTTTTAGTTCTGGAAGAAAATTTACCTGCGCCAAACTTTGCTTAATCGCATAACTCAACCATTTATTGATATACAGTACAACCTCCCTAATCCGGACAGATATAGTTTCAGCTATTGTCCGGATTTATAGATCGTCCAGACTGCAGTTAAAATAAATTTTTAAACGCAATACATATATGTATATATATATACATAATATGTATATATAATTTGTTTTTATTAGAAATACAAAAGAAAGAATTCATTTTTATTTAATTAATTTATAGAAAACATAAAAAAATACTAAAAGTAACCAAAAATAATAATTTTGAAAAATAAGAATTTATTCGTTTCCAAAAATTTTTCTACAAATTTTCAAATTTCAATTTCAAATTGTACCTCTTTTAAATACATACTTTTAAAGATATATGTAATTTAAAAAAAAGTACCACAACAAAGACACTTGTTTGTACGGGAGATTTATTTTATTTTGAACAAATTTATAATACGAAGTGTATTTTAAATTCTGAATTTAATAAACTTGTAGTGTGAACGCAAAATCAGCTGTTAGCAGTGGTCTTAATCTTAAATTCAGGATTTAACATTCAGTGTAAAAACACTAATAAACAACTTTTAAAAGAATTCGAACGTTCTAGTTTAGTTTACAATTTTAAAGACCTTGACGACTTATGCATAGTTGAATTTTATGAAAAATATATTTTGTAGAAGATTTTAGCCTGCTACATTTCCGTCGAAATATTTCCCATGAAACATATCATATTTTTGTGTTGTATACCAAATGTTGTACGCAATTCTGGCGATTTATTTACTATCACAGTCTATGTTTATGCTCTTTTGTATTGAATCATATTATTTTTTTTATCTTTGGTTGTTTCTTTATATATTCAGTATTCCGTTTACTTAAACTAACTTCGAAATTGCAAAATTTGAAAGACCCAGACGAACTGTAAAATATAACAATACTCTACCACAACCTTCGAAATAAAAAGATTCACGACAGTGACTAAGTATTGTTATGACGCTGAGGATGAATGAGGGTGAGTGATGATGTTAAATTTCACGAAATTGAAAAAAATAGCTAAAGATAACTTGAAAATATATTACGTGCTACAAATGAATTGGAATTCCAACAAAATCATCGAAAACAACAAATTACAACGCAACTTGAAACTAATTGAATCATTTCAAATTTATACAAAAAAAAAATTAAAACTTCTGCACCAGTTATTGTGACTGCAGCACTATTACAGAATATTAAGAAATCACTATAAAAGATTTTCGCAGCATCCAAAAAAATATAATATTCTATACAAAATTCTCTCAAGGATTTGTAACTGTGTACAATATGCTCGTATTTACATACACATACGTATATATAATATTATATGTGTGTATGTATGTGTGTTTGCATTTAAGTGTTTTTAGTGTTCGTGTATATTTTCACTTTTAATTTCATTTGCAAATAATTTCCTTGAAAGATCATTGTCATTTTTAAGATGTTTTCTCACGAATTTTCACGCTTATGTGTGTCTCATTTTCATTTCTTCTTCCTCTTCAAGAACTACTATTCAATATTTTTAGCAACGAATTTTGTTAAACACAACTGACTTGTTCAGAAACAGCAGAGCTTGAATCAAAAATAAATAAATAAAAATAGGAAAATAGGAAAATCTGTTAGTACTTCAACTCTATCAAATGGCAATTTGGTAAAGTACTTGACACACTCAGTAGTACAGAAAAAGAAAATGAAAAAGAGGAAGACCAACAAGGAGCAAACAAAAAAAAATGCTAAACAAAGTTTTTGTTTATTTTTGTATTCCAAAAAAAAAAAATTTGCTCAAGTGAGTGAATGAAGTGAGTCAGTGGCTGAGTAAATGTCTTCAGTGAAGAATTTACGCTGCTACACATCTTGAGCGCAAATTGCTTTGAAAATATTTCATAGTATTTCCTTCTTTTTTTTTTTGCAAAATACATTTTTTTGTTATCTTCTTATTTCTATTTTGACTATAGATTGTTGTTGTAAAGTCGCAGCTACAGCAAATAGGGTGTTTTAGGAGAGGTTGAGTTTTTTGGGCATCTATTAAAATTAGGGATTTTTATTTCGTATGATCTTTTTACATAAAATGGATTTTCGATACTTCAATTTTGTTTTACTGTTAAAAGAAATTATTTTTTTTAAGGAATTTGTTTAATTACGACGTCCAAATTGTTTTACGGTGTCAAAATTGCTTTTATTCGGAAACTGGCTATACAACCGCTGTGCTTCGCTAGCCATATTCTCATAAAATAAAACAAAAATATATAAATATGTATAAATTATATAATTATTCCATACTGCTTTTGATATTTCATGATTTTAGACAATTAATTTTTTTTTTAATCCACGATTTTATTTTCTAATATTCATAATTCATAAGCAAGCACAATAAAAAAGGTAACTGCGTTCCCCGTTCTATCGCCTCAAAATTTTTCCTGCAAATGCTATTATGGCCTTGAATAATATTTCTTTAGGGTGGGTATACGTTTCCCCCCTCCTATCGTTTCAAGATTTGGCTCGAAAATGTATTATACTAAAGGATTAACTTACATAGAGTTTCAAAACAATTATTCATCCTTATTCTATTTGGCAGCGTCAATGCAACACAACATGGTTTTGTCCCTACATCATTGCATTATATTGACTCTGATTTTGTCGTCGGTGATTGTGGTGTTGACAAAAATTGGTTTTCTGTTATTTTTTACTTTTTTTTTTTTAATATTAAAATGAAATGGAAAAAGATAAATTATCTGGCCCTACAATTTTTATATGGGATCCGTCCACGCACCCAATTACACCCACGAAATCCGATTTTTCAATCAAAATTAATTTGGCTTCGGTTTTTTAGCATCCGTTATTTGAAACTTGATCCATTTTGGGCAAACTTTCATTTCCAAAACATCTAGAGTTTCGGACAAAATTTTCGACACAACAGGCTGTGATAATCCCAAATTAAAACCGTTACCCACACTCAGCTGGTACGATTTGATGTTGTTTGGAATAAAAGTTGATCAAGCATTTGCGTGATGGGTATTCAGACAAACACAAAGACAAAAATTGCAAAAGTGTAGATGTTTGCATTCTTCACGATAAGATTATTCATAACACATTTGATGCACAGACACGCCTTCTTCTAGTTTCTAGTTTCAACCTATTCATGAGCTAAAATTAATTACCAGAATAATCCTTTTCCAATAACTTTTTTGGCAATTAAATTCATTACATGGAATGCTTAGTTGGTAACACTTAACTCACATTTGAACCAAATATGTTTTATGAATGTATGTATGGATGTTATTTAAATTGCAGCCAGCTAGCTGTACGTTCTTGAAATACTAAATCAATGATTTAACAAAATAACTTTCCGAGATTTTGTATTTTTAAAGTGTTTGAGAAAAAAAAACAGAAGCGGAGAGAAAACAGACAGATCAATTGAAATTTTTTGTGAATTCAATGGATTGAAATGAATTACGAGCACGTCTATTAAACGTTAAAGACAAATAGAAAATATATTTTTAAAGCATATTTATTTATCACTGTGATAATTTGTGTAAAAAAAAACCTAAACACACTACTAAGAAGAAGAAAAACTTTCATGAAAAATATGCACATTTTTTTTTTACGTCACACTGTTATTGTGAAACCTTTTGGTAGCACAACAAACATAACAGAAATTCTTTATATGAAACAAATACTTTATGAACAAAAAAGTCAATAAAATCTGACGGAATGCAAAAAAAAATGTATGTGCATATAAAAAATAAATAAAATTGATAGGGACGTAACTGCCCTTTTTGTTATTTTATAGGTGAAGCAAAATACTTCATAAATTTAGTACCATTTATATCCATTTAAAAAAGTAAATTCTGTTCATAAAATCGTGTAAAATTTTAATGATGGATGAAAGGGGGTAGGCAAATTTGAGGTTAGGAAGTAAATTGGCTTAAAAACTCACTTTTTTTGACAAATTCAGTTTTATTGATACCAATATGATGAAATATGATGTCGGGCAAATGGCCACCTATAGCACGTCGTCGGCAGATGTCCACTCTTTCCAAAAAATTTTTAACCACATTTCGCAACAAAGCTTCGCTTATCTCGCCAATGCAGCGCCGAATTTCATATTTCAGTGCGTCAGGTTTTTGCTATTTGTTCACGTAAGAAGCACGGTCTTTCAAATGGCCCCATAAAAAACAATCCAGCAGCGTTAAATCACAAGAAGGAGGCGGCCAACTGACATCGGCAAATAGAGATATTACGCGACTGGGAAATTTCTCATGATAGTAAATTTTCACATCTGAAATTCTTTATTCAAGAGTGTAGCGTTTCATGGTTAAAATTTCCCAACTTTTAACTAAATAAATGTGGAAGGATGACAGCTCAACTCTTGACATTTCATCATTTGACACCCAATTTACTTCCTAACCTCAAATTTGCCCACACTTTAATAATTGTTAATTTGTTTTTATTTTTGTCAGTACGACCTTTTGTATTTTACGTGACGATATGTAAATTTTGTATGTGTGGTTTTACGAAGAAAGTGCACATAGCCCATTAATATATACATATAATAGTATTCTGTAGCATAACTGCCACAACCATTTTGTTACTAAGGGGCTGTGCTGTGCACATATTATGTAACGCTCCAGGTGGGGGGTTAAAGATTTGTTACTGATTGAAAATTTTGTACTGAAAAATTAGTAAAAAGCGTTAAAAAGCGGTGGGGGTATAAAATCTCTGAAAACAGCGTTACGTAATATAAACCTTGACAACACTGACAACAGGATAGTATTCAAGGTATAATAAATAGGGTAACACTGTCAGCACTGCTGAAGTTGTGTATTTATTTTTCACAAATGTCAAATTTGATGTAGCAGAGCCCCAAAAAATTTATTTCAACCCGCCGGTGACGTATAAAATTTTATATGAAAATTGTTGTATAAAAATATAAAACTATGTACCTATTTCCGGCAAACAAAAATTGCATATCAAATTAAGAAACTGCATATCTACCTCTCTCTCTCTCTCTATATCCTTACTTATTTATTTATACTTGTGTATTTGCCTACAGTTGAATTATGTATGTGAGTAGATGATGCACTAAGGCGAAGGCATAATTCAGATAATTGAAACATGATTTTAGCGCTTTTTGCATGATTAGAAAAAGTGCTCCTTTTGGTGAATTTTTTTATTTTGCTAGTGGTAGCCCAGTCTACGATGCCAATTTGAACTCGAAGCAACTTTTCTGGTTATTATAATAATCCCAGCAATAAATAGCAGCAAAGCGGCAACGTTCTTCAAAATAGAGATAATTGAAGAAAAACCTGTCTTTGTATGTTTATAATTTTATCATTACCAATTCTTAGCTGACCACAAAAAAACACAACAAATTAAAAAAGCACGATTCAAAAAAAAAACCAAAAACAAATCTACTGGTAATACTAGATACTATTTTGTTAACGGCATCACATACGATGCAAACATTTTGCTGTGCAACGAAAATTAATGAGAGATACGAGAGAGTACTTTGGCGTTTGCTGCAGTGTTTTTTTGAGAATGGCCGGCTCATGATTGGGTTCAAGATTTTTTAACATGCAGTTTTTTTATTATTATTGGAGATTTTGTTGAATGTTTTTTGTTTTATTTTATTTTATGCTTGAACATGTGTCTGCCTTGCCTGGTAGTTGTAGTGCGTATGTTTTATTTTTTCTCAAGGTCATTGTTAGTAATCTTTGAGTTAGTGATCTCTCATTGGTTTTTATTAAAAAAAAATAGTTTTATAATTAAGAAAACAAATCGGATTCATTATGTTTCATACAAATTAAATGCCAGCTTGTAGTTTATTAAATTACAGCAGTGCCAAGCTAAGAGAGAAAAAAATTATGTTCTTTTTTAATTAACTTGTATTTTGTTTCCATGTGTTGCTAATTTGATTTTTTAATGCGAATCTTATTTTCACAATAATCAAATAATCAAATACGCTAATTTAAAATCATCTAGTAGATAGAAATTAAATACATACATACATATCGATATTACTAGATCGATTAAAGTAATAATTTAAATTTAATTTAGCTGCCTGGAGAAAAAGGATTCAAGGATTCTCTTTTTATTAGAAACAAAAAGTTGTCCATAAAGTATTTATTATACCCTTCACCAAAATTGTACGGATATAATTTCCTCAGTATTTATATTAGAATTATAAAGTATACATATATATATTCTGGATCCTTATAGATAGGGAAGATGAATGACCCATATCCGTCCGTCTGTCTGTACGTGAAATCGATTTTCCGAAGCAACCAGAAGAGTTAGAGACTTGGAGTCTTGTGCCGATGTGTAAGAATTTGTCTTAAGGCGATTGGTATTAAAAATCAGCAAAAAAAATAAAAAAAATCGAATAAAAATTCACATATGTATTTAAATTTATAAAAGCCTCTTTACATGGTAATACATGTTGTATATCGGTATGCCAAAAATTGAAAAAAATCTTATCAGACTTTTGATTTTATTAATATTATCTGTGTAAACATAACAAATACATGCAACAGAATTCTGTTCTCTCTTCTTATACACAAAGAGAATTTCATAATATTCTGATTCTACAAAGTGTTAATACTTTGTATTACCATGTTAACTCACCTTAAATAGCCTTAAAAACAAGAAAGCGATAGGCCCAGACGGAATCCCAGTCGAAGTAATTAAAGAAATAGCAAACAATCGCCCTCAACTGCTATTGAAGATGTACAACAGTTGCCTTAAATAAAGGCTGCTTTAGCCGACCGTAACTCTAGAAATGTAAATGCTGATGTGTCAGCTGATTGCTTCTGTTATATGCAAAAGCTATTAAAATACTTACTTGACTGAAATGAAATGTTGCCGTAACGTACCAACCTGCAGAAATTAGAATTTCATTACGAGGTTACGTGACAATTGTAGACAGTGATGGGATGGTTGTATTTTGAATTGCAATGGGGCACAGAAGTCCTTTGTTTGTACTTGTTTTTGTTTTGACTAGTTTTAGTTGCTAAATATGTACACATGCATGCTTTATTGAGTAAAGAAAGTTTTCTAAATAATTTTTTTTTCAATATCTAGCAAGAGACTGTACCGATCGTTTGTGCTTATATATTTTATTGTAATGAATTTGATAATTGAAGCACAGCCGCGAATAACGTTGTAAGTGACAAATTGCAAATTGTTCAGGAGAGTAAAAAAACATTTTTTAAAGGCAAAATTATATATTTTTAAAATTTTTTTTTTACCTTCTCAAAAATGATAATAATAAAAACTTATATTCAAAAAATCAAGAAATTTTAATTTGAAATTACATGTTAATTTACTGTTTAAAAATTTTTTTAGTGGAAAAACGTTTTATATCCAAAGCGCGATGTCAGTTAAAACGTTATTCCACTACAGCAAGCATCATGGAAAATGGCTTTTAAAACGTTATTCCACGATGCAAAATGTTATTGTCGCAAAGAAAACATTCCTATTAAAGACAATTTTGTTTAATTGATTTATATTCTTTAAATAAAGGATAAATTATAAAATTTTATATATTTATAACAAATAAAAATTCATTCAACATCAAAACAAAAATTTGTATCCAGAAAATCAAATTCGAAAATTAATTCGATTAAAGACGATAAAAAACATGTTTGTTCATTGTATTTTTTTCATAGAAATGATAAAAATGTTGTTGTATTTGACTTATGCTAATTTTTTTTACAAATTAAGTAGCATTGGCAATCACAAACCTATGTAACAAAAATTAAAATAAAAAATAAAATGTTGCGGACTTAAAACGTTTTTCCATGTTACCTGCTCTGGAGCGTTTTTTTATGTATACTTTTCTTTTTTCTTGTTATATACGCATTTCCACTATTTCTCAACCTTATAATTTTATTGTCTTTCCAATTTTCAACATCAACTTTCCTTTTTGTACCTCTGTTCCACTTATCAATTACTTTCGATAATTCCGTTCGCATCATTTTGAATGTAACTTACAACGTTCTTCCACTGACTGTCTTTTTCTAATTGCATTTCGATAGCGATAAGGAGCATAATTTTGGCTAATTTGGTGTTTGAGTAATGTAAAAGAGTAATGTTAACGGTAATATGCAAAAAAACATGTTTTGCGAAAAATGGCATTTGAAACGTTATTCGCGGCTGTGCTTCAATTGTTTAAATTATAGTTTAACATTCATATCTACATATGTATGTATGTACATCATAGGTTTGATTATTACTGTTACTTATTATTTAAAAGATTTTTTTTTTTGTATACTTGAATGTATGTATGTTTGCACATATGTATGTACATAGGTACAATATATATGAAATTACAAAGTGAGCATATACATACATTTAAGTATACAAAAAAAAAATCTTTTATATAATAACTGCCTTGCACATGATTTCGAACGAATTTTCCTTTCGTACAAATTACATTTAAAACAAAAACAAAATTTTTAAAATTGTATGTATGTATGTACATACATAAATTGATATGCTTACTTTGTAATTTCATGTATAGTGTACTTATGTACATACATATATACATTCAAGTATACAAAAAAAATCCTTTAAATAATAAGTAACACTAATAATCAAAACAATGATGTACATATATAGATATGAATGTTAAACTATAATTTAACCAATTATCAAATTCATTGCAATAAAATGTGTAATAATATGATTCGGTACCTTTTAAATAATATCGTACTATTTGCCAACAATCACAAATATTGTAAACATTTGGAACTTCCATCAACGTTTGGAACAGCTGTTTTGTATTTTATTTATAATTTTCAAAGTGATAAAAAGTTGCAATGGACGACAAGAAATTAATACTACTGGTGAAGGAAAATGAACAATAAGAATTCTCCGGGGCACAAGATTTCGAAGAAGAACAGAAAAATATGATTTAATATGTTTAATAAGAATTTTTGTTCTTTTTATGTATGTATGTACATACATATGCATGTCTGCACATTCATGTGTCACGTGACACGTTTTTAAGCATTCTATAACTACAAAAATGTTGGCTCTTACATTACATCAACATTTAGCTTACATCTACGATTTCAACCGTCGGCTAAATAGGCCTTAAGGCATATTCCCAACTGCGTGAAAAGTACGTAAACCCACTAGGCTCCATACTTGGTCCCGATCTCTAGAACGCAACTTATGACGAAATATAAAGACTGGAAATGCCTGAAGAGACATTTTTAGTTGGATATGCTGGCGACATCGCGGCAGTCATCCAAGGAAGAACCACAGAGGATGCAAAACGCAAACTGCGGCAACTCATGATAAGAACAAAGACTTGGCTCGATTCACATGGCTTGCAACTCGCTACGCATAAAACAGAGCTTCTGTTACTTACCAGACAACAAATGCCTATTGAAATAGACATCCCAATAGACGACGTAGTGCTACGCACCAAAAAATCGTTGAACTACCTCGGGGTAAGACTAGACCCAAAGCTGACATATTGGAACCAAATCCAACACTCAACAACAAAAGCGGCAAAAATCACGGCTCAACTCAGCCAACTTATGGCAAACATGGAGGAACCAGCCCAAGTAAGCGAAAGCTACTCATGGAAGCCTGCAATAGCATCCTCGTATATGGTAGCGAAATATGGGCGCAGACACTAAATGTCAAACGCAGAGCAAAAACATTACTGTCAGTGCAGAGAACAGAAGCATTGCGAGTCACTTCTGCTTACCGTACTGTATCAGCAGCCGCCGTTTTCGTAATAGCTGGAATGCGGCCGATAGACTTACAGGCCATAGAGCGCAGGAGAATTTACTACGCAAAACGAACTGACCGTCTAACAGCGTCTGAAATAAAAGCCATAAAACAGGAAACTGTACAGAAGTGGAAAACGCGATGGAGAAACGAAAAATACGGAAGGTTGACATATAAAATGATTCCAATTTTAGATGAATGGAGAAGTAAATTTCTACCTAACGCAGATGTTAACCGGACACGACTACTTCCGGAAGTACTTCCACAGTATGAGAAAATGCAACACTCCCTTTTGCATTTATGAGGAAGAAATGGTAGCAGACGACGCTGAGCACACCTTTTTCAAGTGCCACCGTTGGTCTGAACACCGCAATCAGTTAGAAGCGCAAATTGGCCAAGCGACAGCAACAAATATAGTTGACAAAATGGTCAGTAGTCGTGAAAACTGGACTGCGGTAGCAACATATGTGGAGCACGTACTTCGCATAAAAAAGCATGACCTAGATGCAGTGGCCATAAGCCAACACTGATCTAGTGTTTAAAGTGGGTAAATGGACGCAGGTATAAATAAGGGGAGGCATATTAGCCAAAACAGGGATCCACCCCGAAGTATTGTGAAACCGGTGCCGTGGTGGTCAACATATCCCATACACAAGGTGGGTTTTTAGCCGGTAACCATATTGGTGCCCGGCATACGGCGAATTCTGCGAGATGCGTAACGCATTTCCCATCTTGCTCCCAAAAAAAAAACTCACCTTAAATACATTGCAGTGCCTCAGTATTGAATCTGGAATCTTAGATTAGAAAAGAAATAAAGCTTTTTCTATGCAAACATCAAACGTAATTATTGTATATTGAAAATGGCGGTCATTCCAACATACGGGCGCTCAAAATTTGCGAGTCATTTTAAAATTTTCTGCACTCTTTTGACAGCAAACGTAATTACTCTAAATTGGAAATAGTGATGGCTAATAAGATGCGGCGCAGCCGAATATAGCACTCTTAGTTGTTTTTTAATAAAACGATTGCAAGTAAATTTAATTTTAACACACCTTTTGTCTTAGTAAATCTGGATATTTAATTTTCTTTTCGTACCAGGTTGTTCATATTACAAAGATATATCGTTAACTTAATATAGAAAGGCCCTAACAAATATTTTCAAATCGTGTTTTTTTTATTGTTTGTATCGATAACTTAAAAGAGTGTTACCTATCGAAATATGATAAATATGTGATATGAAAGAAAAAATAATGAATTAGGGTCTTTATATATTAACTTAATATTATTAAGATAACAATATACTTTTTTCATAAAACTATTTTGTTAAATTTTACATATTAATTATTTGCATTTCCAAGGTCCTTCAATAAAACTTTTCTAAAGTTTTGTTTTATATAGAATTTAGCAACACCTACCCGACCCAAGTTTGTTTTGCTGTTTTTTTTTTTTTTTTTTTTTTGTCAACTTAAAATAGCAACAACAACATTGAAAAGAGCAAGAAAATACCAACACTTAACATTAATTTGATAATTTTTTAAGCACTAAATTTAATGTCTTTCAAATGCTAAAACAGAAAAAACATACTAGAGTAAACATTTTAGAAGCATGTATTTTTTTTTGTCTATTCAGTGAAATAAAAGCTGTCCAACTCAGTTGATGTTGCTGCTCGTAAAAATTTCTTTCGCAGATGCAACTTTTTTCAACTAAGCACAAAAAAGCATGCAAAGTTGAACTTACATATACGACTACATACATACATACTCGTACATACATACACATTCATACGCACATGAACGATGATGATGATGAAAGAAAGGAGACCCTACTTGACCTATTCTTCAGACAATAATATTATTTTACAATTTTGATTTAATTATTTTAGGAAAAAGCACGATACCGAATTCAAATTAGTTCGTAAAATTGAATTTCTTACCATGACTGGCCAAACTCAAAGCTAAAACAAGAGATGGCGATTAAATCTATTGTCATAGAAAACCGCGTTGTGTCTACTGGGAATTATCTATGTACTAGTGATGTTTCGAATATCAATTTTTAGTATTCGCGAATACGAATACGAATATTTAAAACAGTATTCGCCGAATACGAATACGAATATTTCTTTTGAGGTTTATATTTCAAATTTAATAGGAAACAATCCCTGCCTTTGCGTTAGTAACTATAAATGAGAGACATGATGACTTTACTCATGGATACAAGTGACAGTGACTGTGAAAATGGAGATGAAATTTCTCAACTTAGTTTCCCAGATTCCATTCATCATTTACTTAGAAAAACTATCGCGGAATATATATCGGAAAAACGGGCGGCAAATGACGTTAACCCACTGATATGGTGGAAAGTAAATAAGGAAAAATACGAGCTTCTTTTACCTATAGTCAGGCAATATTTAGTGACACCACCAACGAGTGTTCCAAGCGAGCGAATGTTTAGTGGTGCGGGGCTTATTTATACACCGCATCGTAATAGGCTTGATGGAGAAAAGGCTTCAAAACTTCTATTTTTGAAATTCAACATTCCTCTACTGAGGTTTGATTACTAATTTAACATGATATAAAACTTTAATTTTTGAATACTAGTTGCAAAATATATATATATATTTGTTTTTTTTTAAGAAGGTTATTACTTTGCGTGAAATACAATGGGTTTTTTTAATAAAAATTAATATATTTTTTTACATTTTATGTACTTTTTTTAAACTTTTGTATGATTTTTTTTTGAAAAATGTATGGGAAAATTATTCGAAAAATATTCGCTTGAATTTGGCGAATACGAATACGAATATCTTAAAACAGGCGAATAGTCGAATAGTCGAATACGAATACGAGTATTCGTAACATCACTACTATGTACATCTAAAGGTCTATATTGAATACAAAACTTGTAGAAAAAAAGTAATCGTCAAATTGATGACACTATGTCATCATATCTGTGACATCTGTATTATAAAAAATATCAGCAGTAATTCAAAAACTGTCATCAATCTGATAAAAAAAATTGCTCCAGAATTCGATGCTATTTTGTGTTTGTTAATAAAAAGTCAAAATAAATCTAATTTTGTAATCTATGATTTCTGTTTTCAAAAATATGTATATAAAAAAATACATACTACGAGAATTGATGCACATTTTATCTACAATAACAGAGCGCAAAGCACGTAACTAAATAATAATATGACTCGATAAATTCAGCAGTCTAAAATCTTCAGACAAGCAAATAAAATTAAAAGTAAAATTAATATAGAAAGAAGACAAAAAAAGAAAAATTAAATTTTATGATGACATAATTGTCATCATTTATAGTGAAGACAAAATTATCATGACACATAGCAAGATGACAAGTGTAATCTTAATCTATATAGGGATGATATGATTTTGAAGTTACGTTTCAGCCATTTGTTTTTCATTGTATTCGGTAGTGTTTACAATTTCATCATTGAGAGATACACGCAAGAACAACATTTACAAATTATTTAGTTTTATTATCAAAATAATCGTTCTCAAACTGCAACTTTTCGTGCGTTTTTGCGCATTTTATAGTCGTAATAATCGTCCAAGTGTGCTCGCTATTCATCGAATTGTTGAAAAACTGTCGATTGTGGTGCGAAGAAAATCCACAAATTATTCACCTAAATTGACAGTTTGGTGTGGTTTTTGGTCTGGTGGAATCATCGGTCCTGTCAATGGAGAGCGGTATAGATCGATGATAACCAACTTTTTATGGTCGAAAATGGAAGAAAATCTTGAAAACATTTGGGTCCAACAAGACGGGGCTACGTGCCACACAGCAAATGCAACAATTGAATTATTGCGAGAACAGTTTGGAGATTCGATTATTTCAAGAAATTGCGATATTGAATGGCCTCCAAGAAGTTGTGATTTAACACCATTAGACTATTTCTTGTGGGGTTATTTGAAGTCATTTTTTTTTTCATTGGTCTTTCGAAATAAACCAGACTCTCTTCAAGCTTTACAATATTGAACGTTCCATTCATGACATACGACTTGATTTAGTGGAAAAAGTGCTCGAAATTTGGGTTCATCGAATTCGTTCCTGCAGAAGAAGTCGTGGAGCCCATTTGAAAGATGTTTTATTAAGAACTTAATTGTATCGATTGTACTTCACATTAAATAAAAAACTTCTGAATTTCCTTAACAATAAGGGTGTTTTTATTTTTTGAAAGAAATCATATCACTCTTATTGGAAAACCTTTTACCGTTTTCAAAATTTAAAAAAAAAAAAATCATTAAAATTTTAGCTTATTTTTGTAAGATTTTCTTGAAAATCAGAAGCTTCCAGTGTAAATTCTTCAAATTTCTTGTAATATTCTGACTACAGCTATTTTTGTAACACCAGTCACAAAACACATAAAATGAGCTAAAATTCCAAAAAAAAAAATTAATTTGAAGAGTTATCGAAAAATTAACAGGAAATATTACATTTCGAAAACACAAAAACATTCAAGATGAAAAATTTATGGTGTTTTCTTTTCTACAAAAAAATGGTACATCTCCATGCAGAAAATGTACTTTGGTGTTCGTTTCTTAAAAATATTTTGCTCCTAAGAGGGCAGTGTGTTTGATTATAAAAATCGACCGCACTAATGGGGGAAGGCATTGCGCTTTTTGCCCCGTAAGAATCGACAGTGTTGATAGTGCCCTGTAAAACTTAGCTGTCAGCTGTTAAAAACAGGGCGTTCCACTTTTTCATAAGTTGTGTTTTGTTCTAGTGAAATAACAAGCTGCATTATTACAGGGTTGGCAAGACATTTTATACATGTACCTTTCAACAAGGTGCTATTTTGTGTGTTGAAAAGAAAACACCATTAGACAGATGAAATTTAATAAATAAAGCACGTTTTGTTTTATGTGCTCTTGTAACACCCGTCACAAACTTTTTTGTAATATATTAGGGGTTAAATTATTTTAATTCAATAATAAAAGGATTATGTTTAGATTCAGATTTAGAGAAAACAATAATTGTGCTACAGCGCGAACTAGAAAGAAGTTTTAGCTTTTTGGTCAAGTTTTTATTTTTTTGTACAACTCAGTATTTATATTAAACTTAAATGAATAGCAAGTAATTTGTTGTACGAGCATTTACTTAGTAAAGCAATGTTTGTGTTCGCATATACTTAGTTTTATAGTTTTTTCATTACTTGTACTGTCTTCATTTGAAATTTTGCATTTTTTGAACTGTATAAAAAAAAATAAATGCACTTGAAAAATGATAATGTTGATATTTGATAAAGTTTTAGCACAGTGCTTTTAGCCACAGAAAATGTTTGGTTTTGGAAAAGCGTCATAGTTTTAAGATACAATGACACTGGTCATCTTTTCTGAAATCCTCAAGAATTTCTAGTTTTTATCTATTTAATTGAAAATTTTTACTACAATTTAGAAATCTATTAAATTTATTTGAGATGTTTTAAAAATTAGTTTTGAAAATTTATTCCGATGAGAATTTACAGTCTTCAGATTCCGTTTATTTTGTATTTCAATTTTAGAATTATAAAAGCTCACACATTAGGATTTTTTATTACCATTCAAAGTTTATTGTACTCACCGGTGCTAAAAGTATGCATGTTTTTTAATGTTTAATTACAAAAAAATTTTCGTTTTTCGATTTTGAAAGACTAAAATTTCGAAATTGAAGTAATTATTTTCGATCGGAATTGAGTTCTGTGACATGGCATTTGAAAAACGAATGTGTAAAAATGTGCTTTCTGCCAAATTTGAAAATTTTACTAATATTGGGTAAAAGTTCAATTAACGAAGTCGCATTATTAACAACGAAGTGAAGCTTTATTAATGCATATTTTAAAGTTTTTATTGCCATTCCATTTTCTCCTTCAGGATCACTGTCTACAACAAATATTCTATGCGAAACATATAAATAAGGTTCATGTTTTTATTCGTACGAATGCTGAACTTTGAAATGTTTAAAACACTTTTACTAATGGTTATTTAATGCTACAAAATTATCTGGATGTTGTTATATTTTTTTTAACATAATCATCTTTATAAATACTTAATATGTATTACGAGAATTGTATATGAATTGCGTAAAAGGATAATAACTAAAATAACAGTTGCTTCGATGGGAAAATATATAGTTTTTTATTTCACATACGAGTATGTATCTTACTCATGTCATTCGTTTGTGCATTCAGTCAGTCAGTCAGTCTTAGATGTTGTTGATAAACTAGATAAATAAATCCATAAATTTAAATTTAAAAGCTTTTTCTTTTCACAAACTAAAAAATGTAAAAATAAAAGTACATACATATGTACATATTGCCCTTTTAGAATATTGTAAACACATACGAGGGTGATTGCAGCCAGTCGTAATAAGTTTTATATGTTGAGGTTACAATATGAAGACTACAATTACTCGCATTTGGTTTTAAATTAACAAAATCTTAAGAAATCATTTCAGTTCTTTATTTAAAAATCTAAAATAATTTACATGAATGTCTGACTGGAAAATTGTTCATTTTAATTGAATACATTTAATTTTCCTAAGCTACAGTATACAACAAAAAAAAAACTTCGCCATGCCAACACTTACAAACTAATCCAAGAACTAACTTCGTTACAAAATTTATATGTATTGCTGAAATTGAGTACCACTTGCTGCTGTTGAACTAAAGCTCAGCAATTATTAGTTATTTTTTTTTTCTTTCTATTGCAATGAAAACGTACGTTCCAAGGATTGCATCTTGTAATTGTTAATTGTAATTGCTAAAATAAAAAGTTTTCATTTAAAACAGAAGTTTTGTGCGAAAGAATTTTTTTTCAAGCGCATTTAAAAGATTTGATTAGCAAAGTTGTTTCACTAAACTGGGTCATTTATAAATTCTTATTAGTAATTATGATGGTATTTGTTAAAAATAATTCTGTAATAAAACTAAATAATGATTTAAATAAGGAAGAAAAACATGAGTAAAATGCTAAAGACGTTTTAAGTATTTTAAAAGATTTCTTCTGAATGATGAGTTAAAGTGAAACTTTACTTATGGGTCGATTATGAATGGCAACCGAACTACAGTTGCGTTGCCAGTTGCTGAGAATTGTATTACCGATGGCAACTGGCAACTGAGAGCTGCCAGTTTCAGTTGCTATTTAGTGTTTTTCTGGCAACAACAAATTTGCAGTTGCCGGTTGGCAACGCAACTGAGGTTCGGTTGCTATCCATAATCGAGCCATTAAATATTTATGATACAAACTCAAAAATACCATTTTATAATATATTTATGTGGGAACATGGCGTAATAAACCAGGTGGTAGCGGGAGAAAACAAGAACATGGCAGCACGAGAAAAAGTAAAGCCAAAATAACTGAAGCTGTCAAAAATATAACCAGAAAACAGCTCTTTGATATTTTCAACTAAAAAATAAGTAGTGAAAAAAATAGTCAGCTGTCGTAACGCTGCCACATGGTTATTACGTCATGTGTGGGAATAAGTACGAGTTTAAGCCTAAAACTCATTTTAAGTTTTGAAAGTTTCGTTAGGAGCTAATGATGCCTCAGAATGCCTATTTTCTTGTTACTCGGAACTTTGTGTTACCTTTTTGTAACTAAAAGCTAAAATGTGGAGTATTTTACTACACCTCACATAATTCACCACCCCATTTGTATCGCTTATTGTTGTATAAAAAAAGACAATTTCAAACAAAATTTCTATGAAGAAAAATAAATTGTTTTAAACTTGATCAATTTTATTTTTTGTGGTTAAAGTGCCCAAGTTCCTTGTTTCGAATCCCAAAAGCCGTAAGTTTTATAAAAATGTTTTTATCAGCCTTTATTCCAGATAATAAATAAATAAGCATTCCAGACGTTGCACCGCCCTGATGACATCAAAAGCTTCGTTTCATAGAAGATGGCCGGTTCAGAAGAAGATAAAACAAGGATGGCAGATTAACTCACATGACGAAATAAATTTTAACTAATTTGGGGATAAAAAGTCAACTTGTTTTTCGTAAATATTTTTCTAGTTTTTAATAAAAATTTCCTGCTAAAGACGAAATTTATATTTCCTATCATTAAGGAAAATTTTACTCAGTTTACTCAGGCATTGGCGCTATAAGACAGCCAAATTAAACTCAAATTAAGTAAAATTTTCAAGATTTTAGTTAATTTTTTTTTTTTTTTTTTGAGTTTGCAATTATTTATTTCTTTAAGCTGTATAGAGAAGGATATTAATACAGTTTTAAATATTAGTCCTGTTCACAATCTTGAGAAAATAATCTTGGAACATTGCCTTTACAAATGGTATACATTAATTTAACACTTTACTAACCAAATGCACAGAAATAAATTTGCAAATTAGCAACGACAAGAACTGATAAATCATATAGAAATGTTTAGGTATTGGAAAAAAAGTTGGACCGAGAAAAACATTAAAAAATATTAAATTTTAATTATGTAATTTTTTAATGACAAAAATACATCTTTTTTTTTTGCAAAACCAAAATTGCAAACTTTTAATACTTAAGTTACTATTTTCTTTTAATAAAATTGTTTATGTTTTCTTTTCTACAAAAAAAAAATTGCAACATTTTCATGTAAAAATTGCAATTTGTTGTTCGTTTCTATAAAAAGGGTTTTTTTTTTCTAAAAAACATCAGCTTTATTAATGGATGAATGCATTCTGGTACTGCACTTTATGCCTCATACAATTTGACAATGTTGTTAGTGTCCTATAAAACAGGTGACATTTTGTTTTGTGCTACCAGATGAAGTTCGGAAAAAATCGCTTCGAATTAAAAACTGAGCTAACATTAAAACTTCGAGTTCCCGATGAACAGGGAATCTGCCGGCAGCATTTTTAAATTTCCATATCTTATAAAAATAAACTAAAGAAATTTTTAAAAGATTTTTAATGAAAACAGATAAGCATATGAATACTGCAACATCCATCATCTGTCATTAATGATTATTAAATTCATCCACGTCAATTGATAAGAAAGAAACGTTAAATTTATTTAAAAGTAATCCTTAGCCAAACATATCAGTCAGCTGTTAAGAAGAGGGCATTGCACTTTTTAAAAAACTTGTGAATTGTTCTCGACAAGGTACACAAACAGATTTGGCAAAACATTTTATAGATGCATATTTTGTATAGAAAAGAAAACATTATGGAGTAGTTTTAATTTAAAAGTTTTGTAACTCCAATACTCAATGCCCAATGAATTAATTCTTTTAATTCCGCGCTTGAATTACAACCAAATATGATGACACCTAAAAGTCTAAGCTGAACCATAAGAACGCAAAGCAAAACAAATATAAACATATGAACGAATAAAGCCGAATAAATAAATTTAAAAAAATAACAAAAATAAAAAAACTTTTACAACAAGTCTGCTTGGTTGGTAACGCTCACAATTAAAAAACAAAACCAAAAATAATATTGCCAGCTAAAACATACAAAATAAATAACAAATAAAACTTAAAATAAAATAAACAACATTAAAACTAAGCTGAAATTTACAACAACGAAAAAAACAACAAGAGAAGCCGCGAAAAAATCAAATTCACATAAAAACAGAGAGTAAAATAAGGTGGTGCTGCAGTTAAGCCTAAAGTTAAAATTACTATCAGCAACATTTTAATGTTGGCGGTCATAACAAAATCGAACGTTGTGTTGTAAAGTACTCGTATTTAATAAGAAATTAAAAAAGAAAACAACAAGCTAGACGACGTGTAATTTTGGCTAAAAATAAAATAAGTTATTTTAAAAATGTTCAATAAAGAATTTAAGAGAAATCTTTCAAACCAGATGCGTCGGCGCGAAGATCATTATTATTGAAAGAAAAATAAATATTAGACAGGTACATAAAAATAAAAACAAAATTAAGTGCACAAATGTGTAAAGAAGTGCGGATGGAATAGAAAACAAAAATTAAGGAATAAATTGTAAATAATTTATTTGTTAATTTCACATTTTGTTTTAACAAATAAAAAACCGACAAAGTTTAAGTGCGCCGTTTTCAATGTTCCAAAAAGTATGAATAATAACTAAATTTTGCAAAGTGTCGCACATTCTATCAGGTTTATATACGAGTATAAAAAAAAACAAAAAGAAAATATTATAAAAATAATGAATTGATGTTTTTTATTGTTTTATTGAAAAAGTAAAATACAAATAAGAATTAAATCCAGAATATTTCTTTCCTAGAGGTGAGTTGATACAAAATCTAAATGAATAATTTAAATAAAATCGCCAGTAAATAAAACTAATTTTAGATTTTGCCATAGAAACTGCAAAAATAAGTTGTTAACGCTTTTTCGTGTTGTTTGTCAGTCTTAAAAAAACAAAACAAAAACATTAATAATCAAGCCGTTTACGACTAAACATCAATATTTAATCAATTATGCGCATAAATTATGTAAAATAGCTGCTTGCGGCAACGTATCTACGTTTTTTGTGAACAAAAAAAAACGTATTATATTAAAAAAAATTTTAGTGGGTAGAATAAAATATATGATTTTTGGTTTATTTCTAGACTATTCACACTAATATTTTTATCCTACACTTTTTCAAGGTATGCATCTGCCTTAAGAGAATATTTAAGCAGTTAACTTAAACTATTCAGGCAGTGGGATATTTTCCATGCAAATCCAAGATCATAGGAATATTTAGTTCGTTAAAAAAAACAAAAAAAACAGCAGCTTAAAAAACATGTGGACTCCAAGGTTTCAAAACTTCAAAAATGTAGTACATATATTTTTAGTTTTGATAGATGATGCACTTCAAATATCTGGTCAAGTATATACACAGAAAAAAATTTGTTAGAAAACAATTATTCTAATTTCCAAAATTATTTTTCTTTTAAATAAGAAGTAACATTCAGGCAAATAATTAATTCGCACTACTTAATGTGTTACTTACTTTTTGGGAAATGGATAGTGTACAAAAGACTGGCAATGAAAATTTTTAAACAAAGTCCAATTTTACAAATCTGATACTGTCGACATATTGTTTTCGATATATGTAGCAGTGTTTGAGCGCCCCTTGGTGTTAAGTAGCCATTCGGTGATGATTCTACTCAGAATAACGATGAAGGAGGAATATCGTATTTACACTGTCTAACTTTTTTTGCATGCAATTCCATTTTATCAGTAAGAAAGACAAAGAAGATGCATAAATTGTACGAGTATACTTATCTATTTTGACACTCTCACTTGAAATTAAAATTGCATGGTATAAAGTTCCTTAGTGTAACACTGCAGCCAGACGTTCAAGTTTTTATTCAATTCTCTTTCAAGAAATTTACACAAACTGCTTGTCAAAATTCACAAAAATTGAAAGCTGTGACGTAGGCTGCACGCAATTTCAAAGCAATTTGCTTTCAAGAACACAAAAAATTATGGCGGCAGAATATATGTACTTATGTATGTACATATATGAAAACTAACGAGAGTTTATAATCAAAATGGCAATCAGCTGCTTTCTTGAAAGCAATTTGAAACACTCAATTGAACGAAAATTTGAAAGCAAATTCTCAGCAAATTTTAAAAGTGTGAGTGTATTGGTAAAAAAATGAGAGAGGATTGAATCTTAAAACAAAAATTGAATGAAAACTTGATCGTGTGACCCCCAAGTAAATACCGTAAATGTTGCCAAACTTAGAATATTGCTAGAAATGAGATGATAGTTTATACATATATCGTCTGATTTTGATCTCAGTACTAAAGCTCTGTACAGACTGTTGTCAGATCTAACAATATTGTCAGTAAAATGTGTTGAAAATTTCTTACAAAACTCTGAATTTCCAATTTTGTCTGACAAAGTTGCTAGAAAAACTATTGGCAGTGAATTATAATATTACAAACTGACAAAAAATTCTCAGACATCTGATAATCGTGTGAACACAATTCGTTTTCATTGTCAGATACTTGTCAGGTAATTTTCAGACAAATTTTAATTGTCAGACAATTTTTAATTGTCAAATAAGGAAATTTTCTGCATCTGACAATTTTTTCATTGTCAGTAAATAAATACAAGAAAGCTTTTATTCTCTTTCTCTTAAAAGTATGCTATACATTTCATAGTGTTTATTTTCTCTGAGAGAATCTGACAATTATTTTTATACAATAATCTAACAACCGTGTGAACTGACAACGCTTTTATATAAATGTATTGTCTTACAATTGTCTGACAAATAAATTGTAAACTTTTCTGACAATAAACATTTTGCTGGCAATTTTTTATTTGTCATTACATCGCCAGTAAATTGTAAAATCTGACAACGGTCTGTACAGAGCTTAAGTACAATCGAAAATTTTGGAATAGGAAATTTGGTCTTATTTTCACATTTAATTTTAATTGTTTTTTTTTTTTAAGCTATTGCATAGATTTTTTTCTCGGGGTTTGGCTGGCGTCTAAATCAAGAAATTCTGTAACGAAAAAACCTAACACTAAGTTTGATTCTTAAGTCTTTTGTTTTTTAAGTATGTAAATCGCACAATGTATGTTAACCCCTAAAGTATGCTATTGATTTTGATTTCAGTAACATACAGTACTGCCAGAATAACAACCGAGTTATTAAACAAAACGTAATAATATAATTGCATAAGTTGATAAAAAAAATGCTATGCAATAGCTTTACCGCGGCAGTACCCTAGTGCCACATGCCTTTTTTTCTGATAATATCTATAAAATTTCTTTTTAATATCCGGATTTGTTGGATATATAGGGAAAAACTGTTTGCCAGGTTTACATTAAAGTTCCGATTACAAAATTTTTAATGTCGCTCCACTATAGCAAATTTATATAGAATTTAGGGAGGGAAAATTTAACCCCTCATAAAATGAGTAACAAGTGCAATCGATAAAAACTCTGAAGCGTTTTCATGTATATTTTGTTTGGTATCCTCTACTAGGATCAGTACGGTGACCAAACAGACAGCAAAATATTTTCGTCTCTTTTTCACTAAATTTTTTTGTTTACGCTTATGCAATTTTTAAGCTATTGCATAGATTCTATCGCGGGCTTTGATGGTGACCAAATCCTCAAAAAAAAACCAAAAAACCAAACCCAAAACCTTACGAAAAAAACCCAGCACTAAGTTTGTTTCTTAAGTCTTTTGTTTTTTTAAGCTATTGAATAGATTTTTAAGTATTTGAATCGCCCAATTGTCTTCACTAATCAGCCTAATCAACAACCACACCAGCAAATGTGCTGCTGCCACCTGGTTTATCTCCAATAACAACCGAGTTATTAAACAAAACGTAATAATATAATTGCATAAGTTGATAAAAGAATGCTATGCAATAGTTTTACCCCAAAAATGTTAAATATATGTTTAGTCAATGCTAAACAAAATTTTTAATTCCAACTGTTTTTGTTGTTTTACATCTCTCGTGTACGGCTGAGAGAAAGAGTTTGCCTCCTTCTCAACCGTGTGTGGCCTCTATAATTTAGAACATTTTCTCGCGTGTTTTGAAAATACTGTCTTCACCAACGGAACATCAAGGTCTTTGTGAATTCGCTGATTTCGGATATACCAGGGGGCTGCTGTTATTGTACGTAGAATTTTATTTTGTTGCCTTTGAATTTTTCTACATTTGATGCTGAGGTAGTGCCCCATTAGTGGATTAAATAAGACCATATTGGTTTTAGGATCGCGTTGTATAATAGAAGTTTACAGTCTATGCTTAGTATAGAATTTCTTCCAATAATTCAATTCATTTGGGCTGCTTTTAATTTCATTTGGATCAACTTTGCGTCTATGTTCGTTTTCCAAAGTAAATTTATATCAAGTATATGCAAGTCTACAAAAACTAAAAACAACAGGCGGTTTGTTTGTGTAAAAATAATGGATGAATGTCAAAAACAGATGAGAACAACATGAAGAAAACAAAAACAATTTGTAAAATTATGTATAACAAAGCAATACAAACCAAAATGGCGTACGAAAATTGTAAACAGCTTTTGACAGTCATACATTACCACTAAACGAGAAAAAAATGAATCAGCTGTTTAGTTGCAGTTGCATATACTTGATATAAATTTACTTTGTGCGATTTCCATGTTAAACGACGATCAAGATGAACGCCTAGATACTTTACTTCAGTGTGTTGCGGTATAGGCTCGGTGTTGATTTGTATAGGCGGTTATGTTTCCCTGCGTAACGTAAATGTGACGTGAACACATTTCTGCTCGTTAACTTTAATACGCCATTGCTTTAGCCATTTTTCCAATTTGGATATATACCCTTGTAAGTTGCGGGAAGCTTCTACTGGATTTTCATGAACGCTTAGAAAAGCTGTATCATCAGCAAATGTTGACGTGTGAATGTTACTGCTTAACTTCTTTTTTACTCATTTCCCTTTTGTTCATTATTTTTTCTCACAAATAATTTACGCTTTTCATTACTTCCAAAATAATTAAAATCTGAAATTGAGAGATTTGCAGTTCCATTTTTGCGTTCAGTTGAAAAATCGTTGGCTAAAGTGACATAAATTAGAATTTACTAAAATTGAAATAATACCGATAAAAAATTTCGAAAATGCCAAAATATATAAATATGAAAAATAATCTTAAGTAAGTCCTGGGGTGCTACTCTGTCATTCGAAACGAAAGAAAAGTCTTCGAACTACCATGTACATAACAAGCAAGTTCGAACAGTTTTCTATTCGAATCGAAATAACCCCCCTGGTAAAAAGTGAGCTGAAATATTTATATGTATTTCTAAAAAGAAAATATTCCTCATAAAACATATTGTAAGATTGATAACCTTGGAATCTATTATAACCAATTATAAGCTGCAATTTTGAAATGGAGTGTCCTGAAGTGCAAGCATTTTTAGAGAATAGACCTGATGTGCTCCAAAAGTTATTGTTAACATATGAATATTTATGTACCTACGTACATATGTATATATGTACTCGTATATGTATTTGTATATATGTATTCTTAATATCTTTCTGTAAAATACTCATTTTAAGCAATAAACTTTTTGTTATATTTTTAAATTTATAAAATGTTTACATTATTTTTGCATGGAATTAATGTTCACCATAAGATTCTGTCGTAGATTTGGAAAAAATTCTTAGATTCGTAAAATATAGAATGCTGCATATTAATTAATTGTTTAGTTAATTAAAAAGAATGGAATAATGAACTTTAATCCTGCGGAATATTTTTCACTTATTTTTTTTATTTACAATTAATTCAATTGAATTTTAATTAACATTAACAAATAAAACAAATATTTTGTTCAATCACTTTTATTTATGCAGTTCTTTTCTATCAAGCAACCATTAATAATGAATTCGAAATTTTGTTGACGAGAGAGAAGTTTGTACACACAAAAAAATTGCTATCCATTAATTTCATTTAAATAATGAAATTCGTTATAAAAATGTGTTGTGTACACAATTTTGCATAATGTATTTAACTTTAAATTCATAAATATAATGTCAAGCCATTTAATCGACCAGTTTTATTGCCGCTTCTATTACGGTTTTTTTTTTAATGAAAAATAGACAAAATAAAAAATTGAAAAACAAACAAATTGTTTTTTGGCTTGTTCCGTGAGTTTTTTTTTAACTCAATTAGTATTCCAAACATGTTTTATTTATTAGAGATAGAGACGTATGAATATGAAGATTTGAAATTTTTTAGAACTCTTTTTTTTGGCAAAACTGCCGAAAAGGTGATGTTAGAGAAAAAAGAAAGAAAACATTTGTTTATGAATGAGACATTTTGTGTGTTTTCCAATATTTTTGTTGAATCTATCTTCTATATATGTATACAAAAGTGATTGTTTGTATATTTAAAAGCTATAAACGGCTAAACCAGTCACAACCAGTTTTTCTGAAATTTTCAGATAATATTTGCGATAGTCAGGAAGGAATAAATAATATCGTTTTGACATCTTAAGTGGAACATTTATATGTTGATATTTATGGAACTAATGCAGCTAAATACTTGAAAAGTTGCATATTTATTCTAAAGAAAAATTATTAAAAACTTACCAAGTAGGTGTGGCACGGCCTACATAATATTATTGATATATTTTGGGAACTAATCAAATAAATGACCTGAGATTTTGTAGAAGTTAATCTGTTGATTTAGTGCAGTACAATATGAGTGAGCGTGACAACTTCCACATACAGTGAACTCGCGGTAATGTGAACTTCCACAATAGTGAACTATCCACTATTGTGAACACTCATTTTCTTTCATATGAACTCTCTAAATTGTGAACAAAGTGTGATGGCTCTAAATAGTGAACAACAATTTTTTGCAGAAAACCAACTCACAACAGTTAAATAAGCTCTTGTAACACATGACAGGCGTTTAAAACCGAAAATTTTTGTTGCTATGTGTTACTCTTAAATGTTTTATAAACTCTTCACGTTATTCTTTTCTAGTTTTTTCTTATGATCTCCATTATGGTTTTGATATTTCGAATTAAACTGAAAGCGTATATATGAAAATGTTATATTACCAAAGTGGCATTTCTTTTCTTTATGGCCTTTTGTATTATACTAAATAAACTAGTAATTAGAGATGTGCGCGTGAGTAAAATTACGCTCACGATCACGCACGATCACGAAACATAAATATTTTTCACGCACGCTCACGCACGGCATTATTTAAAACTTTCACGATCACGCACGCAAACGAGCGCAATATGTTTAATCACGTACTTTCACGCACAACGGGAATAAATTTGCAAGCACGCTCATGGTGAAATACAAATTTTGCAATAAAAGATTTTGCATATGCTAAAAAATTTTATTTTTTAATTAATTTCTTTATTTACTTCAAGATCAAATTCAAGACAAATTTTGGAACGGAGATTTTAATGTCTGAAGCCACAATCATACATATGTATGTACAATGTACGTAATTGCATATGTATGTATGTATGAATAGATGTAATTTGAGCAAAGATCAAAAAGTTCAAAAGAAGAAAAATCTTAACATAGGGAACTGCTTTGAGTGCGAATCACGAAACACGTGATGGACGCGTGAGTCACGCGTGACACGTCTAATTCAGGACATTTGCACATCTCTACTAGTAATTGTGGTACAAATTATTGCAATCGAAAATGTGAACAAATTCAATAAAGTGAACAACTTTGGTTTTTTTAGTTCACATTACCGCGAGTTCACTGTACAATGAAAAATAATAGTGACATATTTTGGAGCTAAGAAACTTGAAATTTTGGGTAATGTTTTCCAGAAAACAGAGCACGTATTTCGGTGTAGCACTTCCCAAGAAGAGGAAATATTTAGTTATTGTTCATATACTCTCCTAAATGAAAGTCAAAGAATATAGTCTGTGTCTATGTCTATGCATATGTATGTATGCCTGTATGTATGTATATGTATGTATGCCTGTATGTACTCGTATCTATGTATATATGCATGCATTAATAATAATGTACGTATGTATGTATGTATGAATTTGCAAACAATTTGAACAAATTATTTAATGCATCTAAACTTCCCACTGTTTGCGGCAGTAACTGACGAATGAACACTTCATCAATCAAAACTTTGAAATATTATTACAAATTTATATTTGTTACGCTCTGACAGTGTAGACAATAAAAAAAAAGAAATATCTATACATATATGTATTTAAAAACCCTTCAATTAGTAACCAAATTACAAATTCATAATGTACTGCCATGAATTGCGGAATTAATCTTAAAAATAAGAAGAAACACAAATTTCAAACATATGACGACCACATTGTAATCGAAAATACTGAAAACTGCATTTGAGTTATTACATGAACATTTTCTAACAAGTCATTAGTCGGTTTTTTTTTTTTGGTTGTGTTAATACATAATTATTAAAAAATGATTTGCAGAAAATAAAAATATTAAGCAACAAAACTTCCTTAATCGCATTATTGCAAACCTAAATAAATAAAATAAGTAAATAATATTATAATAAATAATCGGGCAAGTCATACATTTCGTTCGTAATGCTTTCAATTTCGTAATTGTATTCCCATCGTTTTTGATTTGCAGTCTTTAAATTCCGTATTTTGATTTTATATTTATAAATTTGTGTACATACATATGAAAATTAATATTATCAGGCTGAAGTTCAGTTTTATTGAATTAATGAAAATTCAAATTACTAAGAGTTTATATGTACATAATTATAAGTTCAAATAATTGGCATTATTACGAGTGTCGTTGGCGTGCAAAATGTGGCAACGTTCGCTATATGTTTTACACTGGAGTCTTTAAATTTCGACAACGACTACGACAACGGTGATAAGGGCTAATAATTACGTTTATTCGTAATAATATAAAAATATTAATTGAGCTTGGGCACGAGCTATACCCTAATAACAAGGGTCACAGTAATGAGTGAACAACCCTAATATAGAATGAAAGCAACAATGAGTTAAATTACAAAGTAGAATACTTTGTAGATAACGGACTATGAGTTTTTGTTGATTATTAGTAATTTCCAATCAGTAATAGGAAATTTCGTAATTGTTTCAACATGTAGAAATAGAATAAAAACTAATTAAATTAATTCTCGTATTCTAATTCATTTGAAAATTTTGTGAAAAGTTGATATTCTTTCCCAATTAGTATCCACTTTACGAAAATTGTAAAAATGGACAAATGAACGCTGATGGTATACTGATATGTTCTGCTAATTTGATTGGATATACTAATGTTTTTCAACATAAAAACTCTTAGTAATTTGAATTTTCATTAATTCAATAAAACTAAACTTGAGCCTGATAATATTAATTTTCATATGTGCACATTTTCTTTTCTACAGAGTTTTTTTTTTTTTTTAATTAGCAGCGCATTAGGTGCAAATTTCATAATAAGAATTCATTAGTAATGTTTTGAGGTTAAGGTGCATTTACCTATAGGACCCACTAGCATGTGAAATTAATGTTTATATTAATTAATATTGAAAATATCGACACACTAATTTGAATTTTATGCCAAGATTTGACTTATTACATTAATAACGTAATACTGTAGCGACACAAAATATGGAATTATAATAAATATTGATGACAATATTAACACATCATTTCAATAAAATATTATTATAAAAATTTTGAATTTGAATATAAAATACGTAATGTATGTACATATGTATGTCCATATTTACATCTGTATGGACGTATGTATGTAACTGCTGATAAAAATTGTTAATTTATGTTAATAAGATAATTGTTGAATGGATTTGAATGATTTGATTACGATAAGCGTTCATTTATTTAATTTAGACAAATTTGATTACAACTATTTGTAATTTATTTAAAATTATCAAAGAAAAGATTTGGGACAGCAAATCTGACAGTTTTTGTTTCTTTTTAGGTTAATTTGGATTGGCATTATTTTTTATTTTTTCGACGATGAATCACCAAACATTGTCTTAATTGCCCCATTTCAGACGATCATAATCTATAATACAACTTTACACACACACAAACACACGATTGATGCGCTTTATGATCAGGTGGAACCATTTGCACATAATGACAGTAAGCGAATCATAGTGAACGGTAAAAAACAGTACTATGATATGTGTCATATTACCGTAATCATATTCAAACAAACGATCATTTATATATGTACTAGTGATGTTACGAGTACTCGTATTCGTATTCGACTATTCGCCTATTTTAATATATTCGTATTGGTATTCGCCAAATTCAAGCGAATATTTCTCGAATAATTTGCACATACATTTTCCCAAAAAAAAAAAATATTATACAAAACATTTAAAAAAATAAATAAAATGTAAAAAAATATTTTTATATTATTATTATTACGAATAAACGTATGTATGTACAAAAATATATTAATTTATATTAATTTCTATTTAAAGAAAGAAAGCCCTCTATCTTTGATAATAATCTTCTCAAAAAACAAACGAAAATTATATTTCGTAAATATCATTTAAAAGTTAAAATCTTATATGTAAATTCATATCATATGAAGTTAGTAATCAATTTTCGGTAGAGGAATGTTGGACTTTAAAAATGGAAGAACTAAAATTTAATATGTGAAAGTCCACCGAGACATGTGGCTGCGCAAGCTGCGAAAATATGTTCTCCCAAACAGCATTGCATTACTAATCAAAAGCGAAGCAGAGTAAGAAAAACGAAATCTCAAAGTATGTATGAAGGTGAAATAATTTAAAAATGTTCAGTAGTGGTCTTCAAATTCCGCAGCTAAATGTCATAATAATGTTAAATACCTAAAGTAGTGTGACAGTTGTTTTCAATTTATTGTTACTGACGCAAAGGGAGGGCGTTTTTCCAATTGAATTTGAAATATTACGTGGCGCTAAACCTTAAAAGTAATATTCGTATTCTGCGAATATTTTTCCAAATATTCATATTCGTATTCACAAATACTGAAAATTGATATTCGTAACATCACTAATATGTACATATGTGGCAAAAAGGAAAAAGTGCTTAAGTCGAGATAAGCTAATTTTGAGCAAATAACACTATTTTATTTTTTATACTCAAAAGTATCTCTGGGCAAAGTTTTATTTGTATTGAACGATTTTTAACAAAGTTCAGCCCAAAATTTTTCCT
Organism: Lypha dubia; assembly: GCA_947311025.1. Taxonomy (NCBI): domain Eukaryota; kingdom Metazoa; phylum Arthropoda; class Insecta; order Diptera; family Tachinidae; genus Lypha; species Lypha dubia. The sequence goes on along the minus strand of OX371260.1, from coordinate 46,213,368 downwards.
GCTTCGGCCACACAGTGTGTATATTTACACGAAACCATTCGAGCTGTTTTTACCCCCTCATAACTTTGCTCCTCTTGATCATAATATGATGAAACTTAAAACATAAGGTCTCCCTACAGAGGTGACCTCAAAGGTTAAATGTGAAAGTTCCACCGTAAAAGCTTCCCGAGATATTAAGGTGTTAAAAGTACGTATTCACTCACTGACTCACTCACTGACTCACTCACTTAATATTATTGGGCACTTCCAGTATAGCCAGAGAGCTGAAACTTGGTACACAGGTAGGTCTTGGTGTGAAATTAACCAGAAAAATCTAAAAACGGGCACTTTCCACCAGGGGGACTAGGGTGTCCCATCTTTGTATGGGGCACTTCCAGTATAGCTATAAAGCATAAATTTCGTACACAGGTAGGCCCTGATAAGCATTTTACGAAAATAATTTTCAAACGGGCACTTTCGACCCGGGGATGGTATTGTACCTATCAAGAACTTGGTCCTTATTTTGATCTCAGTACTTTTTACGGCCGAAATTTTTTGGATCGGAACTTGGCGTTATTTTCACATTTATGTTTTTGTGCGGATTAATATTTACTTTGCGGAGTTGTACGACTACCAACTTTTCGCATCATAATGCTTTAACGGGAGCTCAATGTGTGTCCAAAATTACATAGCAAGAACATGGGCCTGGCTCTATCTAGTTTTCCACTGGTCAAATTGTATTGTCAAGATTTTTAGCACGATTTGATTATAAACCCTTAAACAGGACATAAGTGAAATTTTTGTCGAATTTTTTATCGGAATGTACAAGAAAATTTATTCGGAAAATTTATTATATTTTTATTTATATTTAAAAAAGTATTTTATTTTTTATTATTATTTACAATAGAAATGTTCGAAACAAATTGCTCTGTTGTATTTAAGTGTAAACATGCAGTAAATATAAGACTTGAAAATATTAAAATGTTTTTAAAAATTCAATTCAATAAAACTGAACTTGAGCCTGATAATATTACTTTTCATATGTAGAAACAAAAACGTCAACTGATTTTTTCACAAAAAATAAAGACTTGTAAAAACAATATTCATTCGTTTAAATGTAATAAAAGTAAAGTGAGAAGCATAAAGCAAAGATGATGAAAATTTTAAAGATCTTAAGGGCACTCACTCATTGTTCATGTTGATGGTATGGACAAGCAACTTTTACGACAATTTTGAATGAACCCATTGAACAAGTTTGAAAAACGAAAAGGTGTTTTAATATTTCATACCTTTTATTTTCGTTTTTTTTTTTCGCTTTTTACTGCATTAATATAATAAACTGTTAAGATGGAAATCATAATTCAGTTGCACAGTTTTGTTAACGGCTCATTTAGTAAGCAATTATTACCGAAAGATAAAATGATTGAATGTAACGAAACTTAAATGGATGATGCTCAAATCCAAAAAAAAAATCAGCAGACAATAAATTATATTGGAAATACTCGTACTGACATACATATAAGCAGGGAAACCATAAATGTGTGCAGTTGCAACAAAAACTCGCAATTAAACAGGCTCGAAAATATTAATGCACTTTATACGATTTTAACGATATTTATTGATTGATTTCTGAAAGCTATAACTGTGGTGGAATGCACTGGACTTTTCGATCAATTGAAATCATATAGAGTGGGTTCTTGGTATAATGGCAATCATGATAACTGGTGCCCTAAAAACTACTTTTACTGAGACTCTTTTTAATGTGCTGGGATGGCTTTCAGTTGATCTGTTGGCAAGGAAGTCAGCACTACGCACTGCAGTACGACTGACTACATTTGACGCATGAAATCATCGACATGGGATCATTCTAGCATTTTAGAGACCATTGGAATTATTTCTGATCTCATTCCAAACATTTCTTCAATAGACAATTTCATTACTCTTTGTCGGAGGACTTCTCCCCAATACCACACGGGGCCCTACGTGTGTTCACAGATGGCTCCAAACAGGGCACGAGAGTTGGTGACGGTGTCTACATTAAGGAATGCGGGATCAAGATTTAATTCAGGCTCGCAGACGAATGTGGCATCCTACAAGTAGAAATATCCGCCATTAAAAAGGCAACAAACTGGCTAAGGTTTCACCGGATATCGAACAGAGACATCCAAATCATAACCGACAGCTAACCGGCAACAGACCGTTGTGGTCCTGGAATACCGGAAGACACTAAACACGGTGGCGAACTATTCAGGTGTTACCCTAACATGGATACGTGGACATGAGGACACTACGGGCAATATCATCGCTGACACTTCAGCTAAGAGAGCTAGAGGATGTCGACATTGACAATTTCTACGCTCTTCCACTCTTATCCTGCTGCAAGCGTATTGGTGTTGCTCTTATGCAGATAGCTCAAACCAGATGGACCAATGAACCAACTTGCTCCATAGCGAGAACATTATGGCCTCGCTTGTCAACAGAACTAAGACCATGCTGAAATTTCCCAAGATGCAATTGCGCAACCTTGTGGCCACAGTTACAGGACACTGCAGCTTCGGTACCCACGCTAAACACATGGGTCTACCATATAATGATTATTGCTCCAGCTATAATGACGAGGAAGAAGAAGAAGAAAATATCATGCACCTTATATGCCGCTGCCCAGCTCTGGGGGATCATCGCCTTCATTTTTTAGATACTATATCCTTCAGTACCCTCTCCGAGCTTTTAGGAACTGAACTTGGAAACTTGAACTTTTTTGTCAGGAGCAGTATGTGGTTTCCCTCACTGACTACCTCTTTACCACTGTTCCACTCTTTCTTTCTTGACCCTTCTCTGTCTAATCTTGCCCTTATTTTCTTCTTGTCTACTCTTCTTCCTACAAAGTAATACAATGGGACCACATCAGGACTTAAGTGGGCTGAAGTCTAATTTCCTTCCACAACAACCTGCTAACCTAACCTATAAGTGTTTAAACTTGCTACTAACTAGTACATACACAGAAAGTACACATGCAAGAATTAGCAAAAAGTTAAAAAAACATGTGAGTTTTTAGCTTTTGTCATACAATATTTTTTCTCTGCTTTAAATTAGTGTTGTTGTATGAAAGAAACTAAACAGTTTTGTGTTGATTTGTTTGATTAGGGCCAATAATTCAGTGCTAATTTATATGTTATTTATTAAACATTAAATAGCCAACATTGTGTATTTAAAAACTACATTAGTTTTACGCATCTCCATATGTTTTTCACTGCTTGTTCTTCTTGTTTGCAACACAGCAAATAACAAATTTGTGGTTGCTGACAAGTTCCATAAAATGTTGGCTTGTTTTGTTGCTATTAACCTTTTAATCATTCTGAAATTTGCTCTTATTCTTTTAAAGCATTTCAGCAGTTCTCAATTATTCTTATTTTTAGCTAAAATAATATACATATGTATATTTTTTTGATGTTTCTTAATTTGTTCTGGTCAGCTGTTCCTTAGGAATATTTGTGGGATTATTTTTTTTAATATGTAGTGCTACCAAGTTTTAATACAATTAAATAAGAACAATTAAATACCACTGAAAACAGAAGTAGCACTTAAATACAACATAAATTTAAATGAAAATTTGCTGAATGAGTATTTAAATACGAACTTAAAAATTGGCCATTAGGATAGACGACATATGCAAAAATATGCATTAGAAATTCAAAACTGTTGAAACTGCTTAAAATTTCTAAAAACTTATAAATAGTTAATTCATGCATATTTCTGGTTTCCCTGAATATCTGTAAGTAACAATGTATTCGCAAAGTAACATAAATAGAGCAACTAGATTGAGACAAGTTAAAAACATACAATAGATAAATGGTACGTTAGGAAATAATCATGCCACCTGTTCGAGGAGAATTGTGTTGAAATAACCCTTTACACTGTTTAATAATACATACATAAATATATAAATTCATACATACATACATGCATATAATGCATAAATACGAGTATGTCAGATAATCTTTTGTAATGCATTTCTGTTTATGTAGTGAAAGAGGGCAACATAGTTAGCTTAACAAATATATGAAAACTGAAACGAAATGTGTGTTATTAAGATTGAAGATTTATATACACACACATACACACTTACACACATACATATATTAAATCTTTATTACAACTTAAATTTATGGCACGAAAAAAAAAACTTCAGAAACATCAAACATATTTATGCGCAAGTTATCAATTAACTAATTTTGTTCTATAACATTTCAATTAAGGATTTAGCAGCGTTAAGCATGCCAAAAATTTTATAAATCTTTCTTATTTGTTTTTAACTAGCAAAAACTTGGCAATGACATGTGATTGCTGACTTACTTACACACAATAATAATACTTCTAAATATTCGCATTTTTACGAAGAAGTCTGATAATGACTTGAGCATAATCTAGTTTGCTTTGAAATAGAAAAACATACTCGGTGTAGTAATTGAAAATTATTTAATAATCGTTTCTAATAATGTTTATAGTGTTGCTCAAATAATCGGTATGTTTTTATTGCTTTTTCGTTTGGAACAAAAATTTCGTAATATGTAATTATTAAAATTGTTGAAAGGTTGATACAATTATCTTTCAATCAATATACTCGTAATGTACTTATTTATGATAAGATTATCGTTGTTGTTCCATCAACTTTAAAAGTTGCTCGTAATTATAGCATCTTAGGGAAAATTAATGTTGTTTTGCTATTTTGTAAACGACTTGAAAAAAGAAGGAGGTTATCAATTCAAGGAGGATTTACTTTCAGATGGGGCCATTTTTTCGGAAATTTGGGTGCAAGTAGCTCCGCTAAAATATTGATTATCGAATAACAACTCCACTGATAGATCGATTTTTAAAAATCTTTTTTGTTGGAGGAATTTTTGCTATCATAATTTTTTTTATGGACATATGAAAAAAAAATAACTCTTGGTAATTTGAATTTTCATTAATTCAATAAAACTGAACTTGAGCCTGATAAAATTACTTTTCATATGTACATCAATATAAGTTCGAATAATAATTACGTTTAATTACGTTTATTCGTAATAATATAAAAATAAATAAATTTCTTATCAAAGAATGAACGAATTTTGGAAATTTTACTTAATTTGAGTTCAAATTGGTTGTCGTATGGCGCCACAATGCCGTTTTTTACAGAAACTCAGTAAAATTTTCCTTGATATTAGGAAATACAAATTTCGTCTTTAACAGGAAATTTTTACTAAAAACTAGAAAAATAAATACTAAAAAATAATTAAGTGTTTATCCCAAAATTAATAAAAATTTCGTCATGTGCGCCAATCTGCCAATTTGCTGTGCATTTTTCATTACCGTGTTTTACCTTCTTCTGGACCGGCCATCTGCTACAACGCAGTTTTTGATGACCGTTTTTAAGTATTCAAATTTTTATGAACTATTCAGGAGTAAAACATTTCCTAAATCATTTTCTTACAAATAATGCGCACGCGAATAATATTAATTCCGCTTGGGCACGAACTATAAATACCCTAATAACAAGGGTCACAGTAATATGTGAATTTCCCTAATATAGAGGAAAAACAACAAAAACGTTAAATTACAAAGTAGAATACTTTGATGATAACGGACTATGAGTTTGTGTTGTTTATTAGTAATTTCCAAACAGTGATGAGGGAATTTCGTACTAACCAGAATTGTTTCAATATGTAGAATAAAAAGATGAATTAAAAATTAATTCTCCTATTCTATTTCTGTTGAAAACTGGTATTAAGAATATGTACATAGCTTGGTTTGTATTTTAATTTATAATTTTATTTTTTCAAAAGCTGATGTGACCATCTTTTTTTTATACAGATGGTATTAATTATTTTTTTATCAATTGTAATTAGTATTTCAAAATGTCATTATTTTTTCATTATAAATAGTAGAAAAATTTTATTTAAAAAAAAGCAGTGGCTTTTATTGGTACTGATTTTTTTTTTCATTGTAAATGTTTAAAATAATGGCAATGAAAATTCAATGCCAATGAAAAAGTCCCTTGTATGCTAGCGACTAGTGAGAAAATATGATCCGTTTCCATTTTTGATAGTAGAGAAACTAAAAATATTTACCTGATAACAAATAAATTTCAAGTTTTCTAAAAAAAAATTTGTACTTGACAACTAGTAAAATTGTTTAATAGCACACAAAATGAAAATAAATTCTCTGTAATATATTGTTCAGGAAAAATTTCTTGTCAATGAAAACTAGCCATCCACGCAAAAATGCAAAAACACATATATTATCAACGCATATTTTGTGTAATTTTTTGGGTTGCTAGTTGTTGATGCAAAGAGAAAAATTTTTAAATATTATTCATTGTATGATCGACATGTTTGTCATACTAGTCGAAGATGTGTTTGGTTGGATTGGCATATGTTTCATTGTTTGGTATTTTTTATAGTGGCATATTGTATGAAAAAAATATTTTGTATATGTGTGTTTTTGCATTTTTGTGAAAACTGGGAATATATTTGTTAAAAGGTAAATATTTTTCTAGTTTTCACATAAATTATGGAATATGAGGGAAAGTTTTAGCAAATATATTAGTTTTTTTAAACCCTGGTTAATACAATGCCTCACTGATATACATTACAGTAATTTGTGATGTTGATGACTTTCCCTAACCACGACGACCCAATTTGCTTAGTAGTCAACACGTTAACCACTTCAGCGAACACCACCCACATTAAAGCTAAAATCTGTATTTATTTGGTGTATTTTTATCTTCATTAGTTGATTTATTATTCTCATCATAAAATCCAAATGGCCACTAAGCGAGATCATATATCGTATGTTTTAGGTACGCATGTTTATACCACCACTTTCCATACTCTGCCTTACGAAGGCTAAAATTATGTTAAGCTGAACCTATTAATTGTTTTTAAAGAATCTATTAAATACAATTAACTTATAGAATCGACCTCGTGTGTGTAATTTATGTTTTAAAAAATTTTCCCACCTTTTGTTATTATCTATAATAATAAAACTCCTATAAAAAAAATATATAAAAAATATATGATTGTTTGACTAATTGATACTGTGACTCTATTTTTTTTTTTTTTTTTTTTGTTAGTTTTGGAATCATTTGTTGATGTGAAATTCAAATAAAATAGTAATTTGATAGAAACAAAATATAGCAACAACAGCAGAGCAACAAACACGAAAAGATAAATATTATGCAATATTATTATTACCGTAGTTTCTTTATAATTTATTATATTTACATACAAATAGATTTTACTTGTTTCGAGTATATTAAGATGTGTGTTATTTTTATAGAAGCGTGAGTTGAACAAAGCTGAAAGAAAATGTTACTGCAAAAAAAATATATGTATGTATATACAAAGTATACGGCTGTACCGAATTTTAAAACATCTACTAAAATAATTGTCATAATATTCAGCAGGCGCATTATATTCGCGCCGTGACAATTACCAACATTAAGAGAAGAAATGTGGGAAGAGTTACACTCATTTAAAGTTTAATTTTTTATAATTTTCAACTAATTCCACATAACCGATTCTTATGAAACTTAAAATACAAAAACACATTAAAAGATTATATATAATAACATAATGGGGGGGAACGGACCAAATATGTAATTATTATTTTTCAACTTGTACTTCTACTAAACCGATGTTTATGAAAGTTTTTCGCATACTTACATATGTATATATTTTTTCAATTCAAAATCCATTTCATATATTTTTGGAAATTTCTGTGAAAAATATTTGGTGAACAATACAATTTTCTTGTGTTTTTAAAAAATGTTGTATGAAAACAAAGATGGGAATATTAATATTATATCAATTATCTTGACATAATTTTGTATATACGTATGTATATGTAATTGTATAACAGCTGGGTTCCGCTCTTAGCCAGAATGTCAGTGATGATATTGCCCGTAGTGTCTTCATGTCCATATTAGAGTAACAACTGAATGGTTCGCGAGCGTGTTTAGTGACTTCCGGCATTCTAGGACCGGACTGGATGAGGTATACACACCAGTGAGGACTTTTATTTCCGGTTTACTATCGGTTATGATGATTTGGTCATCTCTATACGATATCTGGTAAAACAACAGTCAGTTCGTTGCCTTTTTAATGAAGGATATCTTTTGGCTTGTACGATGCTACATTCGTCCGGCAGCCTGAACGAAATCTTGTTCTCGAATTCCTTAATGTAGACACCCCCGTCAAGTCTCCTAACCCGTTTGGAGCCATCTGTGTACACGCATAGGGTGCGTGTGGTGTTGGGGAGAAGTTTTCCGACAAATAGTAACGATATGCTCTATTGAAGGAGGGTTTTGGGGAATAATTCCAATAGTCTGTAAAATGATAGCGTGACCCTATTGGTCGATGGTTCCATGCGTCAACAGTACTCAGTCGAACTGCAGCGCGCAGTGCTAACTTCCTAGTCAAGAGATCAACTGGAAGCCACCACAGCAGAGAGAGGTTTCGTATTCGTAGATTGTAGGGCAGCATTTATCATAATTGCCATTATGCGTAGAACCCACTCTATACGAGTTTAAATGATCGCCAAGTCCGACATTTAGGTTTGAAAAATAATAATTTGTTGTGGGCTAAGAAAATCTAAAGCTACGGTCACATTTGGCAAACATTTGTGGGAAAAAACGTAACCACTAGTTTTGCTTAGGCTGAGCAGCATTTAACTACATTCTTATATTACAGAATATATGTAAGTAGTTGTGCTGGAGCAAAGCTAATTTTACATACATAATTTTTATAAAATGCAAGGCCATATTTAAAAAAAAATTTTAAATTAAATGGAAAAAAAATTTAATTTTGATGACCCCTACGTATGCAATCCATTATGCCAGAACTTAGGTTTTTTTAGGTTAGAAAAGATAGATGTTGAAAATGTAGAATGCAGAAGGCTTAATTCTTTTACAACTCTGCTATTGCATTTGCATTTGCTAATTTTTATACCATTGTTAAAGCGCATCTGGTATTAAGTAGACGCATTAACTTTCTTAAGCTTCATGAGCAGGCATTTTATTAATTATTTTACTACGCGGACGGTGCTGCTTACCGACCAAGGAAAGAGGGAGGTCTGTTGGTCACTTTTTTCCCACAAATATTTGCCAAATGTGACCCTTGCTTAATACACATGATTAGCTTATCCCTATAACACTGCACTGCATGCAATCATCGTAAACTTGCAAAACTTTTTTAAAAAAAAAAAGCATATTCTTTTATTATTACAAAAATTCGTGTACACTTGTTCATTTCCCTCTCATCTTTCATCCACAGACTCAAAATAAAAGTTTGACTGGTACGGACACTCACTATACAGTCACATTTCTGTGTATTTTATAATATTCAAATTCAATGATGCAAAATCATTTGCACAGGACGTGAATAGTGCTAAAATTTTATGAATATAGAATACATACGAGTACGCAATTTACAGAGCTACAAATGAAATTTTGGTGGAACTTGCAAACGTAATGATGAACTAATGTGTATGCACCCATTCCTCAGTTTTCGTGAAGTGTATAAAACAATTATACAAAAAATAAATTTATAAATTAATCACATCACAATCTCAATCATCACCTAATCGTATATTTTGTACACATACAAAATTTATAGAAATTTTATGTTGCAGTCTGATGACGACAATTGTCATCAATTTTGTTTTGTTGGTTGGTTTTTCTTCTTTTTTTTATTATATCAATAAATATTCTGGGAAATTATTTCCGGCAATATTTTTTAGATGGACTTTTGTAGTTTTAAAGTAGTACAACCAAATAGTTTTTTTTTTCTTTTTTTTTAAATGGAAAAAAATTAAAGAATTCATTCAGTGAAAATATTCAATTGGAAAGTGCTGCTTATAATTCGGCCACTTGCATTAAGAATAGTTTGGTATATTTAAAAATTAAAATAATATCTATCTCAAAATTTCCCAGGAGCAAAGCTGTAAAGGTATCAAAATAGTGCGCTTAGAGCTTGTAAAATTTTTTAAGGCTTTCATGTTTGGTTGTATCTTTATAACATGTTATACTTGTTAGTAAGTTATTCGCATGTTTCCAGTGAAAGTTTGTATCTTTGAATGTTTGTTCCACTAAAACGCGAAAACCGTGCTCAATGTATTTGTTTGAAATTGGTAGTTTTGCTACTTTTTACCTTTGGTACTAATATTTTATTAAGTTTTTTTTTATAAATTAACACAAGTTTTGAGGGCTGAAATAAAACAAGAAATGGTAATTTTAGAACTTTTTTACTAATAGTACTTTCTACTTTTGGTACTTTTTCTTTACAGAAATTCTCTTAATGGACCCAGCCAGATTAAAATATAGGGTAGTTTTTAAGGGGTCAAAACGGAAAAATTGGTACTTTTTATTTTTCTTACAATTTTTTTTTTTTACATTAACAGTGTAATTTTTGGGGGGTTAAATGGTGCTTGTGATACTTTTTTTTTTTTTTTTTTTTTTTTGAAAAATTATACCTTCATGTAGCGTTGAAGTATTTTTACTTGAAATGTATTTTATGGGGCCATCGCTACAAATCAGGATAATGCAACTATCCAGATGATTTTTTACGATGACAGCCGCCAAAAGTTTTTTAAATTTTTAGTCGCCATTGCTTTAATTTCTATATAAAACACATTTTTTTCTAATGTTGTCTTTGGCATGTTCACGATTCTTGTTCTTTTCTTTTTTTTTTTTTTATTTTCGGACTTTTATACTTTATGGCCGAAACGTTAAACCGTTGAATTTTTGTTACTTTTTGGGACTATGTGTTTTATGAATTGTGTTTTCAGAAGCAATTTTCACAATATTCTTTGCCTACTTGATTTTTTTTTTATAGAAACTAACAAACACGCCTTTTAAATGCCGATTCAACATAAGATGAATCCCAGATGGAAATTTTCATAACTCCCATAGTCGCAAGGCGAGTTCATACCAGGTAGTCTTATCCATTCAACAACATTCGCCGCTTACTTTCCCTCCAACTGTCAAAGCAAATGCAACAATGTTCTTATAGAAATAAATAAAGAAAACTAACCTAACTTCTCAACATACTACATATGCAATTTTTGGCAGTTAAAGATTGCGCACAGCTGATGATGACGTAGGCTAATAAGGTAAGGTCACCTTGTAATGAATTCGCCTTGCCATAGACTTACTGTAAATAATATTCAGTCATTACTTGCAACAATGTGTGTTAAAATAATTAGTTGTATTACATATTTGAACCAGGTAATTAAGCAAACAATTGAAACAAAGTAAATTTTTAATTTCCGTTTTGAATGTAACTGGTCACAATTTTATAATTTCTGCAAATTTAGAAGACACAAGCAATTAAATGAAATTTTTATTGTATAATAGAAAGAAACAAATACAAAAATTCACTTGGAAAAAAAAAACATCACACAAGATGATTGCGTTTAAGGCTCCTCCCAACCACATATTTAATCATGTTTGGTGGTGGCAAAGACTTCCTGTAACACTTGAAGTAAACCAAAAAAAAAAACAAAAAAACATATTAAGTGAAAGTAAACTAACCATAACATTTTCAATGCTCAAACCACAAGAGACATTCAGCCAATTATATACAATTTGTATATTAAAATTACGTACATACATACATACATATGAAAAACATAAACAAATACAAAAAGTCAATTAGTTAAGGGGGCCAATGATCAAGGTGAAGTTTATAGTGGGTTTGTTGTAAGACATTATGTTTATTGTTAAGTTTATTACACAACTACATACTTGTTTTTATTTTCTTTTGTTTTAATTAAATAATCATAACGGTAAAAGATTGTTATAAATATAAAATCTTTTCATTGCAGATGCATGTCTGTCTATACGACAAATAATCTTCGAACGAAAATATAAATTTCAAATTGTCATGTCAAGCAGACATATAATGAAGGATGTTATGTTGAGAGGTGTACATGTAAGATGATCGAAGCCTTTGCAAATCATTTGGGCAGTCATATAGGCAGACATTTATTTTATTGGGCCACCACAGCACAATCTATTCACAGTCCTTTGCAAACCGATTCAGACAGCCTCAATCTGCGCATTGCAAATTTAATTAATAAATTTCATGGACCACTTGAACGTGGCGTACAAATTCTTGATCATTTGCTAACACTGGAAGAGGAAGACTTTAACGATCACTGGGGTTCAGCATATATACACAATTATGAACCGGAAATAGTGGGGCGACGGGAGGAGCATAATAACGCGGATGGGAGGGTAGATAGCGGCAATCGAGAAGTTTTACATTCTAATACAAACAATAATGGCGTCATTATGAGACAGCAGAATATTGTAAGAGGAAATAGTAAGTTTGAGTTATTTTGTATCATGTACATATGTATAAAAATAAGCAATTAAATCAAAATACATACATATAAGATTTTTCAATAGGGATGCTATGATTTTGAGGTGACGATTCTGTCATTTGTAGTAATATGTCATTATCTGTCATTTGTTTTTCATTGTATTCAGTAGTGTTTACAATTTCATTATGGAGAAGTATATGCAAGAACAACATTTACAAATTATTCAGTTTGATTATCAAAATAATCGTTCTCCAATTGCAACTTTTCGTTCGCTGTTGCCATTTTATGGTAGTAATAATCGTCCAATTGTGCTCGCTATTCGTCGAATTGTTGAAAATTTTAAGTTTACATTTTCTTTACATAATGTTCAAGTGCCAATAAGACAAAGAACCACTCGAAGTTTTGCAAATATTGCTGCCGTTCAGGCAAATGTTGCTAAAGACCGCAATTTGTCGATTCCAAGACGTTCTCAACAATTGGGACTGTCTCAAACCACAACCTGGCAGATTTTAAGAAAGGATTTGGGTTTGCATCCGTATAAAATTGTTCTCACTCAAGAACTGAAGCCAGTGGACCACCGTAAACGTCGTGATTTTGCTAAAATTGCCTAAGAACAACTTGAAAACAATTGAATTATTGCAAGAAAAGTTTGGAGATTCGATTATTTCAAGAAATTGTGATATTGAATAGCCTTCAAAAAGTTGTGATTTAACACCATTACACTAATTATTGTGGGGTTATTTGAAGTCATTGGTCTTTTGAAATAAACCAGACTCTCTTCAAGCTTTACAAGTCAATATTGAACGTGCCCCATTCATGACATACGACTTGATTTAGTGGAAAAAGTGCTCGAAAATTAGGTTCATCGAATTCGTTCCTGCAGAATAAGTCGTGGAGGCCATTTGATTGACGTTTTATTTAGAACTTAATTGTATCGATTCTACTTCACATTAAATAAAAAAACTTTTGAATTTCCTTAACAATAAGTGTGTTTCTTTTTTTAAAGAAATCATATCACTCTTATTGGAAAACCTTTTACATACAAAACAGATAAGCACACATTTTTGCGACTCGAATTTTTGCAATAACAAAAATATAAAATAACCAAATTTGGATGTTTATAGGAAACCAATAAAAATATTTTATCATTTTTCGTTGTGCTTTAAGTTAATAAAGGTCAACTAACTTGTTAAGCAGAGACGTATGTTAATGGCAATTTTAATGGTGTCATTGGGAGATGAGAAAAAGAGTGAGAGAGAGAGATAGCGTTGGGGAGACTCAAATTATATTAAGCATTTGTATGAATGTATTTTTTTGCAAGAAAATCGGACAAAGTAAAAACTACACAAGTGAATCTGGAATGGTGTTCGCGCAGTAGTGGTGACAAAATAAAAAAAAAATGGGAATAACCTTAAAATTGCCTAAATTAATTTGAAAATCCCAAAATGGGATTATCAAAAATATTTTGATAACAGTTTTATACTTGGAGAACACAGGCCTTAAATTTAATATTTTCAATAAAAATAGGTATATTTTGAAATGTCATGGGACCTGCAATTATATAAATTTTTAAATAAAAATTTCACCGATAATCTAAAATAGTACTACCTTTTAAATACATACATATGTATTCGTATAAATATTGTGTAGATATTTTTACAAAATTATTGTTATACTTTCCAAATAATTAATCACCCCTATCGTGAACAAAATGTGAAATATTTGTTCCCATGAAATTTTCATTCCCCAAATTTCCCTTAAATTTGGTATCGTGAATTTCATGGGAACGTTTGTTCCCGCTATTAATTCGTAGTCAATGTAAAATAAGGAAGAAGATTAAAATAATAAAAAATTAAAGAAATTTTTGTTCAAAAATATACTCGGGTATATATGTATATTTTAAAGAAAACTTAAAAAAATTAAAGCTAAATATTCAGTGTTGCAGCGATAGTTTAGTTGCAGCGTTTGTTTATTGCATTCTTACTTTCATGTGGTAAAATAATTCGGCTCCTTTTTGGAAAGCCAACAAAACGAAATAATTCCAACAAATTAATGTTTCTCAAATCCGTATTTTGTTCAGCAATACATCAGCTTGTGCATTATCATCAGACATTTTTCTTAAAATAAACTTAGTAGGCTTTAATATTCATATTACTCGTATAAGAAGAACTAGATACATGTTCTGTTCTGTTCCCCATTTTTGAAGTGAACATTTTTTCACGTTATTATTCTGGACTGAATAAAATTTTTTCATGGGAGTTGTTCACGATTGCGATTACGGGAAAAGGGAAAAAATTACGAAAGAAAAATTTTTCCCGATAGGCGTGAATATGTAATGGGGAAAAATCACTTTAAAAAATAAATAAATTAATCTTTTTAATTTAATTTTAATTAATTTTTTTGGTATATGTTAAAAATTTTGTTTTAAATCCAGGAAAAAAAATTTCCTTTAGTAAAACAGTGGACCAAGGTAGGTAAAAAAGTCAAACTTTAAATTAGTTTTAGGTCCAATATTTCCTAAACATTATTGTCACATGCTTATTTTTAGCTATGCGATAGGAAAATTTAATTGCAACAGATCTTTTTTTACCAAATTAAAAATATCAGATTGGCCATCTGTTTGAAGTTTTCATAAGACCGAGGTAAGCCACGGTCCCGATATGACATCAAAACTGTAAGCTTCAACTCAATTGCAGCTTCTTGAATTCCGAATGAAATTTCATTGAAATCGGCCTGCACTATTAAGAAACTCCAGATTTTAATTCTATCCCCCCGCCAAAAATCCCACAAAGTGTTTGTCATATTTTATCATTTTCTTACGCATGGTCGGGGCTAATTATCGTTTTGCACACCGCACTTTAAAGATATGTAGATGATATAAAAATTGTGTATGTGAATAATTGTTCTTACAATTTTATCTTGGAACGTTTTTAAAATGGTTTTCATTAACTTGAAAAATATTTGATGAAAAAAGACTTCCGCAAATAGTTTTGAGATAAATGGTTGATCGTTTTGAGTACATACCTTAAAAATTATGAAAATTTCAATTAAATTTGTTGTAATTTTTAACATTTTGTTTTCCAATTGTTTGTGTGTGTGTGTTGTATACATTTTTGAGACTCGGTTGGTTTAGTTTTTAATACATATGTACATACATACACACATAAATATTTATTATATTCATAATAAAAAACAAAAAACAAAAGATTAGCAAACAGACGACCTCATATTCTTTCTTTAGGCCTTCTCTTAAGCACATTTCGACCATGAGCAAACAAATCAAACCTCAAAATATAAATAAATGCACCTCGCACAGCTTAATCGTAGGTATCAATTTTAATCAAATGATCAAATATATAAAAGATAATAAATAAAACCTTCAAGTAAACAGAAAAGATATGAAATTTATGAAAATAAAAGAAAAAAATTTCAAGTTCAAACTACAAAAATAATGATGAGGAAGAGAAGACAGATAGAAGGCACACGCAAAAAATAATATTAATGATCAGAGAAGATATACAACACAATCAACAACGTTAGTATTTACTACGCGTGGTAATATTCAATAAAACATTAAAATACAACAATACACATATTTTATACTTTAAATGAAATATGACACCGTTTTCAGTGGTAAATAAACGAAAAAAGAAACTCAAACAATAAAACTACACTCTCATATTGATAATATTTTAAAGAATGACAAAATATATTGCAACATCATGTAAAAATTACAAATTAAAGGTTAAAAGAATATCTATCTTATAGTGTGTTAAATACTGAATGTTAAATACTGAATTTAAGATTAAATCCATTAACAGCTGATATTGCGTTCACACTACAAGTGTATTAAAGGTGGTTTTAGACACTATAGCCCTATTCACAATCTTGTGCAAATGGTCTTGCATCATTGCATTTGCAAAATGGTGTAGGATATTTTTACTCTACACTAACAAAATACAGAGAAATGCACACGCTATATCTTTGCAAATAAGCAACACCAAAAACCAATAGCATATATTTACTCTACTTATGCAACACTTAATTGCAAAACGACAGCTGATACGCAGTGAGCTAAGCCGATTTTGCTTATTCAAATATTAATAATTTTATTCAAAATTATAAAACAAAAATATTTCAAGCATAAGGAAATTAACCAGACAATTAAAAATTAATGAAATAAAAAAATGCATAACTTAATTATTGAAATAAAAAATTTTAATAACAAAAAGCAAAAATTAGCAAAACGCAAAACGCAAAACATCTCAAATCAAATTATTCAATTATTTATATTTACATATTATTTAAAATCCTGACTAACTAACAAATTAATCCTTATTTTTATAATAAAAATTAGAATTATTTGAATGTTTTGATACTTGAGTAATTTCTGATATGTATTTTTAGCCAAAACTTCAGTGGAAAAAAAATTTTTTATTTATCAGTCAGCTGTGAATTTTGTGTTTTGCATCAAGCATTGCAACCTAACCCAAAGATATCATTCACAATCGATAGAATAAATGTGCAATTGCATAAATTTGCAATATCAAATGCACAAGATTGTGAATACGGCTTATGTATTTTACAGTGGCTTTGTCAGTTGACGATGCATCTGTAATTGCTTATGTCTGTCAAAATTTACAATATACAGACGGTTTATAGTTTTTGCATTTACACTTGGGTTTTTGGTTTCATCTGACATAACTTATAATAACTTTCAACTGCTCTCTTTGTGATGACATTTTTTTTTAATTTTTTGGGTGTTTTATTTTTTTAAGAATATGTATAAATACATAGATTTTAATATAAATAAAATTGTTTTAATTTAAATTTGCCGAATAATAAACACTTGTTCTTGGCGCCACAAGCAATTGACTTGCAAGACAGCTGATGTCAGGTGCTTTGTCAGTTCAAAATAGAACACGCTCTAATTGAAAATTTTTACACTGCAAATGCAGGCTGACATTTACAGAAGCAAATTTTTTTGCTTTTACACAATATGTATGGATTTAGCAGTGGGAAATTTGACAGGCACACTGTAAAATACATAGTGTGTAAAATTAAATTAAATTTGTTCAAAATAAAATAAATCTCCCATACAAACTGTGCAACAGATATGCACATAGGTATATACTCTTCTTAAGTAGCAGAAACGTTATCAGCTGCTTCCGGCTCCATTTTAACTTGGCAGCACCGAATTTATTACGATAACAAGGTTGCATTTCAAATTCCTTCCTTTTTTTTAATTGGATTTAAGTTGGATTTAACAAAACAATTTTGTATGGCAAATCTAGAATTTAACAGTTAAATTTGACGTTGAATTCAAAATTTATTAAATTCATGTTTATGTGAAAACACTATTACTGATGTCTTTATGGCATGACATAATTTTATTTTGACATATTTAACCCTTATAGCACTTTAATTACACTTTTTTAAATAATTATTTGTCAAATAAAAAATTTATAGAAATGGGCCTTTTAAAAAGGAATTACAACAAAAAAATTCATCACGCAGTCTAAAAATGGAAAAGCAAGTGCAGATTTTAATCACACTTTTGAAAATCCAGTTTTCATAATGGGCGCGTTCAGCAGAAAAACCTGCTACTAAACAGTTTAGATATATTTTTTTTTTTTTTTTGATTTGATTAATTTTTCTGAAAGATCTGTTCACTTTTTTGTCAAAAAATATCAAAAAATTTTACTTTTCAATTAAAATTATTGAATTTTATTTTGTAAAAAGATTTCATAATATTCATTTGTGAATTTAAATGAATCAAAATTTAAAAATAATTTATGAAATTTGATTCAAACGTCACACTGAACTGAAATATCGTAATTTGATGAAATGTATTCGTATCTTTGCTACCTAAAACTGTTAGCGCTCACTCTACATGTTCGCTCATCGCTCAGTAATCAAAGCGTTCAGCACATTGTTGAGCAACAGTAGTGCAAACTTTGTCTGCTGAACGCACCCAATGTCTCAATGTGTTGAGCTCCTATTGAGCTATTCTGACTATTTTTACGATATTTTTCGTATGATTGTATGTGTGATTGGATGTGTATGTCGTCTGTCTGCCTCTGTAACTTTTCGAAAGCTTAACCGATCGTACCGCAATTTTCGCCATTCTGAAGTTTTAAGATCTATCGAATTTTCTAAAATATACACATCATTTTTGAGAATAACATAGCTTTGTTTCGATGGAATTCAAACTTTAATCAGCTTTTATCTTTAATTCCCAAATCAAATCGATTCTTTAGTTGTAATTAATGCCAACTTGTTATAAAATCTATCTGTAGTCAGTAGAATTTTGGGCCCAGAAAAAGTCGTCGAAACCTGAAAATTTTATTCATTTTTTGGGCCTTTCGCACACCTAAAGTGAAATTTTTATAGAGTTTGTGTAGATATTTGGAAATACCTAAGCGATGAACTTAGATTATGCGAGGACGGTTAGTGTGAATCACACTTTCACACAGAGGAGCCTTCTATGAGTTAGCCGTAAAATATTAACAAACTTTTTGTCTAAGAACCCCTTATTACATGTCATTAATTCACAGAATTCCCATGATAAAGCCTCTCACTTCTAAATCTAGTTTTTACTTCGCAATAAAGGGTATTCTATCAAATAATGTAATTTTGACGCTGAAATTTTAACAACGAAACAGTAAAAAGCAAACACTTGAAATATTTACAGCTCGTTCAGTATTTTAATCGCAACAGAATTGAATAAAAATAAAAATTAAGGGGTATTCTGTCACATAATGTAATTTTTTAAATTAAGCGGTATCTTATAAAACATAATAATTAGAGATTTGATAGAAACTTACAATATCAAACTACCCTAATAGTGAAAATAGTCGCCTAAACGAAAATAAATTTCCAAGCCTGTAAAAAGTCGTAAAAACAACATAGAAGCGAAAAGAAAAAAATATCGCCTTGGCGAAAAAAAAAATTCCAACGAAAATCACATTTAAAGCGTATAAAATCGCCAAAAAATATTTAAACCTCCAAACTTCAGAAAATCTCCAAAATTAAAAAAAAAAAAAAACACCCAAAGCGTGAAAAAACGTAAAAGATAACAAAAAAAACTTTCCAAAACTAAAAAAATGCCATAACAAAAAAACGCCTCAGTTAAAAAAGCCGCTAAAAAGAATAAACTTCAAAAAAATGCAGAGCCGTCAAAATGAAATAAATCTCCAAAACGAAAAAATAACCAAAAATTCATAAAAAAAAAAATACTGCTGAAACGAAAAACGTTGAAAAAGCGAACAAATTTTACTAATGAGGTATTTACATTATGCAACTTTGTTGCATGCAATTTTCATTTTAAGTAAGACTGTTGAAATAGAACAAATCGCACTTGATCAACATGAGGCTAATAACTCGAAATTTTTAAAATTTCGTTTTTTGCAAGAAATCGATGTACTGTGGTCATTTTACATTTTACACCATTTTCTGCGCTCTTTCACCAAAGCAAATACAGCTGTATCTCTTGTATGTATGTATGTCTTGTGTGTATGTATGTATATTTTTTTACTTTTTGTCTGTCTTTCTCACTAAAAAAAGTAGTTGCATACAACAAAGTTGGGTAGTGTACATTTGGTATAGCTGAAAAAATCGCCAAAATTAAATCGAATCGGAAAATATATATGTATGTACATATATGACAGACGTCCCCTTTTGTAAGTGTTTTAACTTCAACAAGGTATGACAGTTTATTTCCGCTTCTACTTATATTTTAAAGAATGATAGTTTTTATCTTAACATTACTTTTTGGAAATTTGGCAAATAATTAGCAATAGTTTTCGCTTTTTGATAAACAAACGGAAATGGTGTAATTTTTCTAGAAATGAAAAATTTTTGAGATGTAGTTATTTAGCATTCAAAATATAATTAAGTTAAGTATGCTGAAGATATAAGCATCGAAGCAAATCTCGAACGCATGAACCATTAGAGTACCATATTCTGGTGCAACAACACATGACAGACAGACAGACGCACGAGTGATTTCTGATAATTGACTACAAAATTGATTCAATCTTTATCATTAGTAATAAAACAAAGATAATGTTAAAAATCAAATTGTGGTTAAGAAAAGTTATAATTTCGGTTTGTCTTAATTATCTTTGTTTGTACGTATCAATTTTTAATTAATAGTGTAGCCGAGCATTAAATAAATTAATGATTTAATTAGCGTTGCTGAAATTAAATGCTTAAGTTTTTCTTTTCAAAAATGAGTGAAGGTGATAAAATGAAGAAAAATGAACTTGAAGTTCAGTTTTATTGTTTTTTCTTAATTCTTTGAAATCAAGGTTGGTGTTATTTTATGTTGTTATGAAATTTAAGCTATTTGGCTCTTTTTTCAATCCCCATATATATTTTTTAATTATATTTTCAAATTTATTTCGATTGAAAAGACATCATAGATTTTTTATAATAATCTAAAATCTTAAATTGATATGAATTCGCGCGTTGTGTGCGTAAATTGTATGGCTCATAAACGTGAAAAATTTTTTTATTCATCCCACAGATCCGAATATTTTATTTGTCCGCAAAGATGACGAACAATATATTTACCATATTTACCGGCTTGTTGTCAATATATGTATGTACAACCAGAAAAAAAAATTGGTTGGAATTCGGTTGTGTCAATAAAATATCAGTTGCATAGAGTATATGTATATCGGTTACCACTACCAATATGCTATGGATCCATCCAAGATTTCATGATCATAACCAAAAAAGCAAAATTTTAACCAACATACGTTTGCGACAATTCTTAAATTCGGTTAGGTCAACCGAATGCATTCTTTTGCTGCTGCTAAATGACAAAATGGCTCGCACAACTGAATAATATGTAATGAATATGTTTTGGTTGATGGTCTTAACCGATTATTCGGTTGGCATAACCTTGTCCCTTATTCAAATAAATGATGTGAAAAAAAAAAAAACTTTTATGTGTTAAAAACTAAATAAAAAAATTTATTTTATTAAAACAATCAAAAGAAATCACTTGCATTATTAATTGCCCAAATATCTTTGTAAAACACCCCCAAGTTTCTGGTCTTCAAGATATATTTGTTTAAAATTGTTATTTTCAGTGTATATTTCTTAAAAATTTCACTGTTTACATTTAAAAATTTTAAATTTTAGTATATTTTATTTATATTTAAAATAGTTTTTTAAAATTGTTATGCTGTTATCCTCTATGTCAGATTTACATGTCGTAGTAGGAATTCAATAGTTGATCGAATTAATTATAATTTGAATACATATAACTAAAGCAATGGCTTTTTGTTAATTCGCACTTCAACTTGAACATAAAACTTAATATTGGAGGAAATTAGGTTACAAACATTAATTGAATTTTAATATTAAGAAGTTATATTAACTTCGTTACTAAACAAAAAATTTTAGTGGAATTATATATTCTATTAAGAAAAATTGTTGAAAAATTATGCGGAATTTTCGAAAACGAAGATGGATTTGAAAAGGATGGATACCTGAAAATTGCAAAAATTGTTTTATTTTATTTTCTAAATCGTTTACTAACTACGCCATCATAAATATATTTTTCAAGTACAGACGGTCCTTTTACATTTATGAATATTACATGTACAGAATGTCTAGTTTGCTAAAAAAAATATGTATGTATGTATGTATGTATGTACTATTCCATAGAAATATAGTTAATGTCTGTCATCCATATTATCGTCATATTTGCAATAAAATGATAAACTACTGACTGCACTAATCTGCCATGTTAATATGCAAATTTTGAAAAAAAAAACAATAATTGTTATTGTGTTCAAGTTTCAGTCATTTATTTTGCACGTTCACCATAGTCATCTTAAAACTTTATTTTCAATTCATCATACTATTTAAAAAAAATAAAGAAAAAAAGTTTCATCAACTTTTAAATAAAATTCCGACTTTTGTGAATACAAATTTGAAACGAATACGCGTTTTGCATACATTATCTATCGTTGCGTGTTGAATGGTACCAGAGTATATTTTGTGTTATTTTGCGTAATTTTTGTTAAATTGTGTAAATTGCAGATTAAAACTGATCTAGTAGCGGATTATTTAGCTGCTGTCTTCAGTTTTTAATCGTCAATTGCAATTTAATTAATTTTTTTATGACAATATATAGTACCATCGCCGCCAAGTAGTTAAGAGGTACAATTAAAACAGTTCGTTTACTTTTACTGGAATAACGTTTGTGTTTATGTACATACTCGTGCATACATACATACATACATACATACATACATACATACATACATACATACATGCATACATACATACATACATACATACATACATACATACATACATACATACATATGTACATATGCATTTCATATTTACTAGAGTATTGGTTTAATAACACATTTGCTGCAAAACCTTAATTTGTTGCATGATTTTATTTGTTTTGTCACTTCCGTTTCCATATTTGAAATGGAATCCAATTAACTTTGCCACTCTGTTCGTCTGTCACAGACTTCTATCTTGAGAAGTGTAAGAGGTACAGATCTGAAATTTCCAAAGAATATTTGTTACTATGGCCGATTGTATACTCGTATATGTATGTATGTATACATACTGTTATTATTCCGCAAATTGTTCTTCCTAATTAGTATTATTTTTAGGTGGTTTTGGAAAAACTGCATGAACCTGATTTACAAAATGCTACATCTAGCATTGGTATGCAAAATTGACAACGCCATCTATAATAGTAAATGCAAAAAAAAAAAACAAAACCATCTATTGGCAGTTTTTTAATAATTTGGTATACAAACTTTTTAAGCAAATTCATAAACCTAGTTATTGTGACACATTCTTAACATATATAAGTTGTCATGCAACTCAATGTTGCCCTGTTATATAACAATGTTTGCTTTATGTGAAACTCTTTTTTTTATTTCTTTTATTTAAAAATATATTACCAAATTAATATTTTTATTGTAAACCATCTTTATATATTTCATTTACATATAAAAAATATAATTTTAATTGATTGAGCAATACATACAGAACCAATCAACATGGTTTAAATATATATCAGCCGAAATGGACGTATGGCAGCTCCACAAGAAACATACATATGTACGGCAACTTCATGAACGAAAATAATGTAAACAAACAGTCAACAAACTTCAAACCCAAAACGGAACATAGAAAAAAATTAATACAACGAAATACAGACTAAAAACACAAAAAAGGGAAAACAAACAAGGAGACGAGAAAAAGTAAAAATTAGTCAGTAGAAGATAAAGTACAAGAAAATTATTAATTAAAAGCACAGAAAAAATTTATTACTCAATTTATAAAATGTCCATGAAGCTTTGTTGTATATAAAAAAGATAGTAAACCTTTTATTAAGTTTTAAGCTAATTGCAAAGCAAGATATTTTCAATAGAAAAATAAATCAAGTGGAAAAATGGCTCAATGGCCCATGATTATGGGAAAAAGAAATCAAGAGGCCATGTCACAAATGAATGCCTGGATAAATGGTAAGTATTGGACTTGCTGTACTGAATAAAATTACATTTGGATTTGCTTTTCATTCCATTTTATGTGGAAAACACAATAACAACACCCTACTAAAATATACACAGCGAAAGCAAAGATAAATTACCAAATACGTCATTAACTGCACAAGTGCATACACAAATCAATGCATGGATAGAGTATGTATGTAGTTAGGAAAGGGGTAAATGAACCTGTTCCCAGAGATACATTGTTTTATTGTGTGTGTTTCTAAAACACAAGGTGGTACTTTTTGCTTCCTGCTTTCTTATATTTCTTTACTTTTTCATTGATTTTATCCCCTGTGCATGCGTCTGAACTCCTAATAACAAAAAGGGCAGCCAGGAAGGCAGCTGCTTAGTAATTTATATTGCGCAAATTTCTTTTTTTTTATTTGGTTCTGACTCGAATTAACTTTTTTCAATTTATTTTAAGGGTAAAAAAAAATATGTTTAAATGGTTGTCTGGTAG